>OZ038489.1:16570505-16673005 GCA_964036315.1 Acanthosepion esculentum | reverse complement strand
CAGAAACTTTGTTATTAACAATCACAAAACAGAATTATGATATTAACCATGTTGTCCTATAAAAGTGGTTACATTTCTATACATATTTTATATGCTAAATGTAACAACCATTATAGGACAGAGGTAAGAGAGATTCTAGCTAGGAAAGAAAACCAGAACGCAATTGGAATCAAGTCATTGATTCAGTTTTAATTCAGCATGTCTTAACCACTGCCAATCCAGTCAACATGCATCCCCCCCAACTTCATTCTCAATCCTTGGAAAAGAAAAAGAAAAGCAACTCCCACAATCATTATCTACCAAGAAACTCAAAATATGCTGAATAAAAAGGTTTTAAATAGGTATCACCACTGATTCTCTAAAAAATTAGCATATCATAAAAAAAAAAATTAAAAAAAAAACCACAAACTTAAAAAACAAAGTTTTATCGTCAAAATCTTTGTTATTAATAAGTGTAAATACCAAAGGTTTTATTTTTTTATTAATAAATTATAATTTTTATCTAATTTTTTTGGCTATAGACAAGATGGGAGGATAATTTGGGCAAAGATTAGCATAGGAAATTTTAGTATCTTTTTTGCAGTGAAAAACACATTGATTTGGAAATTCTTGCAAAAAAAAAAAAAAAATAAAATAAAATAAAATAAAAAAATTGTTGGATTTTCATGAAACTTTTAAGACTTATTCACAAAGGAATGAAATTATTGTAGATTTTATACATACACATGTGTGTGTGTGTGTGTGTATATATATATATATATTATATATATATATATATATATATATAGTGTGTGTGTGTGTGTGTGTGTGTGTGTGTATGTGTAAACCCCTACATTTAATTTTGTGAATTTTGGGGAAATTAAATAAATATTGAACCATTTAACATTGATATTAGTTAAAAGCAGAAGTCTTTGGAGAATTTCTTTTTGTAAAACAAAACCTCCCAGTTCCAAAAAAAATCTGCTCTGAATCTTAAATTAAAAATACAATAAAACCAAGATATTATTTAATTAGAAAAGCTTCTAATTGCTTTTATAAAAAAGATGGACATTATTGTCTTTAGAATTTTTTTTTTTTTTTTCGCTAATTACAAATTTTTACAAAAATTTTCATTTTTCTAAATTTTAATTATAATAATTTATAAAGCTTTAAATCTTTTACAATTTAGCAACCCTCAATATTTTTTAAAAAATCTGGATTTTTTTTGTAATTGTATATTTGTAAATACAGACATTCATAGATAACAGAAAAGAGCAATAACTGTAGAAAATTCAAAGTCAAAGGATATAAAATTCAATAAAAAAAAAATGGAGAATATTTTCCTAAATTTTTAAGAATACTGGATAGCTAAAAATTATATAAAAAAGGCATTCATGTTACATCCCTCAAGTAATTTTTACAGATACATCCTCTGTAGAACAAAATTAGATAAGCTTCAATTTGTCAGTCAAGCTGTCAACAATTTAAGTAAACAGCGGTTAAAAAAACACATTTCTGTAATTTTTTAAACCTAAAGTAATATTTGTTTAAATCAAGCGAATGGTAAGTTTACGAAGCCTTTGGGGGAAGTACAAAGCCACCAAGTAGTTTCAAAGGAAGATGGTACAATCACAGGTTGTCTTTCTAGCTGGAAAGTCTTAGGAACTCCAGACTTGCTAAAAATGTGTGGAAATTTAAAAAAAAAAAAAAAAAAAAAAAAAAGATCCAACTGTAAAAAAAAAAAAAAAAAAAAAAATCAAAACCTTATAACAACCATAACATCTGCAACAGTTGACAAGTTAGCAATAATGACATTCCTAAATCCTAAAAACCCTTTTGAATCAAAGGTCCAAGATTACAAGCCATTGCATTCATACAAAGAAAGAAAAAAAAAAAACCTCTTAATTTCATATGAGGCTAGATAAAAAAAAAACCCAACACGTACATTTCAATTACCCCCCCCCCACCAATACATTTACAATACTCTTTCTTTCCTCCTCCTCCTTCACCTCCATTCCCATCATATGCAATGTTGTGCATTTATTTATTTTTAAAAATAATAAAGCATTCATTAATATTTTTTTTTAAATAATTCATTGGGAAATCAATTGATACAAACTGTCTGATGATGCCAACAGGTTGAAACCAAGGTAGCAGAATTGACTGATCTAATTTTTTTTTTCACACGTGTACTGAGCACTTTTTAATACTACCGTTTCCTGGTTTAAACCCAACTCTGACCATTAACCGTGTGTGTGTGTGTGCGTGCGCACACGTGTACATTGAGTTCAACATCTTGATGACAGTCTGTTTCATGCTTAAACACAATCAGGCCATGATAATTATGTTCAAGCAAGAAACAGACTGTTGCCACCAGGTGTTAACCTCAATTTCAACTTTTATATTTACATGTGCTCTATCCATGATATTGAGCACTTTAACTCTTAAATATAGCATTCCTTAAGACCGTGTGTGTGTGTGTGAGAGAGAGAAATGATATGCTTAGTCAGCAAGAATTCATTTAAACAAGTTTTATTAAATCCAACCAACAAATTCTGTTTATATAATATATATAAAATATAATATATATAATATAATATATAAAATATATAAAATATAATATATATAATATATAATATATATAAAAGCGAGAGAAACCACTGTACTAGTTAGGTTATTCCCTGCTACTGGTATCATATCATAACCCAATGCAACCTGTCACTGGAAGATGACCATCACCAGGTAACCACACTGATGCAACCAGCATGGTATCCCAATAATTGAATTTTGAATGTACTAGTTAGTTTATGGTTAGGAATTTTTTTTTAAGTAATTTATTTACATCTACCTAACTTCAAGAGAGATTTGATAAACATTTTAAAATTATATTTACAAAATCTAATAGACATCTTCATACTCCAAAAGATAAACGATTCATTTTTTTTTTCTCACCATACTTTAAAAAGAAAAGTATGAACATCTTAAATATTTGGGAAGTGCTTTATCAGGCAATGAAGAGGGAAATCGAATGGTGCACTGGAATAGCAAAATATGCGCCCCCCCCTTACAAAAGCTAAATGAATTATTAAAAACAGGAAAATTTCATTAGAAACAAAGAAAAAAAGTGCTATGTAATATCAATCCTCCCGTATAGCAGTGAATGGTGGACAATTTTCTCACAGATAAAGAGGAGATTTGAGGCAATAGTGATGTCGTTCTCCAGAAGAATGCTGAGAATACCATGGATGGAGCATGTGACCAATGAGGAAGGTTTGAGGAAAATGGGAACAAAAAGGACACAGTTGAAATTTCTCAGACGCATATTGGGGGAAAGAGAGTCTGCAGAATTTGACACTCACACAATATATGGAAGGAAAGAAGGACAGGGAAACTATGAGTAACCAACCGAACAAGATTGTATAAATGGATGGCAGACGAGAAAGCAACAGGGATGATAACAAAACAAACATTGCTAGAAAGGATGGAAAGCTGTGGAGAGCTATGATCCCCTGTGTCCTGAAGGGACACTTTATTTAAAAAAGCCTTTGAAGATCATCTTCAAAATTAAAAGCAGTATTATTATAGCAGTGTAACAATTTTCAGGTCAGCCTGAGGAAAAAGGTCAACCATAGGCAAATACACCTCACAGATTAACTTGGTAACTTGGTATAAGTCTTGTATTTATCTACTATACTCACAAAATTTAGCAAAAATTATGACCAGTAATAAATTACGTCCCAAAACAAAACGAAAAATAATTTCTAAAACCTCTCAAGATTAAGTTGTTTACATAAATACCTATCCATTGGATTTGTATGTTTTTAGGTAGAATAATGTTGAAGAATTGGTTTGGTTTGTTTTGTTTTGTTTTACGGCATATCAACCTCAATGGGTCATTTAATGCCAACAACTTTTATTTTATTTTTTTCTCCTGGTAATATTTTTGTTTTGTCAAAAATCCATTTCTGTTAATATTTTTTTCTTCAAAAACGTATAGCTGGTAATATTAGTTTTTTTTTTTTTCAAAAACATACAGCTGGCAACATTATTTTTTCAAAAACGTATTATCAGAGGCCTTCCTGTTGGATGTAGTTTATTGTCATACCCAGGACGAGATCTGGGTTTGGAGGTTAACTATTTGCCCATAGCTGGGACCCTAACAGGTGCTACCACCCCAGGTCAGGGTGGACCTGGGAACACCAGCAATTAAGAGGTGGTTTTATGCTCCTCAAAACCTCCTCATCAGAGGCCTTGCTGTTGGACGTAGTTTATCATCTTACCCTGGATGCGGATGTAGTTTATCGTCATACCCAGGAGTACTGGTTGAAGAATTGGCTTTACAGAAACTAGAACAGTTGACCAATAGGCCATGCAGTTTTGCTTCCATAAAAACATCTTCACCAATGGTTTCATAGGAAGAATAGTTCTTAGAAATTGGGTTATCTGAACTTAGTCAAGTGTCAAATTTCCCATGTGCTTTCCAAAACAAAGGACACTTCTGAGAGCATAAATTTATGGTAGAACCTTACCAGTACATCAAAGCAAAGATGCAACAACTGTTTAGCTGAATCTCAAATATACAAGTGTTCAGGGTGCACTTTAGGCAATGCCTGAGACTAGCAAAAGTGAAATGCAGGCCAACATGAGCAGATAGTGGCAGAGGAGTGCAAGATGCAAGTGAAACAGACAATGCTTCCAGAGATACAGGGAGATTAAATCAAAATAATAGCCATGAATAAATGGACCCCCAAACTACCATCATCATCGTCAGCATCATAGTGGTAAATGAGCAATTATTTACACACAAACTATGGTTTCCATCATTGTTGCTATCATGATGTCTCAGCTGTTGTGCCCTCTGGCCTTCATCAGGTGATTGTTGATCTGGATAACTTTTATGGAATTTCATTTAATCAACAATTAAAATTTAATAATCTTATTTAAATAAGAACTAGATGAGATGCCCCTGGATATGGACAAGAACCTACGGCCATAGACTAAATAAAGAGTTCAATTCAAAATTACCTGAAGGTTACCCAGAACAACAATCAGGCGATGAAAGCTGAAGGGCACAACTACCAAAACCTTGTGATAACAACAACAAATATAGGGACAATAGTCCGCATGTAAATAATGATAACTCCGAGAGATTCAGAAATTAGTTTACGTTTTATCAGTCAAACAATAAATACTAGAGAAAGGAAGTGACTAGTTTGAAAATCCTGTTTGACCAACATCTAAAATAAACATCCCATTAAAATCTTAAGGCATTCCAGTTTTTTTCTCGGACATTATTCCAAGTTTTCAATTTGTTAATTTTAGTTCTACATGTCTGGTTCGGGTTTGCGACATTTCAGCTCTGAACTTGGGACTTCTTCACATCTTGTCTAAACACCACATGGATGGAGAAGTTTCCTGTCCAGGACATTGCCAGAACAACGACCAGGATAACAACAACCAGGATAACAAGATTGACACTGACATTACCACAAAATGACACAGCAAGTAGTGTTGCATTTAATAACTAGGATAAAAAGCCCACACCCAGCTACATAGTTACATCACCATTTTTAGACCGATTACAGACTAATCAATGATTAGTTTGATAACCATGATATCTATATTAATCAATAAATGTGAATTAAACATCAAATCTTAAGATATTTCCTGACTTAAATTTGTTGTAATCAAAATTATGCTCCAAGTCATAAAATTTGAACTGAAAAATAAAGTAAAATATTTTCTTTGCTTGACTAATTTCTAGTTGCATTTATTACATTTTACCTGATTTATGGTATGTAAAAAAAAAAAAAAAAGAAAAAAAAAAAAATAATAAAAACATTCAAGCTAATATTTCGTCTTCAAATTTAGAAATGTAAATTGTTTCAAAACTCATTTTATGCTTTCTGCACCAAAAATGTTAAATAACAAGTGTTTTAATAATCAAGAAATAGACTTCATCAATAATCCTTATCCAATGTAATATTCACAGATGTTTTCCTGTTAAAACAGTATGAATTTTGCATGTATGGAAAATACATTACACAATAACCAAATCCATTTTCTTTGGACATTTTTCCTTTTATTTCTGTTGCTTTTTATTAGAGAGTTTTGACAAAGAATTAACCTCAACTTCTGGTTCGCATTTGCTATCAAATCACAAAATTGAGAGTTGTAATTAAAAGCAATGGAAATGAGATTGAACAAATACTAGTCTAAAAATAATTTGTACATAAATTCTAAATTATAGTAATATTCTTATCTACTTATTTAAAAAAAAAAAAAAAAAAAAATATTTGTAAAACTTTATTAGAATGTAAACTTAAATAGTTTTCCGCCTACTCAAAAAAATATCCCAGGAGAGACTAAAATCTCAGCAAATGAAAGTACAAGTTATTCTGGTTGGTAAAGCTAAATAATCCATTCCTTTTGTGACTAATGAGAAAACTGAGCCTGAGAAATTGTGGCATCTATAATAACAGATCATGTTTACTAAATGAGTAACTTGTACTCATTAACCTTGGTAAGGTAATTTATCAGATCAAGATGAAATTGCAACAAACCAAGGAAACATCAGTTAGAATGTTTAATATTTTAGTGGTGCAGTGCTAAGTTCCTTGGCAAAAAGAAAAAGCAAAGAAAGGCTTGAAAAGTGTATTGATGAAAAGTAAAGAATTACCTCATAATTTTAGAAGTTTTGTTAGTGACACACATGCGCACAAAATAATTTCAGCTTGAGTCAAGTAGTATTGTATGGAAAAAGAAAATACATGTACCTCACTGCTTTGAGTTTCTGACAAAAGCTTGAAAAAAAATAAAATAAAATAAATAAATAAAACAATCATGATGGAAAAAGGAAACAAATCATGACTTATGGAATTTGTTATTTAGCCAACCAAGTCAAAGCCGTTCATTTTAGTCAGAACTATGCTTTTGCTTCATTAGGGTCTTAAAAATTTTTTTATGAAAATAGGGAAGTTATTATTATTATTATTTTTTAATATGCATTATTCATCTCGATAAAAAACAAAAGGTACCCATAACAAAAGATTCAGGATTACAAAAAGAAAAGAGCAGAGTAAAGACAGTCATTTCCCACTTTCTAACATGGCTTTAAAAAAATATTTCAGTTGAAAAGTGTAATAAAATAATCAGGCAGGGGGGACAATTTACACTTTCCACACATACCTACTATGCCACCTACGCATTTAAAACTTTAAAATTCATGTTTTTTTAAAACTCTTCATTTGAAAAAGTTTATCAAATCTAAAATTCTTGCTGAAAAGTAGACAGGAAACTAATCAAAATATTGGTATGAAAGAAAAATCTAATCAACAAAAACAGTAAATGCCTACAAGGCTCAACTTGCAATGGCCTTGTACCAGACTAATGATTTGTTAACAATTGCTATATATATATCTTATTTGTTCATGTTTCTAATTTGTGCCTTCATAGCCACTAATATAAAAAAAAAGCTTTTTTTTTTTAATTTTATTTTACTACTGATGTTTACCCAATACAAAGCTCAAGAGCCACTCAATGTAGAGGCTACTGCGAGTTGTATGAACATAAGGCAAGAAGTGAAATTCATGGGGTTATGTAGGAAAGGTAAAAATTAACCCTAGACATGAAGAGGTTAAAATTTTAGTGATTGGTTTGGTTTGTTTTGTTTTACGGTACATCAACCTCAATGGGTCATTTAATGCCGACAACTTTTTTTTCTGGTTATATTTTTGTTTTGTCAAAAATCTATTTCTGGTAATATTTTTCTACTCAAAAATGTATAGCTGGTATTATTTTTCCCAAAACGTACAGCTGGCAACATTATTTTTTCAAAAATTTATTATCTGAGGCCCTGCTGCTGGACCATCGTCTTACCCAGGACACGGATGTAATTTATCGTAGTGATTGGGAAAACATCTTGTCAAGGGTCTTTTCGACAAAGCAGCAGTTCTTGGGAAGAAGCTATCCGAGTGAAACTTACTTTTCACTAATGGAATACAAATGGGATGGGGGATGATTCACTCTTGTGTACGTGCCATAGTGGGTCACAGTTTTGAATATAACTTGTTAGGCCACATGCCATGGAAAGAGTGATAGAGCTGCAAGAAGCTCACAACATATGTCATTCTTGATCTGATCAATGTAAAGATGGAGTATAGTAGGGGGGTGAGTCGGATACATACTGGAGTGGTACAATGAACCAATAGATGAGAGCTTGAATCCCAATAGGAGTCCAAGGCAAGAAGACTCTTTAAAGACCCACCCATCATGATGGGTGAAAGTTCAGGGTCTACTCCTTAAAATATAGTGCCAACCCAGTTTTGTGTTTTAACAAAAAGAACAACTGAAGCCTTTATTTAAATGAACCAAATAGCAGTTCACAATATAAAGAACTCACCACAAAAAAAACAAAAATGATGTCTCCAATTTATATCCAGAGAAACTACAACAGATATAGGGAATGTAATAATACCATGAGTCAGAGCAAGTTTTTCAATAACAAAATTTCTAGTCATCACCGATAAAGAAAAACCTGCATACTATACTAATAAAAATCAGCAGAGACAGACCACTTTTGCTGCTGCTACTGCTAAACCATTACCTGCTGCCTAACTCTGCTTACATCCACTATTTGGTCTCCATAAATGTTCAGCAAGTGTCAATGTCATTGGGTGCAATTTATTACTGCACAGAAGAAACCCATTTCAAACTTTTGCTTTGTACACGCATTCATGCCACACATCTTGTCAGACTACTACTCAGCAGCTATTTGTAACAAGGCAACAGAATTAGGGGTTATTGGTAGGAATTTTTAACCTCTATTATCAAACCACCAACATACACATCTGACATCATGTTTTAATGTCATAAAATAAGAAGCATTACTTTCAGAGCAACTCTTATAGAAAAAGGAAAATAAACTAATGTTGGTTAGAAAGAAAAAAGTTACTAGTTTGTCTCATACTGTGATGTTTGCAACATCACACTACGAAACAAATTAATAACTGACCTATTAATAAACAAAATGTCATATTTGGGTGTTTGTAAAGCCATCGAAAGGGTCACACGCACACAATGTTACTGTTAGAGATGTACATTTGAAGAAGAGAAAAGATTCAGTCATTACAATGCTCTAATTTCTCCATCTTTCTTACTATAAGAGAGAAAAAAAAAAAATCATAGCACAATATTTCTTCAGCTTTTAAATTTATGACATCCAGCATATCCAAGTTTAATTTTGCCCATCTCATTCAGTTTATTACTGTTTTTTCTTTATAATTATCCTACATTGTATCAGCAGTAGTTTTATAAGGAAACATGTAAAATTACATCAGAAGCTCCCAAAATAAGTCCACTTTCAATATATTTTCTATTTTAATTAAAACTAGATTTTTAAGTAGAAATTATGGTTTGACCAATTACAATGAACAACTAATGCACAGAGTAGTTTGATCTTTATTTTGTTTTTTTTTCTTTTTTTACAAGATCCTTTCTTGTTCATATAATCTAATTTGAATTCCTGTTTCACTTATGTATTTATATTTTTTAAATTCATACTTCAAATGTCATGTTGTTATTTTGTTTTGTATTAACTACTGTTTTTGAAGTAGTTCTAAAAACTTGCATTATTTTTGGATAAATTCTTTTCAATTATAGTCATTATAGAGTTGGTAGGTAGTATGATGTACCTACTTTTACCTAGGGTTTTGTTTTTCTGGACTTGGTAACTTTTCCTCTTGACATTATATATGAAATAATTAGGATATTGCAGGAATGTTTTCCTTCATCTTATTTAAGGCTACAAATTCTAAGTGATCTTCAGAAACTTATTAAACAGGATTTTATTTTGTTGTAGTGGGAGAAATTTTGTTAGTGAATTTTCTGTAAACATTTAGTTTGAGAGATCATTATCAACACAGTTTAACATAATATCAAGAAAAGATAATGTAATGTTTAGTTCTGTTTCATAAATAAATTCATATTGCTTATTACATGCTTTTTATTAACAAGATAAAGTAATATTGTTTTGTGAGTGTCTATTAATAAAGCATCATTAATATAATTAAATTATGCAGATTATCGATGTAAAATATTTCGGAAAAGACCAGTTTCTAGAAATTTTTTAAAATCTTACTAAAAACAGTCTTCCCATAGGTAAACTGCCTATAAAAATTATCAAAAGAAATAATATTGGTTGGTGATAAGTCAGTAAGTCATTTTGTCTTACTTTTGATTTGACTACACATTCTTTTGAAAGTTCAAACATGTGTTAGCCAGTATCTGTCTATATTTATATATCTCAAGGACACATGGCACAGTGGATAAAGGCGTTAGTTAGATCCAGTGACAGGACCCAAAGAGTTCAATACCCAGTTAAGGCAGTGGAGAACTTTCAGAAGGAAAATTAACAGGAGATAACTGATAACCGAGATCCATTAAACATGGCATGTGGAACTAGAACAGTCTACCCCCGTGAGCGAAATAAAGTGTTCAGTTCGTCATTCCAACCACCTGAAAAAGGCCAGAGCATACAATGCCCAAAACATAGTAATAAATATGGTGACAAAGATGAGGACAATAGTCCAAATAATGTAAATGTGTTAACCAGTATGTTAGTATATAAGAATTTAATAGCTAAACTTGTCCTAAGTTTATCTTTCATATTTATAGTTTTTAGTCTTTGAATATGGTTACTGGAATTTTTAAGATTTGAAGGCCTTTTTGTTCCAGCAAGTGGGGTTAAAATTTTAAATCATCCTTTTCAGTAATGTATGGGGAGTGCTTCTCATCTCAGATTAGAGTCACATAAGGACAGTTGACTTTTGTGTTTTGGGTAGACCATAAAGTCTGGATATTTGAGGGTAATATTTGATCATCTTTGACCATAATTTCTCCCCCACTCCCTATTTTATATAAAAGATTAATTCAATCAGAAAAAAACATTATTAGTCTGAAGAAGTTCTTTCACTCTTTCTTGGAAGGAAACCTGTCATTGTCATTTACTATACCCGAGATATACAAATCTTTCAAATAATTATAATATAAATTATGTAAAGAGAAAGTGATTTGATATCAAGCAGAACGTACCAAATGCAACATTGAATCCAAGTTTCTCTAATCTTTAAAATGAAAGGTCAACCCAAACCTAGAAGTACATTTAATGAGTTTAACAGAAAAAAATGTGAAGTCATCTGTAAATTAAACTGCTACAAAGTGTCATAAAAGATCGATTAAGAGTGAAAGTATCTTCAGGCTGTTATTAGAAAGTTGTTTAGACAGAAACACAAACAGGAGGAGGAGGAACAGATCCTCAAGCAACAGTGAGGGCAGCAAATATCCAACCAAGAAAAGCCCAATTTTCAATGGCTGGTGAAATACTTAAATTGATTACAGAGATCAACATATATAATAAATAAATAAATAAATAAAAGGTACTTTAGAATGACAAGAATAAAAGTCATAAAAAATAAAACGTCATTCCAGTTTATTTGTTATTTGTTTTTTTTTAAAAAAAGATGAGAGGCAATCCATTTGTATCTCAAAGATTTTATAAGGATATCAAGTGGAAATAAATCAGTTCAGAACTTAGACAGGGCAAAATCTAATTAGCATAATACTTAAAAAACCATTTAAAAATTCATCAACTTGTATTTACCCCTACTCCCAACCTTATGCACTAATTTTCAATGTCTGTGAATGGGCTTTTTCTTTTCTCCTTCCACATGAAAGTTGGAATAATTTCTCCACTTAATACCAACTTGATGGCAGGCTGCACAATACAAAGAATCAAGTCTCAAATCAACATGCCACAAAGAGGAGGAAAGGAAGATTATGCTTGTCCAGACATGTTAAAGACAGAGTAGCAATGACAATCTATTCAAACAGGGCAAATAAAAAAGGAAGATCGAGACAAAGAGCAGAGATAACACACACACACGAGTGTGTGTGTAAGATGTAGAAATTCTTACAATGATACATTTCCTATGTTTATTACATGAAAAGAAAACATCTGACAAAAAACTATAATTTATTTTACTTTTGAAACCGATTCAATTTACAAAACAGATGATAGGCCCCAAGTGTCGGGGGGGGGGGGATCATCAAAATAGGAATAGTTAAAATATCATGAAAAAGTGCAATGGATGTGCAGTGGCCAAGAGAAAACCCATTTTTCTTAATTCTGACTTAGCTATTTTACATTCATCTGCAATATCTCATGTCCTATAAACAACTGTGTGTGTGTGTGTGTGTAGAGCAGAAGTGAAGGATGTCAATATCAAGTTTTGAAAATTTGAATTATCTTGAAACATAAGTCATATAGCAAACATTGTTCAATATTGGGCTTGTCACAATCTTTATAATCCTTCGGTGAAAAAAAAACAAAAAAAAAAAAAACATCTTCATAAAGTCTGCTAAATGCTATGCCTCAAAACTAATACAACAAAAACATCTTCCTCATTACTAAGAACTTAATTTATGCTTACATATGTTTAGGTCAGACATTTAATACTCTGAGGAAAATGCTCAAAAGACAAGATGCAATCCAAAATAATCTTCTCAGCCATAAAAACCCAAAGTCAATCTGCATACACTATCATTAATGCACCAGCAATGGATCGCAGGAGGCAAAGTAAAAACAGGGTTCACAAAAGGCGATTATAACACGTCAGTAAAAAAATAAAAATAAAAAAAAATTTTTTTAAAAATATATATATATATATATATATATATATATACACCAAAGGGAAACTAAGCAGTCTGGTTTGCATTAAAGGACAAAAATTAAAATGTCAACAGCAGGAGATTATATCATTATATTAAAACCAAAAGGGATAATTATTAACAATAGAAACTGACGTCCTGGGTATGACAAACTACATCCGCGTCCTGGGTAAAGCAATAAACTACGTCCAACAGCAACGCCTCTGATCAGGAGGTTTTGAGGAGCGTAGAACCACCTCTTAATTGTTGGTGTTCCCTGATCTGGGGTTGTAGCACCTGTTAGGGTCCCAGCTATGGGCAAATAGTTAACACCCAAACTTGTGTAAAAATATGTTTTAATACCAGAAATACTTTGTAATAAAAAAATTATTACCAGCAATAATTTTTGAAGGAAAAACATTACCAGCAATAAAAATTGTCGGCATTAAATAACTTAAACCAATAGAAACTCTGAGCAAAGACAACAATTTATTTATTGGCTATAAACAAGGCCTAAGAGAGAAGGAAAAAAACCCAAAAAAAACTGGTATAACCAAAGAATATTTTGTAAAAGCTTTGCCAAACTATCTCCTAATTAAAAAGAAGAGAAGAAACGAGAAGAGATCTTACCTAAAATTAGCAGAGGTGAGCTTGGAAAAATCTAGTAATCATGGCAAAATTATACAAGAGAATTAAAGCAAAGTTATATTAACTCATTAAGTGTGGCCTGATTACGACTAAAATCTGGATTTGACAAAATTAAGCAGAGTGATTAAATCCTTGGAAACATGAAAACATTAACATCTAATTTGATGAAATCATTGCAAGCCAGTTTCTAATACTTAATACAAACAATCAGGTCATTCTAGAAAATACCAGATGATTTCTTATTGCTTTTATGAAACTTTAAAAAAATGTTTATGTTTCAGTTAAGCAATAAAAAAGAAACTAAGACCAAGAAATTGAGAAGTTGATTGACTAACATCTATTCTTTGCCATTTCAAATCTCTTATCATTTCTTTGGTGAGCAGTTATTATTTACACAGATTATTCACCTCATATTTGTTGTTATCACAATGTTTCAGCTGTTGCTCCCCTATGGCCTTCATCAGGTGATCTGGGTAACTTTCAGGGAATTTCAAACAGAACACTATGAGGATAGATCGTTTTCATTCCACTAACCATGTCTAGGAAGATTTCATATAGTTCCTATTTAGTACATCTTGGTTTTTAATGTTCAAGCCTATTTCCACAGAGTCCAGGCAATAGAACTTGTAATTACTATGTAACCAAATTCACAAAGCAATGCTTGAATACATGGAACAATGCCGAAAAGAGAATTTTGTTATCAGTAAACAAATATTTTATCCTTTATTCCAGGTCTTATTTCATGGAAAATGTTAAAAACTAGCATTTTCAAAGGATATAGAGATTATGAAGTGTTAATATAAAAATGAAATACACTAATAAATCATTTTTAAAAGGAGCTTATGACAAAAAAATGAAAAAAAAAATGGTTTTCAAGTAAAACAGCTGGTATTACAATGGGTTCTCTCCTTGATCCTACCCTCTTTCTACTGTATATTAATGATCTGCCCAAGAGCATTAGTGGGTATCTATGCAGATGATACAAAAGTTTACAAGTACACCTCCCAAAATCTAGAAGACCAGAAGCATCTCATCTTTCCTCTGACCTTGCCCAAGTGGCTCGATGGTAAAAGGACTGGCTTGTAAAATTCAATACAGCCAAAAGCAAACTAGTAACATTTCACAACCATGAACTTTCACCTATCATGATGGGTGGGTATTCGCTCAAGGAGGCTCCTTGCCTTGAATGCTTTTTGCAACAATCTCTTCCCAGACTTCAAGTGGAATTCATCTATCCGATCCATTGCTAAAGAAGCTAGAAAATTGGTTACAGCTCCAGTAAGTATCCAACTCTTCCCTGCTATACTATCTTTACAACAGCCATATCCGACCAAAAACAGAGTATTGCTGCTGTTTGGGGGCTGGAAATGTTAAGTCTTCACTTGCCAATCTTGATAGAGTTAAAAAAAAATGTCTACGTGGTCTTGTGGGTGATGAATTATTACCCACCCTACTAGCCCTTTCCCCACACATGAAACACTGAGCGTCTCACTGCTCTAATACAACCCCACCCCTAGCATGTGTTCTGAAAAGCCACATTCATTAGCCCCACTTATCCAGACCTTTACAATTAGCACCCACCATACCATATACCCAAGGGTGAGTCATCCTCATTCTCTTCATATTCCTTTAGTAATTCCATTCGGACAGCTTCTTCCACTGCCAACAGGATGTTTTTCCCTCAATCACTACAATCTTCAAGTATAAAGTTAACCATTTTCTTTCCTGCATAGCCCCATGAAACTTCAGTTTTTGCCTTTTCTTATGATCATACAACATCATACAATAACACTCTACCTTAACTGGGTCTTGAGCCTTGTATTGGGCAAAAATTAGTATTAAAAAAAAAGTACAAAAAGATTTTTTTTAATGTCATTCCATGCAAGGCAATAAAGCCACTAAGCTATAAAGGTTACCGAGTGCAAAAGAATATAAGAAAATATTAGTATGTGTAAACAATAAAAACAGGAATTATGAAGATAATGATTGACATTGCATTTAAATTTTTGAAAATCAAATTTGACTGGAAAGCAAGAAGCCAAAAGAGAGTTCTACAAACAAGAAGCATGAGAAAATTCTGTTAGCATAGAACTTGGTCACATCTAGCCAGTTCAACTGCAAGATGAGCAGGCCTTGCCACCAATCTAGTAATACACTTAAATTGATAAAGTCTCGGTACCAAAGAAGAAAGTTCATCAGAACAATGACCATGAAAATATTTATAGAAAAAGCACAGGTCAGCTATGTTACTGTGGTGAATAAGTGACTGAAATGCCAGGTTAGGACCAATAATATTGCAGAGTCTTTGTATTCTATCAAGAATCTCTCAATACATAGCAGAAGCATCAGACAAAATGTGACAGCAACATTGAATACATGGACAAATGATAGACTTATAAATGTGTAAGATAGATTCTGGCCAGAAAGATTATCTAGCATGACACAGTGAATCAACTTTCTTGGCAGCAGACTTAACAACTCCACATAATCTTTCCACTTCATTTCAGTAAAATAAAATGTTAGCTGGAGAAGATACAATGAGTCACACTCCTGGAGGTTCTCATCGGCCATGCTGATGGGAGGCAAAAAAGGTTCTCCAAGACAGAAAATGAGCAATTTTGTTTTTGGAGTGTTAAAATTAACAAGCCATTTCTTGCCCCAGTTAACAACAGATTGAGGGCCATTTTGAGATCACCTTACCAAACTGATTAGAGTTACCATTAAGACAGGATTGACTAGTTGCATGGTTATCATAGATACCTAGTTGGGAACTGATAACATCAGGAAGGTTGTTGATGAAAATTAGGACCAATCGAAGTCCAAGGAGAGAGCCCTGGGTGACATGCAAAAAGATCTAGAATCTAGAAATGGTAGAGCTTCACCATTATTATCTAAAGCTTGATAGACTTTTTCAGCAATAACCCTTAATACATCAGCAGCTGACCTAAAGAAGCAAAAGTCATATTGTTTATCAGAAAGAAGAGCCTGTGAGAGGAGAGGATTATAGTATCTAGTACTTTGCAAAAAAGAGCTACAAGGCCAATAGAAAAATCAGACAGTTCGCCAGAGTTCTTAATGACTGGAACAAGGCATTTATTGTAGAGTCTAGAAAGAACAGGAGCAAGAACATTTAAGGAAATACCATCCAATTTAGAGATGACAGCAGAAATCATGGACAGGGTTATATGCGTATCACCCAGAGACTCAGTTGTGGAATGTCAAACAAAAGATACTCCAGATGAATTAAAAGTAAAATCTGAAGAGAATTTACAAGCAAAACATTCTGCTTTAATCAACAGATGTGTCACCATGTCAAACTGAGTGAAAAAGATAAAGGGATAGAAGGGCTACTCTTATTTAAGACACTATTACAAAGCTGCCAATAGTCACAAGAACTAAAGCTGTTAAAGGATATACGGTACCTCATTGCATCAGCAAACAAAAATTTAGCCTCTCAGAGGACACGTTTACAATTATTGCAAGCAGACACAAAAGACATACATTATGATCAGAACTATCACACTGGTACAGCTGGAAGAAAGTGATTCCTATAAGCTGTGGTGGCTGAATGAACAAAGATTGTAGTTTTACCTGGTATTTCTGAGAAGGTACAAAAGCATCTATACTGGCTTTAACCCCAAAAGTAACCTCAGTGGCACAATTCTCAATAGGAAGGTTAAAATGATTAATCAAAGAGGCATCTTAAAGTCAGTCACAAAATGAATAGCAATCAGTGCGTTTATCTTGAGAGGTTTGAAATCAAAGTCAGAATGTCCAATACTAATTTCTCAAAGTAGAACCTCCCTGCTTAAGAATGGTGCGACAACTCTTAGCAATGTACAACTTTAATAAAAAATAAAAAATATATTAATAAAATAAATAATTACAAGGAAGAAATTTTCCAATATCTAATATTTTTATAAGGGTTGTTCAAAAGTTTGTAGCTCAAAAAGTATATCCATATTTGGAGTTTGATCATTTGGTCAGATTTTAAGAAATGGCTCAGGCCTTTCAACACCACCCACCTCATATTAAGCAACACACACACATACATAAACTTAGAGAATAAAAATTACTGGTCAACAATATAGACTCATGACAATTCTAAATCAGTTTTGATTTGTGGTTCTGGCAAGAAATTACAAGACAAAGGAGAAACCAACTTCCTTGGAGTTGATAATCAAATGGCATTTTTTTCTAATATTTTTTTAGTGAAATTCTTTATGGTTATCTAACTATAAAGTCCTAAGTTTGGAATTGAAACTGGTTTTCAAAATCAATCATAGCATGAGTAATATAGACATAATTTCTAACATTTCAGATGGAAGAGTCAAAGTACATTGTTTTTGCTAATACAGATGACCCATCAAGGGAGGTAACTCCTCTCCAGTTAATTCCCTTGAGACATAAGGCGGGTTTTGTAAAAAAAGACGCCCACCATTTGAAATTCAATATGGATTATGCCTTGGTCAAACATGTTTTGTTCGAGCATGGAAAGTGAAATGAACAATCTATTCTGTGGACTGAAAAAAAACGGTAATGGTAATATTAGACATTTCCTTATAAAGGATTTGGCATTTGACAGAGCAACCAATGCTAATTTCAGTTGAAATCTATAAAGCTTTTCTATTAAAACAATTTTTCAAGAAAAAAAAGTCTCAAATCCACTGTTATTGCTCTTCCCACTATTGGTGGTGGGGGTCTTCCTTCTATTTGAAGTCATGTGGAATGCCAACGTCGTGAAGTCATTATTTTCTCTACTTACATTCTCTATCCATTTTAGTTGCTGTTGCCACTCCTCAGGTGATATGGTTTGTCATTTGGTACAATTCCTTGTGATTCTGTAATGACAATCTACGAGGCTTGAAGGATGGTCCTCGCTAAGACTTACAAAGCAATTTTTAATCATTGATCTGAGAAAACAGTTGTATACAGCTGACAGATTTCTGAATGAATGATAATTTACATTCATATCAATGTATCAATCTATTTAAAAAAAGGTTTTCAGTTTAATGTTTAGGTTTTCTACCAATTTGCAGTGTTTGGCAAAACTACTTCTAGTGCAGCCTATTCTAGGTTCAATTTCCTTATCTCTGATACTCAATTTATTATAACTGATCAATATACCAAGTTATTTGAAGTGTTTAGTATTTACTAATTCCACATCCTGAATCTTTATGACCGATTCAGGGTATGTGCCATCACTGCTTTTATTCCAATTCCAGATCATAGTTTCTGTTTTGGAAAGGTTTATCTCAAGTCTTATTTCTTGGAACACTTGGTAGAAGAGGTTCTGTTTTTTTTTGTTTCTTTTTTGTCCCAACTATAAATCCATATGTTACTGACATAACCCACCACACATTATCAGTAGTACATTGGCCTCGGGAGGGAAGGTAGGAACACAGTTTTTTATTAGTAGATTCGTATGGAATGTGGCATGGAATGTGGCATGGAATGCTTAAATGATCAGTGTCGACCTGGTCACAGGTTTGCTTGAATATACGCAGAGCATCGTCTGGGAAGAAATTAAATCAATTCCGGTTCAGTTCTGAAATTCCAAGAAGGTCAACAAGTATGACAGACACCTGAAGATGACTGGAGAGTATAAAGGTTAAAACACTGAGCATAACGACCAAAATGAGTATACAAATCGAAACAGAAATGCATACATAAGGCTACTTTTACCTTTTCTCTATTCAACAAAAAAAAAAAAAAAAAAAATGCAAGTCTA
This sequence comes from Acanthosepion esculentum, assembly GCA_964036315.1. Classification (NCBI taxonomy): domain Eukaryota; kingdom Metazoa; phylum Mollusca; class Cephalopoda; order Sepiida; family Sepiidae; genus Acanthosepion; species Acanthosepion esculentum. The sequence goes on along the minus strand of OZ038489.1, from coordinate 16,653,942 downwards.
TTTTATCTATATTTGTAGGATAGTTTATGTTAAGTATTTGCAATAGTAGGGAATGGAAAGAAAAATAATCTTTAGTGATAGAAATTGTGCTGACAAGAAAATAAAAAGCAAAGTTGAAAAGAAACCTGCTGTGAATGGACTGCCACCAAATCAATGGAAAAGAAATCAACTCGGATGAAATTAATCATAAATGATTGAACCATTTTCGGTTTCTTAAATCTTTTATTTCCTATTTTCAGGGATGCTATTAGTTTTAATCTATAAAATGACCCGACAGGCAACCAACAAAGGGAAGAAAAGAAATAATAAAAGCTAAATCTATTGCCGACAAATATTGTTGTTCAGGAAGAGTTGGCTTGGGTTAAAATGTGGAAAACAGCTGATGAAGTCTAGGTCAAAATCTTTCACAATCCAACAGACATCATCTCTAACCAATATTTGTGCATTAATTTAAACTAGTAAAAGAAAAAGAAAAGTAGAAAAATAGATTATGAAAGACTTCCAATTGTTAAAAGTCTGTAACTCTTAAGTGCAGTCAGTATAAAGACAACAATCAGACAAGTAATTGCAGTGCTACTAAATAGAGAATGGGGGGGGTCTGCATTCAGAACTGTCTACACTAGTTAAACAAGAGATTCATTCAATGGGATATATGCCGAACAATCAGAATATTGACTTTAACTGGTACAGAATTTCACCTAATCTCTAACAGAGAAAGTAAGCCAGGTATTAATACTTACAGAAATAAATATTAGGGTCCATTTCTGTTTTCCATAATACCGTGCCAACTTTGAAATATCAAGGATATTACTTTTCACATGATTCACACATTATATTCAGTTTGGTTACAACAGACTGGAACTCTGTCTCTTTCATGCGAGTGAAGAACTAAATTTCAACTTGAAAGAGTTAAGGAAAAGGTTTGGCAATACGTTGATAGCAAAAACTGCAAGAAAGAAGTGTGGCACAAAAGGGTAGATTATATGTTGCTGCCCAGTGACTGAAAACAGCTTTAATAAGAAACATTTTGTTAATTTTAAACCGGGAAGAAACAAATACAAAACAAAAAACATTTGGCTGAAAAATGTGCAATATGTCAGTAATTATGTAGAATATTTTATTTTTAGCAATTCCAACATTTTTGATAATTCTGGTCAATGAAAAGAAACTTGTTAGAGCCCAAACTGCACATATATCCAAAGTGAGGGAAGCTATCAAAGAGCACTGGGGTAGACTGTTCTAGATCCATGTCTAAAGGATGTCAGTTATCTCCTTAACAGGAGATAACTGACATGGCATGTGGAACTAGAACAGTCTACCCCAGTGAGCGAAATAAAGGGTTCAGTTCGACATTCCAACCACTTGAAGGCCAGAGCGTACAACGGCCAAAACGTTGTGATAAACATAGCGACAAAGATGAGGACAATAGTCCAAATAATGTAAATAGTGTACATAATACCTCATCTCAGAAATATAGACAGATGCTATCAAAGAGAGATGAAAAATTTAGGAAAGCAGAGTTGAAAGGATGACTAAAGCTAAACACCTAAAGAGACAGAAAGATAAAAAGTCCTAAGCAACACTAGCAAATAATCGAGATGTCATCAACTACAAGACAACATAATGACCTATCACAAAAAATTCACATTAAGACTTTAAGTACTTGCCTCCATAAAGACAATCTATGGAAAACTAAAAACAACATTTAAGGTTTGTTTTAAGGAAATAAATAAATTAAAAAGGGGGTTTTCCATCTCAAATTGAGACACTGGAGAACACGTAAGGTGTAAATTGTATAACGGGAATGGAATTCACGCAGGCAGGTTTTTGGTGGTAAGATTCCTAATCCAGTCAGTCACCTAGCTGAAACTAAGCACCGTCAATGATGTCTCTCAGCAAATGGAAAAAAGTACACCTGACAACAATAATGCCTCCTGACCTATTAACCCTCAAGCTTACTAATCACATTCCAAACTTGCATAATTTTACACCACAAGTTATGAAGACTAACGTAAATGAGCAAAATAGTGTGTCCGAGAGAGAAGGGTGTTAAAATTTCAATTAGATGAGGTCCATAAAAAAAAAAAAATAAAATAAAAATTGGCAAGTAATCATAACAATCAAGCCAAAAATAACGGAACACAGGCATTACAAGAAATACAAAAATGACCACTAAAATTTATAGATATTGTGTGGGGGGGGGACAGATCCCTATTTTTTGAAGTCAATAGATAAGAACTGTTTTGTAAATAGACATCTTTTAACCACATCCTAACCTATACTGAACTAGCTTTCTCCCACAGACCCTTGCCTTGAGCAACGAATCAACCCTGGATTTCTTCCAAATATCCAAGGAACTTGTCTACAACAGACAGTAGGTTTCAAGGTCAATTATACCAAGGATTTCACTCTGCAAAACCCGACCAAATCAAAGAAAGGTGGGAGAGGAAACACCTTTCAAGACATTAAAGATATTTTTCTTTTATCTTTAAAATCAACAACATGACAAAAAATATTAGAACTACAGTGAAACACATATGCATGCATACATACAGGAGTTACTTCATTATTTGTACTTAGTTACTCTTTGTTATTTTATCGTCCTTAAAGCGAAATGACCATCGTTTAATTGCATAAGTCACAAAAATTGGTGGGAAAAAAAAAAAAAAAAAAATGGAGACATGCTTGCGACAAATCCTGGCAATGATTTTTAGTTAATGAAAATTGAAAATCAAGGATCAAAACAAAATAAACAATGGCAACCATCAGCAGAATTAATTTTTAAATTAAAATGGTAACAATTTTGGAAAGAAAAATACTTTTGTTGACGATCCAATATAAATATTTATTTAATGAACAGTAGTTGACTACACCATATTTTTAATTAAATAGTTCTTAAAAAATAAAAAGTTTGCTTGCTTCTTTTTCTTTTATAACTGCATTTTTAACTGAAACATCTGACACCCCAGACTTTAAAATATGAAAACTACAAAAAACACATTGAATATTTAACGAAAAATATTGACTTAGATCATTGATCTTAAAAAAAAACAAAAAAAATATGCCAATTCGTCTAAGATAATGGAACGATTAAAATTTAAAAAGAAAAAAAAAAACAGATAATAACCACATAAAATGAAAGTAAACAAATGTACAGGCGAGAGATAAGAAAATAGCATCAATCAATATTCAATACGCTTCTTCTCTTTCATTTTTAAATTAAAAAACAAAAAACAAAAAAAATACATTTCTAATGCTTTGTTTTGTTTATTTTTGGGGATTTGTGTGTGTGTTTTTGTTTTGTTTTTTGTGTGTGTCTTTTTTGTCGCTTCTGAAGTGAGACAAACGATAGCCTTCTTGTGTTCAGTGATTTTTACGGCGGGTAGAAAAGTTAAAGGGGTTCAAGAGGTGTGGCAGGCGGAAAGATGACATCATCTATATATTCAGTGGAGAAAGAAGAAATCAGTGGAAAAACCAACTTTTTTTATTATTGTTTTGAAATTTAAAATAAATAAAAAAAGAACTGGAAAAAGTAACACTAAAATTTGCTTAAATAAACATTTATGTTAAAAATATACCAAACTCTAGGTTTTACAAGGATTTTAAAAAACTTAAACAAAACAAAAAGCACCGTTTGCAAAGATTTTTTTTTAAATATAAGAAGCGTTAATTACGAGTTCTGTATTTTTCATGTATTTCATATTATTAAAAATATAAATCAATAATAATAATAATGAGTAAGTTTGGAAAAGAAAAAATATATGAATAATTAATAAAATCGAAAGATATTTTCTCTCAAAGAAGGGAAAAAAAAATTAAAAAAAGCTGCCGAAACTTTTTCTTAGATTGATTAATTTTTTTTTAAAAACAACATTTTGAGTTGTATTTGAAAATTGAGAAAACTAAAACTCGACTCTGACCAACGAGTAAAAAAAAAAATTGTTTAAAAAACAAGATCTTTATTCTTTTTTGGTAGTTGGGGGTAGAGTCACACCCTTTTTTTGTTCTAAATAAAAGAAGAAATTGATGGTTGCTATAAGTAGTAGTAAGTAAACTTATGCTACGTATAAAAATATTTTGAAAAGATCAAAATTTGGAAATGTGATTGGGGATAATCATTTTGAATCCCCCACCCCATTTTCGGGGGGGGGGGCATGGAAAGAAGAAGTTTAATTTTATCCATCCTTTTAGTTTTGTTTGAAAGACTTTCTTATTCAACACTTCACATTATCGAGAAAAAAGACGAAGTATTCGAATACATTTTTTAATGTTAAATTAGAATTTTTTTTTATAAAAATAAAATTGTATGTAGTATGGAATACCAATGTGACTAAAAAACAAATGAGTTGAATAATGGCCACTGTGAAATAAAAACGGTTTTAAACTGAAATTAAATTAATCAAATAAATTGCTTAATGGCTTTGTTAAAAAATAAAATTAAGTAGTTTTATGTTCAACTTTTTAAATTCTTATACAAAAAAATTTAAATATTTTTTAAAACATTTTTGTTCTGATAAAAAATATTACATTTAAAAAACAAAAAATGTTATTATTGACTAAAGTTTCGTTAAAAAAAATGTTACATAGCAGAAAGTCTATGGGAAAAAAAATTAATTTATCATAAATTACGTTCACATAGCTTCCTTAATGAAGAAAAGAAAACTATTTGACATCAACTTTCCCGTTTAATTTTTTTTTAAGTCAATCACTTATCAACCAAAATAAAAAGAAAGAATGCATTTTATTTTTAATTTATGCATCATTCCAAAATAGTTCCATTAAATAAATTTGAAAAATTGTTTATAATTTCATTTATTAACTGATTTTTGTTCAAATTTTCATGATTAAAACTCCAGCTTTGCGGTATAATTTTCTCCGATGTTAAGCTCTAATTTAATAATTGCCTAAAGTTTAATAATTTAAACAATGATTTTTTTTATTTGAAAAATAAAAAGATGGTTAGAGTAGAGATATAAGTACTAAAAAGAAATACATTCGTTTCGTAGTGGAGACAAAATTTTTAAAAAAAAAGAAAAGTAGAAAAATAATGCAAAATTTTAAAAAATAAAATCATTGACTTGTTCAACTTTTGTTTGTGTTTTACTTTTTTACCATTCAATTCTATTTGGAAGTAGCTTTCAAGTTGGTAATTAAAATGACTAAAAAAAAAAAAATTAATTACATCGGCACATATCACGATAAGGATAATATAGTACTGATGTTTATAAACAGGGGTAGTTTTTTTTTTTTTTCGAGGGTAAGATTTGATGGCACTCAAAGCCGTTACCAAGAAGAAGCATCGTTACCATTTTTGTTTTTATATTATTTTTTTTATGAATTAAATAAAAAAAATAAAAAAATAATCAAAGCCACATCGACAACACCAAGATGTCATTTTCTTCTTTTTAAACAAAGAAAAAAATTCGGCTAGCAATTGCTTTATTTAGTAAAGTAATTCTTTCATCGCTTTATACTAATTTCTGATCCTAATAATAAATAAATAAAATCAGAAACTGACTAATAAATCCATTTCTACCTTCCGCCATTTTTAAGTTTGTTTGTTTTTTTTTTGTTTTTTTTTTTTTGGGAGACTGACAAAAATTCTTTCCAAATCTGTCCGTGGTACGAATCTTTCAAAATATTTTTATCTTTAAAGTTTAAGCGTAATTCGATGGTTAAGGAGACTGCTAAAATTAATAATTAAAACTTAAAAGTTAATTACAGTTAGATTTTTTTAATGAAATAAATTGTAAAACTTTTTGATAAGCTTATGCTTCAGCTTATCAAATTTTCAAAACTTATGAAAATCAAAATTAAAAGAAAACTGAAGAAATTCAAAAGAGAAAGCTTTTTCTTCATTCTTGAACACATTTTTTTAATTGAATGAAGAAAAAAAAACACTTGCTTGTAGTGGCGACTATTAAATAAATTTTTTTTAAGAGTTTTTTTTTTTTTTTTTAATTATTTTCCACTTCATGAGAAGCAGAAAAAGAGAAATACGCAAAAATTGTAAACATAGAGGGAAAAAAAATGGTAGAAAAAAATAAAGATAATTTTTTTCAGGATTGTAACTGAGAGGAAATATTTTCCTTTCTTTAAATAAAAGAAGAAGGCGTGTGTTAAGCCATGTGACTAGATTTTAAAGTTGTTCCTTCCATTCACAAGATGGGGAAAATGTTGTTTTTTAAAAAATGATTAGTCAAAAAAAAAAAAAAATAAATCAAGTCCAGTAAAGAAAATAACTTCCCAAAATAGACTTTTTTTCTCTCCACCACAATTTTTTTTTATCACGATTTACAAATCCAAATACAAACTAGAGAGGCTCGAGATGATGTAATTGTAATTAAATGTAATAAATTCACAATTTAATAAAAAAAATCTTGTTAAATATTGTTGTAATGCAATATTTAGCTGAGATCAGCATCTCAAATAAAAACTAACAATCAAATTTATAAAAATAAGTAAATGTAAATTGTAAAAATGATCATTTACTCATGTGAGTAACTAAGTGCTGACACATTTTTAGTAATGTGGTCCTATTGATCTTCCATAAATGAAATAATTACAGTTTAGTTAAGTACATTATTTAATTACATTATGCTTTTTCGAAGCCTCTTTGCTTTGATTATTCAAAGTTAATAATTCTAAAATCAAAATCTTTAAAAATCTAAGCTGAAATCATTTCAAAATCTTAAATGAATTCGATTCACTAAAAAAGGAATCAAGAAAGAAAAAAAAAGGTAAAGGATTTTAAAGAAATAAAAAATTAAGTTTAATAAAAAAAAAAAATCTGCAAGTATTAATTTAAAATATATCTAGAAAAATAAAAAAGTCAACTGAAATTATTTTACAGTTTACACAATGAATATAATTTCTACAAAGATCATGCAGATGTGAAAATAATAGCCAATAAAAATTATGATCATAAAATAGGGGTTCAAACTACCTGCTTAAATAAACTGAAAACTGATCCCCGACTTTTTATCTATTTTAAACAGTAGTAAAAGCTAGCTTTTTGATTTAGTAGTACTTTCCTATTTATTTACATGAGGATTGAATTTTTATTTTACCTTATCGTTATCCTTAACAACGTTCTTCCTGCCCCAGTTGACATTACTAGTCACCCTCTTCTTTTTCTTGCCGGACATAACCATCTGTCAGCTTACATACTCTCCCGACATATCCGTGGAGATAGAGAATTCAAATGCAGGTGTCTACAGACGACTGCCGACATATTATCTTGACGTCAAAGGTTAAGTCAGGACCGCATTGAATACAAAGGTTAACAGCAAAGAAAAGAAAAAAAAAAGAATCCCGAAAAAACACAAAACCAACGCCTAAAATTAACCTGTAAATAAACTCAGAAAGTATTATTACAAATATTTTGAATAATGATATAATAATATACATTTTGGTATGAGCAGCCACTTGTCGACTGTTTTTTTTTCTGCGGAGTGGTGTTGTGTACAGGTGTTGTCGCTGAGAAACTCAAAAAATGGCCCGGATCAGTTTTTGATGTTTAAAGGTGGGTGGGAACGTTTTGTTTCTCAAAAAAATTGCACTTTTTGTTTATTGAAATATTTCTTTCTCGGACAAGTTATCTGGAAGACAATTTCACCGTAAAATAATGAGTTAAATTGTATAACGTATAGTTTGTGTTTGGCTCGGGTTGGTACATCGGCGATTTTAGTGAAAATCAAATTGAACTAAAATTCTTTATTATTCTGACACGTAATCCAAGTTGAAAATTATTTTGAAATGACTGAAGTCGCCGATAAAGGTGGGGGCGATATAAAACGTGTGGAGGGAATATTAAAGTCGAGTGAAAAGGACGAGGTGAAGTTTAGATTACTGGTCGGTCTAATCAAAGCAGACCAGGTGTCGAACAAAGATGTCGTCAACACAGTTTTACACCTGCTTGTTGGAGATGAGTTTGAAATTGAAACTAATTTTATTATCCAAGAATCCCAAAATATTCTTCATATGCTTGAAGTACTCAATGTATGCCCGTCGACTCTTCAGGCAGAGATCTGGAGTGTTTTTACAGCCATTTTGAAGAAAAGTTGTTTAAACTTAAATGCGAGCACTGAAGTCGGACTAGTCGAATATGTATTACGGATGTTGGAAGATGCGGACGACGTTGTTGCTGATCTTCTAGTCGAAATGTTGGGTGTGTTGGCCAGTTACAGCATCACAGTAAAAGAATTACGAATGCTTTTTGCCCTGTTAAAAGCCAAAAATGGCGAATGGACGAGAAACTCTGTTAAACTGCTATCAGTACTCAGACAAATGCCACAGAGACATGGTCCTGATGAATTTTTCAGTTTTCCCGGCAAAAAAGGTTCATTTATTTCCCTTCCCCCTATTCGGACATGGCCATATCAGAACGGCTGGGCTTTTTCCTGTTGGATCAGATTAGATCCCCTCACAGGCGTTGCAGTGGAAAAAGAAAAGCCGTACCTGTATTGTTTCCGTACCAGCAAAGGAGTTGGATATTCGGCCCATTTCTTGGGCAGTTCACTGGTCATCACATCAATGAAGGTCAAAGGGAAAGGTTTCCAGCATTGTGTGAAATATGAATTCTTACCCAGAAAGTGCTACATGGTAACCATATGTCACATCTACTATCGTTGGAGCAGGTCAGAATTGCGATGCTATGTTGATGGAGAACTAGTGTCATTAACAGACATGTCCTGGTTGGTAAGCACCAATGATCCATTTGATAAATGTTACCTGGGAGCAAGTTCAGACGGAGATCCAGACACCATGTTTCGTGGGCAAATGTCTGCCGTCTATCTGTTCAGCGAATACCTTACTGCAAACCAAGTTTCTGCTATATACAAACTTGGACCCGGTTACAAGAGTCAGTTTCGTTTTGACAATGAAAATTCCACAGTCCTTCCAGAAAATACTAGAAGAGTATTATACGAGGGCCGTCTGACCTCATCCATAGTGTTTATGTACAACCCTATAGCCTGTGATAGCCAATTGTGCTTAGAGTCTTCGCCAAAAGGCAACACCTCTTACTTTCTCCATTCTCCCCATGCCTTAATGCTCAATGACGTAAAAGCTGTCATCACTTGTTCATTGCTCAGTACCCTTCACTCGCTGGGAGGAATTGAAGTTTTGTTTCCATTGTTTGGACAGCTGGATTTACCAGTCAACAAAGGTCCAAATGAAAAATCTGTTATAGACCACAATATTTGTGCAAATTTGATGGGTCTGTTATGTGACCTCCTGGAAAGTTCTTCTTCCATTCAGGAGGAACTTCTCCAAAAAAAAGGGTTCCTTGTCATTAGTTATTTGTTAGAAAAATCATCCAGGGAACATATAACTCTTGAAGTCTTGAACAGTTTCTTAAAACTCACACAATATTTGGTCAGGTTACCACCAGGAGGAACCTTACTGAAACATCTTTTTGATCACATTCTCTTCAACCCAGGCCTCTGGATCTACGCTTCTGTGGAGGTACAAACTAGGCTCTACTGTTACCTTGCTACCGAGTTCATCAATGATGCCCAGATCTATAACAATATCCGAAGGGTCAGTGCCGTTCTCCAAACAATGCACACCCTCAAGTATTACTACTGGGTTGTCAATCCAAAGGACAGGAGTGGGCTTACTCCAAAAGGTGTTGATGGTCCAAGGCCTGACAGAGATGAAATTGTCAGATTGAGGTCCTATATGTTACTCTATGTAGCAGAGTTGATCCGAAAAGGTCAAGGAATTCTTGAAGATGAGCTACAGAGCATTTTAAATTACCTGACAACACTGCATGAGGATGACAATTTGATGGATGTCTTGATGCTTCTAGTTACACTTATGTCTCAGCATCCGTCCTCCATGGTGCCATCATTTGATAAGAAAAATGGAATTCGCACCGTATTTAAACTGCTTGCTTCTCCAAGTGAACCACTTCGCATCCAGGCACTTAAACTGCTTGGTTTCTTTTTGATGCGAAGCACACATAAAAGAAAATATGAAGCCATGAATCCTCAAAACCTTTTTTCGTTGATTGGAGAGAGATTGATGCTGAATATGCAATCCATTACAATTGGAACTTACAATGTTCTCTTTGAGATTCTAACCGAAAGACTTGCTCTGGAATATTGTTGGGAGAAACATTCTGAACCGGAATCTTACTTCAAGCTTGAGAATCCTGCCATTTTGAAAGTCATTGCCACAATGATACAGCAATCGAAGCAGAGTGCCGAATTGATGGAAGTGAAGAAGATGTTTCTTTCTGATTTGACCATCATGTGCAACAATAACAAAGAGAACAGAAGAACACTTCTCCAAATGTCTGTATGGCAAGAATGGCTCTTTACCATGGCCTACATCTACCCGCAAGATATCGACGAACAGAAAATCACAGACATGGTTATGTCTCTTTTCCGCATGCTGCTTCACCATGCAATCAAATTTGAATACGGTGGTTGGAGAGTGTGGGTTGACACACTTGCTATCCTGCATTCAAAGGTAGCGTATGAAGATTTCCGCATTCACATGTCAAAAATGTATCAACAATATGAAAGACAAAGAGTCGACAGTCTTTCTGACCCCAAAGTGAGGCAACATCACCCAATCAGCACCATCTCTGGCATTTCTGATACAACAATTCAAAATTCTAATTTCATACCAAAAAGCTCTATCAAAATATCAGAAGTGCCTGAAAAAATTCCTGCAGAGAAATCTATTTCAGATTTGGATACACAAGATGGCCAAGATGGAGATGTTTGGAAATCGGAAGAGTGCTCAGAGATGGCAACAAACAAGGAAACAGGGATATCAGAGGAAAATCCACAAGACGACAAAGAATTGGTTAAGAGCAAAATGCTGGACAAGGTGGAAGCAGAAGACAGTTTACCAGGTGATAGCAAAATTCTTGCAGAGAATTCTTTTGAACAAGTAAAGAGTAATCAAGATTCTGATGACTTGTCTGGAGTTAAAGATGATGAAATTAAGGAAGTTGCTTGTAAAGAGGAAAAGGTTGAAAAATCAAATGATGAAGTGGAAGAAAAGGATGAATCCGACGGAATGCCTGCAAAGGCAGAAGCACAATTAGAAGACGAAGTTGAACCAGAAAGCACTAACTCGGCAAATAGCAAAGTTATGAGTGAGGCTGTCCAGCCTGATGAAGAGAAAGAAATGCTGTTGAAGGATGATGGCGGGCCAAAGGAAAGTGAAAAAGTTGATGGGGAACCAGAAAAAACTGAACAGTTAGATATGAAAGCTGATGGTGGACCTGATAGTAGTGGAGAAACACTTGCTAATGTTGATGGGAAGGTGGAAGAACAGAATGCAAAGAGACCAGATAAGAAAGACAGAGAAATGAATGATGAAAACAAGGAAAAGCAAGATTTAGAATCTACTGACAATAAATGCACAGAAGAGAATAAAGTATCTGAAGACGTTGACCGGCTTGGTGATGCTCATGATTTTGAGAGTGTAGTTGAAGATAACAAGGAGAACTGTGAAGAGAAAGATCAGGCTGAAGGGTCAGTCTCTTCCCTGCCCAACCAAAATCAGGACACCTATCCACCAGGACAGGAGTCTCGGCCTGGACCTACAGGTTATTTTACCCAAGATGGGGAGATGATCTATTTAAATACTGCCAAAGATGGTCAGATGGTTTACCAAACTGAAGACGGGCGGTTGGTTTACCAGTATCCAACGGAAGAGGGACGCATCCTTTTCCACACAGGAGAGACAGAACCAAATTACTGTAAAAATAAAACTGTCAGTGAAGAAGTAGCCAATTATGTTGATGACATAATCCATGATGCTATTTCTGAAGCTGAAGACAGAATAAATGCAGACTCCCAGATTAAACGTCTGGAAGAGGAACAGAAACGAAAAGATACCGGTGAATATGGAGTCAAAGCAGAATCGGAAGCATTTCAGAATACAGGGCCTGCCAATGTCTCTCAATCAAAGTCTTTGGATTCTGGTGCCACTTCCAGGATTGAAACCGATTTATCTCCAGGAAACACTGCTGAGACTACAGAGAGTACAAGTGGATATAATTCTTGCACAGGGCCTGGCAGTTCTTCAAGAAGAGAAAGTCCTGGTAACACAGGAAGTAGGCACCTTTTCAGCCCTGGACCAAGGGCGCCACCATTTAGAATTCCAGAGTTCAGATGGTCGTATCTACATCAGAAGTTACTCTCAGATCTCTTGTTCTCTATTGAAACTGACATTCAAGTTTGGAAAAGTCACAGTACACGTGCAGTTGTTGATTTTGTCAATTCTGGTGAAAATCACATCTACGTTGTCAATGTCACTCACATGATTTCCCAGTTGGCAGATAACCTCATTATGTCATGTGGTGGACTTTTGCCATTATTGGCTGCTGCCACATCACCCAAAGGAGAAATTGAAATTTTAGAACCAAACCAAGGACTGAGTATTGAACAAGCAGTCTCTATTTTACAAAGAATAATGAACATGACCGATATTGTAGTCTTCACTAGCTCAACTAATTTTTCAGAACTGGAGCAAGAAAAGAACATGCCACCGGGCGGAATACTTCGGCAATGTCTGCGTTTGGTGTGCACTGCTGCCGTGAGGAATTGTTTGGAATGCAAACACAGATACACTCCTAAGACTCCCATCGCAGAGCCATCTCCAACCCCACCCCCACAGCGGCAGAACTCAAAACCGACAAACAGTGTAGATGCTATACAATCACTTATTGGTGGCTCACACCCCTCCCCCAAAAATATAGTTGAAAACTTGGGAGGTCAAACTACCCCAATCAAAGATGCGGAAAAGTTGCTGCAAGACATGGATATCACACGTTTAAGGGCTGTGGTCTACAGAGATGTGGATGAGACGAAGCAGGCTCAATTTCTGGCCTTGGCCATCGTGTACTTCACATCTGTGCTAATGGTCTCCAAGTACAGAGACATTTTGGAACCACCCAGCTCTGCATCAACACCTACCCTGGCACCTCATCGGTCAGCTGTTCTCTCTCCAACCTCAAGAGAAGGTAATGAAACAGATGAGGAAGTCGTTTCATTAAAAGACTACAACGAACCTGACACCAGTGTTGAAAGCATAGAAAAAGAAGCAGTTGCCGTATCGATAGCTGCAGACATCCATATTGTTACCAGTGAGAAGAAGGCTGCTGACGAATCATCCTCTTCAAAATCTGCCCAGGAATCAAAAAATGAAACTGACAAATCCAATGATGCCACAATTATAAAAGACAAAGTTCTTGAAGAAAAAGCTGAAACCAGTGCCATTGATAAACCTGTAGATGGTACTACTCCATCAAATTCTGTTGAAGAGAAATCTTCTGCTACTGTACCTGAGAAATCTCCAAAAGAAGAAGTAGCAGCAGCAGCTGTAGACTCTGTTAACAGTGCTGTCGAAGAAAGCAGCAAAGAAACTAGTAACCAAAAAATCTCTACATCAGAATCTCAGAAAGACCTGACACCAACCAGTACTGACTCCACTGTGACAAGTGCTACTATGACTACAGCTACGACTGCAAATACAGCCCCGATGGAATCTGTTCATGTAAATCAGTCTGAGACTAAAGTGGATACAGATAAAAAAATTGAGGCTGTTCTCTCTACAAACCCAGATAAAGATGGTGAACAAGTATGTTCCCCAATTACAGCTGATAATGAGAAGGTGTTGGCTGAGGGTGAAAGAAGGGAAGAAAATAGAGAAGAAGGAATCTCATCCATTAGAATAGATGAGAAAGCAGATGGGAGACCAGCAGATCCTGGCACAAAGCCACCAGAAAAATTGGAATTGACTACAAAGATCCCAGCTGCATTTGACAATTTGCCATTACCAAATGAAGGAAGTTCCCTGACGAAACGCCTTGAAAGGGCACTTGGGTCAGCTGCACCACTTCTTAGGGAAATTTTTGTTGATTTTGCTCCATTCCTCTCCAAAACATTAATAGGATCGCATGGGCAAGAATTACTTGTTGGGGGTCTTGTCACATTGAAGCAGAGTTCATCTGTTGTTGAACTTGTGATGCTACTATGTTCTCAAGAATGGCAGAATTCCTTGCAGAAGCATGCTGGCTTAGCATTCATTGAACTTGTTAACGAAGGAAGACTCCTGGCACACGCAACAAGAGATCACATTGTGCGTGTAGCTAATGAAGCTGAATTCATATTGACTCGAATGAGAGCAGAAGATGTGCAAAAGCATGCCGAGTTTGAGTCTCTCTGTGCTCAGACAGTCGTCGAACGCAAAGAAGAAGAGAAATTATGCGATCATTTGATAACATCTGCCAAGAGGAGAGATCATGCCATTGCTTCTGTACTTCACGAAAAGATTGTCAACATTTTGACCAACAAGCATGGAGCTTGGGGTCAATTTCCACATGACAAGTGTGAATTTTGGAAACTTGACTCATGGGAGGATGACTTCCGTCGTAGACGCCGTTTTGTCAAGAATCCTCATGGATCTACTCATCCAGAAGCAACATTGGAAGCTTCTGTCGAGTCCAGTTCTGACGAGAATGCCATAAATCAGACTCGTGAGGCTTTCCATGCTCACTTGGCCCATGCCAAGAAAGGTCAGCAGCAGCAACAACAGCCTGACTTCACTGATGAAGAATTGCTGATGGAGGAGAGAGATTTTGAGCAAGAGTTTTCAGGACCTGTAGCCTTATCAACTTCATGTAAGCTTATTTCCATGGGACTTGCAATTCCAGGAATAATGTCCATCACAAAAACTGACCTTTACTTTGAAATGGATGAGGACGACAAAGATAAGAAAAAACTTTCACCTGAAGTGCTTGCATACATGGACCACCTTCATGGGAAGTGGCACTTTTCAGAAATCAGAGCTGTATTCTCTCGCAGGTACTTACTTCAAAATGTAGCCATTGAGATTTTCACTGCCAACAGAACAGCAGTTATGTTTGCCTTTCCTGACCATGTCACCCTGAAAAAAGTTGTCAATGCTCTACCCCGAGTTGGCATCGGCATCCGATATGGCTTGAATCAGGCAAGACGAATGTCTCTGGCATCTGGAAAGCAATTATTTAAATTGTCAAACATGACACAAAAGTGGCAACGAAGAGAAATCTCCAATTACGATTATCTTATCTACTTAAACACTGTTGCAGGCCGTTCATTCAATGATTTGAACCAGTACCCCATATTTCCTTGGGTTATTGTGAATTATGAATCCGAGGAGTTAGATCTAAGCCAACCAAATAATTTTCGTGACTTGTCAAAACCAATTGGTGCTCTGAATCCTGCCCGAAAGAAGTTCTTTGATGAACGTTATGCAAGCTGGGAACACGAGCAGATTCCCCCTTTCCACTATGGCACTCATTACTCAACAGCTGCATTTACACTTAATTGGCTCATCCGCGTGGAACCATTCACGACATTATTTTTGAATATGCAAGGAGGAAAATTTGACCATGCCAATCGAACTTTCTTCTCCATTAACCAGGCATGGAAAAATTGTCAGACAGACACATCAGATGTCAAAGAACTCATACCGGAATTTTATTATCTCCCCGAGATGTTTGTGAATCAAAACACCTTTGACTTTGGCTATCAAGATGGAAATGTGAAAGTGGATGATGTGTGTCTGCCGCCTTGGGCAAAGACTCCAGAGGATTTTGTACGCATCAGTCGAATGGCTCTGGAATCGGAATTTGTTTCATGCCAGCTGCATCACTGGATCGACTTGATCTTTGGATACAAGCAAAAAGGACCCGAAGCAATCCGGGCAACCAATGTCTTTTACTATCTTACTTATGAAGGCAGCGTTAATCTGGAATCGATGACTGACCCTGTGATGAAGGAGGCGGTTGAGAATCAAATTCGCAGTTTTGGCCAAACACCAACTCAGCTCCTCACAGAGCCACACCCTCCTCGAAGTTCCTTAATGCACCTGACCCCAATGATGTTCAGTAGTGTGCAAGATGATCTCTGCATGTTGATGAAATTCTTGTCCAATTCTCCCATCACGCATGTTGCGGCCAATACCCACCCAATGGTACCCACCCCTGCTGTAATTACAATCACGTGCAATCATAATTTTGCAATCAACAAATGGAACCCCAACTACCAGCAACAAGGGACACCCACCAGTTTCTCATCAGACAAGCACGAGAAAGAGGCTGAACTCCCAGTGTTAATGGATCAGTTATTTGCTCAAAACACTGGCCTGCACAAGAGGTCACTGGGAGATAACTTTGACCAACGTTTGAAAGTGACCCATTCCAGCTTTGTCACAACAGCCGACAACAGGTTCATTTTTGCCTGTGGATTCTGGGACAAGAGTTTCCGCATTTTTTCCACTGACTCGGCCAAAATAATTCAGGTTATTTACGGCCATTTTGACATTGTCACATGCATCACAAAATCAGAAAGCAATACAAACCATGACTGCTACATTGTCACTGGCTCAAAAGATTGTACTGTCATGGTATGGCAGTTCAGTTCCCGAACTCAAGCTATTGTTGGTGACATTGGAACTACCGAGAAGCCCACACCAAAAGCTACCCTCACTGGGCACCAAACCGAAGTTTCTTGTGTGGCTGTCTTCTCAGAACTTGGACTGGTTGTCAGCGGCTCTAAAAATGGCCCGTGTCTTGTCCACACATTGACCGGTGATTTGTTAAGATCTCTCGACCCCCCTGAAGGTTGCTCTTCTCCTGAATTAATCACCATGTCCAAGGAGGCATTTATCCTGGTTAAGTTTGACCAGGGAAACATTTGCAACTTCACCATCAATGGGAGACTTTTGTGTCACATCAAACACAAAGACAACATCATTTCAATGCTACTGAGCCACGGTGGGGAATATCTCATCACCGGAGGAGACAACGGGGTGGCTGATGTATGGCGCACACATGACCTTACTCTCCTCTACTCTTATCCAAAATGCGATGGCAATATTCATTCATTGTCTCTGTCACATGATGAAAGACTCTTGCTACTTGGTCTTGGAACTGGATGCCTTCTTGTGTTCTTTATAGATTTCAACAAGTGGCACTATGAATATCAAGAAAGGTACTGAAGCTGCAAAGGTACCAACCACCAGTGAAGCCAATGGCGCCTTAACTGTTGGTCAGCAAACCTGAAGCTGGATACATGGGCTTCAACAACCCTACCAACACTTTTTTTTTTCTTTTTTTTTTTGCAGTCTTGGTTTGGCAATATTCAGAGCCCAGTAAAAAAAAAAAAAAAAAAAAATTAAAAAAAATGTGGCAAAAGAAAAATCATTGAACTGTATCCCAAACTGCAGATATCCCAATTTAATTTATTTATATATATATATATATATATATATATATATATATATATGAAAGAATTTTTTTTTTTTTTATAATTCCATATTTTCTTCAGTATATTACTAGATTTAATTAAATAATATTTGTTTGCAATTTTTATTGAATAAGAAGCTAAAAAAATATTATTTGTGCAATTTTAGAATTAGAGAAAAATTAGTATTTTGAAATTTCAATTAACAGGTGATTTTTTTTTTCTCCCTGCTAATTTATTGATTTGTGCAATTTTCAAAATTTGAATTGACAAATGATTATAATATTTAGTTAGTCATGTTAAAATGATTGATATATTTTTTCCATGCAGTTCTGTGTAGCTTGCATATGTATATAAAACATTTAGCTTCAAAGATATTGTCTGGGCGGGGGGAGAGACTAGGGAAACCTAGTTGGCATTTTATTTACCTCAAAAGATCAATGTTTTTAGTATGCATGAGTTACCTCCCTTGAATTGTTCGCTCTAAAAGAAAAAAAAATCCAACCCACCGTCTGACTTCTTCTGTGCCTGGCTGTGTTGTTTGTTAAGGAAACTATTATTGTTCAACCTTTTCAGGGTTCTGATATTTTTTAATGTCTCACGCGTAGAATCCCTGATATTTGGCTGTACTTTCCGGCATTTCAATCTTAGTTTTGAATTTAGGCCCAGCTTCTGACAATAAAATTTTTTTTTTTTCTCCATATATGAGTGTGTGTGTGTGTGTGTGTGTATGTGTCACACTATGCAAATTGTGCTCTTGACTAGAATTGCAATCAGCACAAAATTTTTGTAGATATTCACTTTACATTTCAAAAATGGAGTTTCTGTCATTGAAAAGGTCAAGTGATTAATTTGGTTCATGAGTAGCCATTTTCCAAAAATCTTGGAAAGGTTGAATGTAGGAGAGACCTTTTCACCAACAGACAATATAGTTTTATAATTATTATTATTACAGAATTACATATATAAAGAGTTTCGACCCATATCAAAAACGTATATGCATATGTATGTGCACACACACACATATATATATATATATGTATATATATATATATGCACAACATGTGTATGCATATCTCTTTGCAAAAGAATGTGTGTTGTGCATATTTGATATATGCCATAATGGAAGTGTGGTGAATGTGCATTTAATTTTGAATGTCTATGCATTTTGTGTTGTTCTGTCTTTATTTTTCTTAATTCAATAAATCTAATTATCAACTCATCAACCCTTCCCAATAAATGTTTTAAAAATACAAATGATTTTAAAGAAGGAAAAATTAATTGAACTTAATTTATACTCACCAGGCCATTGGCCTTAACATTCCAAATATGCTGCATCAATATATATATATATATATATATATATATATATTGTGTAGGGGTAGTGTCATCTGGCAACTCCAGCACATATGAAAGTCTGCATTTATTGACTCTGGCTAATTGCAGAAAGTTGATCTGTATTGCTAGAAACCCCCACATTCCAGACTTGTTTTGAATCATGGAATCAAATGATAGTAAAGCAAGAATTTCATTTTTTTTTTATTTTTATTTTTTTTTTTACTGAATATAATTTAGAAATACTTTCAAAAAATGTAAACATATCAAAACAATCTCCCACTCATAAAATTTTATTTTAATTTCTATTTTATCTTCTTTATCAGTTGTAGGAAAAATTGTTGTTGTTGTTGTTATTATTTGCTTTCTCTTTTTTTTTTAGTTCTATTTATATCATGTTAATTATGTTTATTAAATAAATGTTTAAAAAATTATTTTATTGAGAAAATTATTAATTAGGGTTACTATTTAGCCCTAATTAAAATTGAAAAAAATAATTGTTGAAATTTAGATTTTTTTTTTTTTTTTTTTATATATATATGATTTGTATCGCTTGTTTTAAAACTTTATTTGTTATTGCATTGATTGTAATTTTTTTTCAATTTTGATAAATAAAAAAAAAAAATTCCAATCTCATTTCAGTCTTTTTTCCTTCATCATTTGTTTCTTTTTATCGCTTAAATGCTTCATTTGAATTACAAAGAAACCCTGGGTAAAGTGAATAATTTTGATGATATTCATAATAAATCGTCATATCAAAATACAATTAGGCCGTCTTCTGGTTTGTGTGATTAATACAAAATTGATGAAGCTTTTGAATTGCAAGAAAATGTATTTAAAAATGTTATTTTTTTGACTATATTTTTTTTTTTTGTAAAAAAGACAAAACAGTTTTGTGGATAAAAAATGGACAATGGCTATAAAAACATTTAATAAAGCTTTTTAAAAAAATTGATTTTCCTCATAAAATGACATCACTTTTCAGAAGAAAAACTTGGTGATTTTTTTTTTTTTTTTTTTTTTTTAATTTCTCTGGTTGACATAGAACCATATTTTGAAGGGAATATATACTTACATTATTTACATTTATTGCAACATATTTTGTTATTGTTTCTTTTTCATGTCAAAAGGATCTTAACAAATTCTTGTCTATAAACTAACGTGAGTCATTAACATATCCAATTTTATTCAAACACTTGAATAGCTTAGTGCTATCATCACATTTCAACTGATCCATTCTTTAAATCAGATCAGTTATAAAAAGGAAACCTTTAACTTGGAGAACTGCTGAAGAATTGGTTTATTTTTTTTAGTTACTCCATCCTTGGTGATCCTAAATTGCACTAACAATGGAAAGCATTCCCAACACACACTTTGCCAAGCCTGACACCTATACTCATGATGGAGCTCTTTCAGCTTCCAAACACCCACTTTGCTAAACCTGACTCCTACACACAGATGACGGAACTCCTTCAGCTTCCGGACACCCACTTTGCTAAGTCTGTCTCCTATACTCATGATGGAGCTCTTTCAGCTTCTGGACACCCACTTTGCTAAACATAACTCCTACACTCAGATGACGGAGCTCATTTTGCTTCCCAACGATGATCATTGTCCATTATCTAAATTTCATCCCCAAAAAGATAATGTGTATCCTTCTTCTGCATATGGTCTACCGTACTATACCTTTTACACTTGATTAAAATTTTCTTATGTTCCTCAAGTCTGACTTTAAGTGAAAAGTTAGTTTCCCCAATGCACTTTTCCACATACACATCCTATATTCCTCACAGAGATTTCCCTTGGAAGCAACCGACCTTTTTGAATGATGGACTTCCTCTTAAATCCAACATTCATCTTTCAACATGAACACAAATTCTTTGATTCTATTTTATGATCCCCTTTTATATGAGAAACAATCAAAGAACCCTAGATGGAGAGTTTATATTGAAGAGTGCCAATAATGGCCCATAATTCTTCCTGCTTTATTTGATGACTGTTCAAGAATTGTGCTCCATTTTGAAGGCAACAAACCAGTGATATTTCTTTGTGCATAAATTGTATTTGGAAAAATATAACCCTGTCCACACTAGTGCTATATCCTCTATCCTTTCACCATCCTGGGTATGACTATAAACTGCATCCGTATCCTGGGTAAGACGATAAACTACATCCAACAGCAAGGCCCCTGATCAGGAGGTTTTGAGGAGCGTGGAACCACCTCTTAATTGCTGGTGTTCCCAGGTCCATCCTGACCCGGGGTGGTAGCACCTGTTAGGGTCCCTGCTTTGGGCAAATAGGTAACCCCGAAACTGAGGTAAAAAGGATTTATAAAATATTACCAGCAATACGTTTTTGAAAGGGAAAAAAATAAACTATTACCAACAATACGGTTTTGGAAATAAACAATTGCCAGCAACATGTTTTGGAAAAAATAATATTACCAGCTATACAATTTTGAGGAAAAAAAATATTAACAGAAATAGATTTTTGACAAAACAAAATATTACCAGGAAAAAAAAATGTTGTCAGCATTAAATGATCCATTGAGGTTGATATGCCATAAAACAAACCAAATTTATCCCTTCAAGTAACTGGAATATCCACAAAATAAGAATTACATTATTGCGTTCTTTCTCTATTGGGAACTGTTTGAAAGATTAGAGTTTACATCATCTAACAGCACCCATATGTTCTCTTGGTGTGGAGGGGTGTATAGGATAAAAGTATCATTCATATGCCTAAGCTAAATTGACTCCTTCACCAATAGGAGAAGATTCCGTAGAGCTAGATCTTTAAAAAAAAAACATCTTTGGGGTGTAGGTGGTATTGAGCAAATCTTTTCTATTTCTCATCCCGCCTTCTCTCGATAAATACTGTTCTATCTACACTATTTACATTATTCGGACTATTGTCCTCATCTTTGTTGCCATATTTATCACAACGTTTCGGCCATTGTATGCTCTGGCCTTCTTCAGGTGGTTGGAATATCAAACTGAACCCTTTATTTTGCTTGCTGGGGTAGACTGTTCTAGTTCCACATGCCATGTCTAATGGATGTCAGTTATCAGTTATCTCCTGTTAATTCACCTCTCCAAGTTCTCCACTGCTTTAACCAGGTATTGAACTCCAAACTCTTTGAGTCATGTGCCATGTGTTCTTAAGGACAAAAATGTGGTCAATAATGTAAATAGTGTACATAATACCTCATCTCAAAAATATAGACAGATACTGTTCTATCTATTGTTACTTCTGGCACTATAATCTACACCATAATCTTTATGGAAATTTATTTAAAATAAATCAGTCTTTTTCTTGTTTGATAAAAAAAATGTCTTCATAATATTTAGAACTTCATCCATCAAGCAAAAGTAATTCTGAAAAACATGCTCATTAGCAATCAATATTCAAGTAAAAAAAATGCCATAGCTGATTTTTTTTTTTTTAAGAATTGGGTTTTCCTTCACATCATCCTCAAAATATGAATTAAACTGTCTCTGCTATTTCAGCAGAAACAGTTTAATTCATATTTGACTTGGTGAGTAGAATAATTGTGTATTTTTCACTCGTACCAAGGGTTACTTTTGAAATTGAAAGATTTATACAGCATGAACCCCCACCATAATTTAACATTGTGATTAACAAGTTCTGGGTAGGACGATAAACTACATTCAACAGCAAGGCCTCTGATCAGGAGGTTTTGAGGAGTGTGGAACCACCTCTTAATTGCTGGTAGCACCAGTTAGGGTGCCAGCTATGGGCAACTAGTTGATCCCCCTCCCCACCAAACTGGGGTCAAAACACTATGAAAGTATAAAAATAGGTTTTAATACCAGCAATACTTTTTGTAAAAAATTATTACTAGCAATGAATTTTTGAAGAATAAATTATTACCAGAAGTATATTTTTAGGGGGAAAAAAAATATTACCAGTACATTTTTGAAAAAAAAATTAACAGCAATACTTTTAAAAAAAAATTATGACATGCAGTACATTTGGAAAAAAAATATTACCAGCAATATATTTTTGAACAAAAATATTACCAGCAATAAAAATCTTGTCGGCATTAAATAACCCATTGAGGTTGGTATGCTGTAAAACAAAACAAACCAAACAAAACTAAAAACATATCGCTGGTATTAAAACCTATTTTTACACTTTGATAGTGTTTTGAGGAAAGAAAATATATTACCTGCAATAAAAATCTTATTGACATTAAATAACCCATTGAGATTGGTATGCTGTAAAACAAACCAAACCATTGTTTAACTAAATACCTATAAGAATGTTAATATACAAAATAAATCAGTAATATACAAGCATGTTTCTTGGTTTTATATTTTTCTTTGGAAAAATAATTTCCTATTTTAAGATTTTTGCACTATTTAAAATTATTTGGACTATTGTCCTGATCTTTGTCGCCATATTTATTACAATAGTCCGAATAATGGAAATAATGTACAGAACTCATCTAAGAAATATAGACAGATACTGAAAGGCCGAAACGTAATAAATATGGCAACAAAGATGAGGACAATAGTCCGAATAATGTAAATAGTGTACATAATACCTCATCTCAGAAATATAGACAGATACTGAAAGGCCGAAACTTTGTAATAAATATGGCGACAAAGATGAGGACAATAGTCCGAATAATGTAAATAGTGTACATAATACCTCATCTCAGAAATATAGACAGATACTGAAAGGCCAAAATGTTGTAATAAATATGGCGACAAAGATGAGGACAATAGTCCGAATAATGTAAATAATGTACATAATACTTCATCTAAGAAATATAGACAGATACTGAAGGACCGAAAAGTTGTGATAAATAAGGCGACAGAGATGAGGACAATAGTCCGAATAATGTAAATAGTGTACATAATACTTCATCTAAGAAATACAGATACTGAAGGGCTGAAAGGTTGTAATAAATATGGCGACAAAGATGAGGACAATAGTCTGAATAATGTAAATAGTGAACATGCATTTGTCGCAAGCATGACTTTTGATTGGACAATCTCATTGCCATATCGCCAAAGGTCAAAGAAAATGTAGTGATCAAAACAACAAAAATGAGGATATTACTCTGAACAATTAATGAAATAATGATGAGATTTAATCTGATATTGTTTGACAGCATTTACTTGGCAGGAATAAAAGATAAAAGTGACCATCATGATCGAACTGAGGGATTATGGAGTTGAACATTATCGACTGACTGTTGTCGCGTCCTGTACAGTTTGATTCAATGGCTGACTTCTAAAGTTTAAAGAAACATGTCAGAACTTGACGATCATATTGTAAAAGATGTGTAAGAAAGGCAGATAAACTGGGAGATAAAATGGCAGCAGCTGTGATAGATCTATTTTTCACATTGGTGAGGGTAATCGGTGTTCAAGCCTAGATAAAAACCAAGATTTTAAAGGCTGTTTTTTTTTTTTCAAAATTAGCTCTCACAACTTGGAAGATTGGTGTAACATAATCTTCGTAACTTGATATGAAAAAGAAGTAGAATCAAAGAAAGTTGATGCAACAAAAATGCCACAAACTCGTTCTTAGAAACAAATCCACTTCACAATAAAAATATTTCCCAAGGAAGGTCATGTAACTATTACTGAGGTGTCAGACTGTACAGCAGACGATATAGCTGCAAATAAGTGTGAATTTTAGAAACTTGACTCATGGGAGGATGACTTCCGTCGTAGACGCCGTTTTGTCAAGAATCCTCATGGATCTACTCATCCAGAAGCAACATTGGAAGCTTCTGTCGAGTCCAGTTCTGACGAGAATGCCATAAATCAGACTCGTGAGGCTTTCCATGCTCACTTGGCCCATGCCAAGAAAGGTCAGCAGCAGCAACAACAGCCTGACTTCACCGATGAAGAATTGCTGATGGAGGAGAGAGATTTTGAGCAAGAGTTTTCAGGACCTGTAGCCTTATCAACTTCATGTAAGCTTATTTCCATGGGACTTGCAATTCCAGGAATAATGTCCATCACAAAAACTGACCTTTACTTTGAAATGGATGAGGACGACAAAGATAAGAAAAAACTTTCACCTGAAGTGCTTGCTTACATGGACCACCTTCATGGGAAGTGGCACTTTTCAGAAATCAGGTACTGGCTTCAAAATGTAGTAATCAAGACAATGGATAATGTGTATTGAGATTTTTTTATTTGCTTTAATTCAGAGTCAAATCAGTCACTAAATTAAGGAATTGTACTTGAAGGACTCATTTTACAATTATCTCAGATACAAAATTCAACACTAAATATATTTTCAATATGGATCTATTTTCAATCAGGCAACAGACATCACTGGTCTGTTAAAATTGAATCAAGCACAACTGTTATGAGGATGCATTTCTATAAAAAAGAAAGTCTACAATAAGGTTAAAATTTATAGAAAGGGATTCTACTGAGTCCTACTTGTTAATACAAAAAAGTTTTCATTCATGAAGTAGTTGTAAAATAGAGAAATTAGAAATAGAACGTTTGGAAGATTCTAGATCATTCCAGTATATTCGAGAAGAATCTAGAAAAATGCAAATTAGGTGTTAGCCCCTATAAAACAGGTTTTTGGTAAAGGGTTGTCAGTTTTGTAAATGGAATTTCTGCCATTATCAACTCCGGCTTTTGATTCGAGGGTTATTATATCCAGCCGAAAGAATCTCTATGAAAAGTTGCCGACCAACAAAAACCCAAAAAGAGAATTTCATGAACAAATTTGGTAAATAGAATTTTGACTAATTTTCACTGACCAAACTAAAAATTTATCTTTATTTACACACATTTGTGGATTTCCAGGAATAGCAACTAGATTACTTCACTAGCCCTAACGTGGTAAAGATTCTTGCTTCACCTTCCTTCTCCTTCGTAACACTTCGCCAGTAACTCTGTGTTTTCTGTTTTGTATGCCACAATTGTATATCTGGTATATATTTCGTTTTGTTTTTTTATTAAATTAAATATTTGTTTGTGATTTAGCTCTGTGTTTTGGTAAATAATTTTTCTTTTCCTTTGTTACAATTTCCAACACGTAACACAACTTTATTTGTCAAAGTAAGCACTGTTTTGTGTGGGGGTAGTGTAATGGCTGTTGACTTGGAGAGAGGAATTGGTGAGAAGAGGTTGAATTCACTTGGAAAAGGTATGGATCCATTTCTTCTCCCTCAGTTATGGGTTAAATGGAAGGGCTAACTGGGCTCTTTTGCTCTGAGGTGGCAACCAATCTAGGAGAAGGAAAACTCTGGATTCAAAACTGGCCTGAAGCGGGATGGATTATCTTGCCTTAGACACACCATTGCTGCTATGGCTACAGTACATGTGTTGCTCTTAAAACCTATAGCGAAGAAAACGGCGACTTACCTCGTCAAACCAATTGACAGCGCGTCGCGTGTATCCTACGGCGGAAAATGTGGTGAAAAAGAAAATTACTTACCTAAAAAAGTGCACGTATTCCGCATGACATGCTGAAGACGGAATATTTAGATTAAAAACAAGTCCGTTGCAGGAGTCTCTATAAAAGTATTTTGATATACAAAAATTTGGCGTCCTCTCCCAATGGTCAACGAATGAAAAAAATGCTCAACCGATAAAAGCAGTTGGTGTTCTCAAGAGGAAAAATTGATGTATTTTGGCTACCACGTTCGTCGGAGAGTGAGTTATTTTTCTGACTGGCGACGTGCACTGGGATTTGTGAGATAGTACCTGCGAATCGAGTTTTCGGCATTTCTTTCTGCCCCCGATGTCCGAGTCAGAACCGACAGTGATTTGTCCCCTGCGTTGTGGATTAATCTAATGGATTATGGGATTAATAAAGTAAAGGGATGAAACATCCTTAAAATCTGCACAATGTTGCCAACAGCGTGCAGTCATTCAATTGTAATCAAGACTGGGATCATAAGTCAACAAAGAATCCTGCAAAGTTTTTCTGACCTTGTCTGCATTGCTGTACACATTTCTGGTGTGTATATGCATCTAAGGCTTAGAAGAAGTAATAATCAGCAGGGAACAGGCCCAATGAATATGAAGAGTGGAGTCATTGCATAACTGCATCAGTTTCTGCCATATAGATTTTGAAGAATGAACTCTAACATTATGCTGTTGCAGTGTAGACCTACTTATATTCATGACGGCTAGTTTGGTTTATTTTGTTTAATGGCATATCAACTTCAATGAGTTATTTAATGCCGACAACATTTTTAGGATAGATTCGTATGAATAGAATGTGTATTCTTTGGTTTAGATTGGTTTGGTTTATTGTTTTACGGCATATCAACCTCCATGGGTTATTTAATGCCGACAACATGTTTAGGATAGATTCGTATGAATACAATATGTATTCTTTGGTTTAGATTGGTTTGGTTTATTTTGTTTTACGGCATATCCACCTCAATGGGTTATTTAATGCCGACAACATTTTTAGGATAGATTCGTATGAATAGAATATGTATTCTTTGGTTTAGATTGGTTTGGTTTATTTTGTTTTACAGCATATCCACCTCAATGGGTTATTTAATGCCGACAACATTTTTAGGATAGATTCGTATGAATAGAATATGTATTCTTTGGTTTAGATTGGTTTGGTTTATTTTGTTTTACGGCATATCCACCTCAATGGGTTATTTAATGCCGACAACATTTTTAGGATAGATTCGTATGAATAGAATATGTATTCTTTGGTTTAGATTGGTTTGGTTTATTTTGTTTTACGGCATATCAACCTCCATGGGTTATTTAATGCCGACAACATTTTTAGGATAGATTCGTATGAATAGAATATGTATTCTTTGGTTTAGATTGGTTTGGTTTATTTTGTTTTACGGCATATCCACCTCAATGGGTTATTTAATGCCGACAACATTTTTAGGATAGATTCGTATGAATAGAATATGTATTCTTTGGTTTAGATTGGTTTGGTTTATTTTGTTTTACGGCATATCAACCTCCATGGGTTATTTAATGCCGACAACATTTTTAGGGTGGATTCGTATGAATAGAATATGTATTCTTTGGTTTAGATTGGTTTGGTTTATTTTGTTTTACGGCATATCCACCTCAATCGGTTATTTAATGCCGACAACATTTTTAGGATAGATTCGTATGAATAGAATATGTATTCTTTGGTTTAGATTGGTTTGGTTTATTTTGTTTTACGGCATATCAACCTCAATGGGTTATTTAATGCCGACAACATTTTTAGGATAGATTCGTATGAATAGAATATGTATTCTTTGGTTTAGATTGGTTTGGTTTATTTTGTTTTACGGCATATCCACCTCAATGGGTTATTTAATGCCGACAACATTTTTAGGATAGATTCGTATGAATAGAATATGTATTCTTTGGTTTAGATTGGTTTGGTTTATTTTGTTTTACGGCATATCAACCTCCATGGGTTATTTAATGCCGACAACATTTTTAGGGTGGATTCGTATGAATAGAATATGTATTCTTTGGTTTAGATTGGTTTGGTTTATTTTGTTTTACGGCATATCCACCTCAATGGGTTATTTAATGCCGACAACATTTTTAGGATAGATTCGTATGAATAGAATATGTATTCTTTGGTTTAGATTGGTTTGGTTTATTTTGTTTTACGGCATATCCACCTCAATGGGTTATTTAATGCCGACAACATTTTTAGGATAGATTCGTATGAATAGAATATGTATTCTTTGGTTTAGATTGGTTTGGTTTATTTTGTTTTACGGCATATCAACCTCCATGGGTTATTTAATGCCGACAACATTTTTAGGGTGGATTCGTATGAATAGAATATGTATTCTTTGGTTTAGATTGGTTTGGTTTATTTTGTTTTACGGCATATCCACCTCAATGGGTTATTTAATGCCGACAACATTTTTAGGATAGATTCGTATGAATAGAATATGTATTCTTTGGTTTAGATTGGTTTGGTTTATTTTGTTTTACGGCATATCAACCTCCATGGGTTATTTAATGCCGACAACATTTTTAGGATAGATTCGTATGAATAGAATATGTATTCTTTGGTTTAGATTGGTTTGGTTTATTTTGTTTTACGGCATATCCACCTCAATGGGTTATTTAATGCCGACAACATTTTTAGGATAGATTTGTATGAATAGAATATGTATTCTTTGGTTTAGATTGGTTTGGTTTATTTTGTTTTACGGCATATCAACCTCCATGGGTTATTTAATGCCGACAACATTTTTAGGATAGATTCGTATGAATACAATATGTATTCTTTGGTTTAGATTGGTTTGGTTTATTTTGTTTTACGGCATATCAACCTCCATGGGTTATTTAATGCCGACAACATTTTTAGGGTGGATTCGTATGAATAGAATATGTATTCTTTGGTTTAGATTGGTTTGGTTTATTTTGTTTTACGGCATATCAACCTCAATGGGTTATTTAATGCCGACAACATTTTTAAGATAGATTCGTATGAATAGAATATGTATTCTTTGGTTTAGATTGGTTTGTTTTATTTTGTTTTAAGGCATATCAACCTCAATGGGTTATTAAATGCCAGCAAAAATTTTTTATTGCTGGTAATATTTTGTAACTGAGGTATTATGTACATTATTTACATTATTCGAACTATTGTCCTCATCTTTGTCACCATATTTATTACAACGTTTTGGCTGTTGTACGCTCTGGCCTTCTTCAGGTGGTTGGAATGTTGAACTGAACCCTTTATTTCGCTCACTGGGGTAGACAGTTCTAGTTCCACGTGCCATGTTTAATGGATGTCAGTTATCTCCTGTCAATTCCCCTGAAGGACTCATGGCATAGTGAATAAAGGTGTTGTTTAGATCCAGTGACAGGACCCAAAGAGTGTGAGTTCGATACCTGGTTAAGGCAGCAAAAAACTTGGAGAGGGGAATTAAGAGGAGATAACCAACATTCCAACTACCCAAAGAAGGCCCGAGCGTACAACGGCCGAAACTTTGTAATAAATATGGAAAAAAAGATGAGGACAATAATCCAAATAATGTAAATAATGTACATAATACCTCATCTCAGAAATGCAGACAATTGTACATATCGAATTTTTTATACCATGGGAATTTTTCTGAGTAGGTTCCCTGAGAAAATGTGATATTTTGGTAAATGATGGATTGGGTGAAGAAGAACGAGTTCTTAGGGTGAATGTGTCAGTTGTAAGAATGAATGAGCCATGAATCAGATTAGCTAGGTTTAGGAGAGTAAGTGATGACCAGCATTTCCGCACCTCCCCTACGGCCTTGTGCCACAAACATGTATTTTATGTTAAATAAAGACTAGGATCTTTTCCAGCCAACCCACGGTTCCAGTCATCAGCAGTTCCAGCCAACCATCACCAGCCCAAGCTCCAGCTCACCATTGACCACCACTCCAGCCAGCCATTTCCAGCTCCAGCCAGCCATTTCCAGCTCCAGCCAGCCATTTCCAGCTCCAGCCAGCCATCTCCAGCCTGCAGCAACGATATGCAATAAACTGTCTTTTTTTCAGGACGACACTTTTCAACAACTACAAAACTGTCATTCTTACGGCAGCGCTCTTCTCCCCCTCTACACGAACATGCAGAGATATATTTTGCCTAGTGCACTGCAATCTTATTTTTTTGTCGATGTATTTTCTCTAACAAAAATAAACTTGGCAATATGCGGGATGCGATGGATAAATTGTCGTCTAAATTATGCAAAAATGAAAATAACACTGACATGTCATTTTAACAGATATATTTACCAAAATTACACAAAAATATCTTGAAATACAAAAGAGTAATTTTATTCAATAAATATAAATGTGAACATTGAAGTCAACACTTAGAGGTGACAGGCTGTTTTATACCAGAAGCAATTGTCAGGCCAGAGTATATATATATAGCATAATGAGAAGCCACGTATACGTTCTTGATATGTATATAAAATATGGATAAAACAACTGAAAAGTTGCAAATTAAAAGAAAAAAAATTTAATGTTTTTTTGTGAAAGTATTCATTTATATGTTTTTATATATATATATTTGATATTTCAGATCGCCTCGATCTTTCCACAGAAATTAATTAAATAACTGTATTCGGAAGTTTGTTTACAAGTAGCGTCTGTCGCGAGATGCGGACGTCACGTGATGTGGAATGCAACTGTGTTTGAATATTTCTAAAGTAAATCTAACGAGAATATTTTAAATGTTGTTTAAAAAGGTTTTCAGTTTCGAAACATGAAAGTTTTTGTGTAGCAATGTAAAATATTTTTCTAATAAAAATATTAAAATATATTTTGCTCTACATTGTATTAAGCACTTTCTTAAAAAAATAAATGCTAAAGAACGGTAGATTCTTAATCTCTCTGTTCTTTTCCTTTTATTTGGATATATATAGAGAGAGAGAGAGAGAGAAAGAGGATGGTAGATCAAATAACTAGATATTAGCAAAAATATGTCTACGCTAGCATATGTATATAGGTAAGCAAATAAATATTTACCAAATTTACTTTAAGGTGTAAACATAACAGTGCTCGATGTCGTTAGACAGAGCTAAGAAATATATATTAATAAATATACATATACCTATGGTTGGGGTGCGACTTAAGTTTCGTTCACTATTTGCATTGCTTGGACTATCATCCTCATCTTTAATACCATATTTATCACAATGTTTCAGCCGTAGTATGCTCTAGTCTTCTTCAAGTGGTTGGAATGTCAAACTGAACACTTTATTTTGCTTGCTGGGATAGACTGTTCTAGTTCCACATGCCATGGGTCCTGTCACTGGATATAACTAATAATTTATATTTATTAATATATATATATATATATATATATATATATATATATATAAAAGCGAACATTGAAGTCAACACTCAGTGGCGACAGGCTGTTTCATGCTGGATGCAATTGTCGACCTGACAATTGCATACAGCATGAAACAGCCGGTCGCCTCTGAGTGTTGACTTCAATGTTCACTTTTATATTTATATTTACATACACTCTATCTCTGATATTGAGCACTTTATCCCATAAATATAGCACACCTTAAAACTATATTTCTTCATATATATATATATATATATATATATATCATAAAAAGACTTAAACACTAATATTCCATGGTCATAATTTATTCCATTGGAATCGTAAGAACGATCCAATTCATCAGACCTACAGATTCAAAAAGAAAACAGAAAAACAACTCCGGGAAAAATTAGTGAGAGTATGTGTGGGAGGACCTGAGATCTATATAGAAGGGTAACAGACGAGAGAGGCAGGGAGGTCCAAAGGTGGAGGGGGCATTAAAATTTAACAGAGAGAAGATTTAAAGAGGGGTTTCAGTGAGAAAAGAGTGCGTATTTTCAAACGTCCGAAGATATACCGGAAGTGTGTACATTTCTTGGCGACACACACACCCCATAGGCGATAAAATCTTATACTCCCGCCCAGATATATATATATATGAATATATATATATATCAAAGTCAGTTATTCGAGAGTTACTCTATGCTGACCATGCAGATCTTGTTGCTCATATCAAAAAGGACATGCACACCATAGTGGACCATTTTTCAAGAGCAGGCACTGTGTTCAGGCTGATCATCCGCATAAAAAAGACTACGGTTATGTACCCCCACCCCCAACACACACACACCTCTAGAGCAACACTATGTCAAACCTAACATTTTTATTCAGGGTCATAGGCATGCGGTTGTTGATACCTTTGTCTACTCTGGAAGTACCCTCGCAAGAAATGGTTGTTTGGATTACAAAATTAATAGTAGAATCAAAAAAGCCTTCGATAAATTGGTAAAACAGGTCTAGACATCTCACTTGACACTGAGATCAGCCGATACCAATCAAATGCCTTAACTGCTTTTCTGTACATGGATTATATATTGTCATTATATAAAAAAAATTGGAGAGATTTCATCGAAAGTTCCTTAGGCATGTATTAAAGATCAAGTGGTAGTCTTTCCCACCAGACACTTGTTCTGCAATGAGCCTAAACACTCAGCATATAGAAGCTGCTCATTTGCAATCAACT
Source organism: Acanthosepion esculentum (assembly GCA_964036315.1). Classification (NCBI taxonomy): domain Eukaryota; kingdom Metazoa; phylum Mollusca; class Cephalopoda; order Sepiida; family Sepiidae; genus Acanthosepion; species Acanthosepion esculentum. The sequence continues at coordinate 16,621,329 of OZ038489.1, read as the reverse complement.
GCACTGGGCAGGGCATCTCAGAGGAATAGAAAATGTGCGCTTGCCTAAACACCTCTCTCTTTTGGAAAGGTTGCAGTCATCTTGAAGTCATACGAGTTGAACATTTGAAGTTGAAAAGAGCTCTTAGGTAAGATGATATTGACCCAATCCCAGAAGATAATTCAGTTTGAGCTTGTATGTAACATCTGCAGGAAGGTTGTTCTATTGTGTGCTAGATTTGCTAGTTATCAAAGATCACATGAAAATTGGCAGTCTAATGCTGACTATATGAATGTCCTTCCTGAAAGACCTGCAGCGTACTTCTGCCAATTTTGTGATAAAATGTGCAGGTCTGATGCCAGGAAGAAGAGGTACTTGAGAGTGCATGAGGAAAAAAAGTCACTTTCAAAACTCAAAAAGTCTTTTGTGTGTCACATATGTAAAAAGATATACAGGCACATCTGCGTCCTGGGTAATATGATAAACTACGTCCAAGAGCAAGGCCTCTGATCAGGAGCTTTTGAGGAGCATGGAACCACCTCTTAATTGTTGGTGTTTCCAGGTCCACCTTGACGTGGGGTGGTAGCACCTGTCAGGGTCTCAATTATGGGTAAATACTTAGCCTCCAAACTGGGGCTAAAACACTATGTAAGTGTAAAAATAGGTTTTAATACCAGAAATACTTTGTAAAAAAAATTTATTACCAGCAATACATTTTTGAAAAAAAAGATATTACCAGCTATACATTTTTGAAGAAAAAATATTACCAGCAATAAAAATTTTGTCGGCATTAAATAACCCATTGAGGTTGATATGCTGTAAAACAAAGCAAAGCAAACCAAAATTACCTCATGTGGGTATAAATTTATTTCAGCCAATGCTAAGTACTTTGGTTTTATTCAACCCCAGTGGATGGACTGTATTCATATTAGAATCAGAGATTTAGAATTTAACTTAGACAGCAGTCAAAAAATTGATGCTGACACTACCCAAATTGATGCCTCAGCCAGACAAAATACCCGAGTTGGTGTTAAGGGGAGGACAGAAGGTATCTGTCTAAAAGGGAAGAAGCTCAACAGATTCAATCTGGATATTAACCTTAAGACTCTAAGTTGCGGTTATATGAAGAATGAGGTGTTGAATTGAAACTAGAGGAGGGCCAAAAAGGGAGTTTATATATAAAGAAAATTTTTTATTATACAGTGTAACCCGGATATAAGAGAGATTTTCTCTGGTCCCAAATCCGGGTTATACTGTATATAAAAGGAATTTAGGTTCCCACTAAAAAATACCAAATTATACTTACACATGAGATGTATTAAAAAGATTAACAATAAACTGTATTTAGATAATTTATATAAAGAAAGAATATAGTCAACACGAGCCCATATATATATATATATATATATATATATATATATATATATATATATATATATATATATATATGCATGTGAGTAGGATGTTCTTTCATTCTGACCTGAAGACACTAACCTAGCAAACAAAAGCAAATTGTCATTAAAACTCTTTTGCATGTTTGTTATTATATATATAAATATATATATATATATATATATATATATATATATATATATATTCCCACCCCTTCACCGTTGAAACTGTTAGATGTAGACGTCTCTTCTACTCCCATAGCTTCATGTCTCGCACCTCTCACCTGTGGAACTCCCTTCCTTATTCCTGTTTCCCTGACAAATACAATCTCCAACTATTTAAGTGTAACGTCAATCGACATCTCCAGTTGCCTTGATCTATCCACTTCCCTTCTCCACATCCTTTCCCCTTTCATTCCTATCTGCTCTCGATCCAAATCTTCTGTAACCCCCTTGCCTTGATCGATCCACTATCTTTCTCCACATCCTCTCATTTATCACTCCTACCTGCTCTTCCTCCAAACCTTCTGTAACCCCTTGTGTGTTAGTGGCTTCCAGCCTTGCTTGGGGTGATAAGCTTAAAAATAAAATAAAAATAAAGTTTCTTTATTATTCCCTTCCTGTAGAATGCCACCAGTTATTAGTACTGCTGAGTAAAAAAGATAGTCAAGGAATTTTTTTAGTGGCACACAACATCCTTCTGGGTCATTTAATGCAGAAATTGAATTTTCTTGAGAGCATTAGTAATTTGTTTTTTGTTTGTTTTATACAAAAATATATTTCTGGTAATATTTTTGTTTATTTACAAAAATGGATTTCTGATAATATTTTTTCTTTACAAAAATATATTTCTGGTAATATTTTTGTTTATTTACAAAAATGGATTTCTGATAATATTTTTTCTTTACAAAAATATATTTCTGGTAATATTTTTGTTTATTTACAAAAATGGATTTCTGATAATATTTTTTCTTTACAAAAATATATTTCTGGTAATATTTTTGTTTATTTACAAAAATGGATTTCTGATAATATTTTTTCTTTACAAAAATGTATTTCTGGTAATTTTGTTTATTTACAAAAATGGATTTCTGATAATATTTTTTCTTTACAAAAATGTATTTCTGGTAATATTTTTGTTTATTTACAAAAATGGATTTCTGATAATATTTTTTCTTTACAAAAATATATTTCTGGTAATTTTGTTTATTTACAAAAATGGATTTCTGATAATATTTTTTCTTTACAAAAATATATTTCTGGTAATATTTTTGTTTATTTACAAAAATGGATTTCTGATAATATTTTTTCTTTACAAAAATGTATTTCTGGTAATTTTGTTTATTTACAAAAATGGATTTCTGATAATATTTTTTCTTTACAAAAATGTATTTCTGGTAATATTTTTGTTTATTTACAAAAATGGATTTCTGATAATATTTTTTCTTTACAAAAATATATTTCCGGTAATTTTGTTTATTTACAAAAATGGATTTCTGATAATATTGTTTTTTACAAAAATATATTTCTGCTAATATTTTTTTTATGAGAGTAGATCTGGGAACAACAGTAATTAAGAGGTGATTCCACGCTCCTCAAAATCTCCTGATCAGAGTCCTTGTTGCCAGATAGAGTTTATCATCACAGACAAGCAGTAACTTCCCTCCTCTGTAGAATATCCACTATGTAACAAAATAAGCCCACTTTTCAGTCATTCATAATATACCCAATAGAGCAAAACCTATCACAAGGCTCTATCTTGTTACCATAGCTACTGCAAATGACAACCAGAACAAATTTTTATCTAAACTCATATTGAAATGCAAACAATAATCCACTGGCCAATTCCTATTTTTGTCTAAATTAACATCAGGATGTTGTTTTGATCCCAACTGACATTTTTATCAACAAACTCAAACCTTAAACCAAAATTAAACTTTGATCGCAACAAAAAATTCCAAATAATACTACACCCTTGTGCAAATTAATTGAAACAGCCACTTTAGTTTCCTTTCTTTCACCATACGGTCAGTTTTAGACCCACTGGAGTGACAAGGTGCAATCGATTTCTATTTTTCCCCCAGATTAGGTCATTTGCATTGGTGTGCAGTAATATGAATCTATTTTCGGGGTGTATGATGAAATTTGTTTGGCCTTGAAAAATATTGCAGCATCCATGATTGCATCAGATTGTAATCATGCCCCAGACAATATTGTCTCAACTGTCGATTAGTTGTCCTACAGTCATTGTCTGTGATGGACGTTACTCCAAGAAAGCGTACAAAAATTGTAACGCTGCATGAACACAATGGCAAGCCTTACCAATGAGCAAATCAGAATACTATAGATTGGCCCGGAAACTCTCCTGATTTAAATCCAATCGAGAATCTGTGGTCAATCTGCAAGGAACGACTTCATGGAAAGGACATACGAAGTACTAACATGTGCACTGGGTCATGTTTCACTGGAAAAATATGAAAAAAGTAAATAATAACAAAATTATTAGTTTTGTTTCAATTAATTTGCACTAGGGTGTATTTGTTAATACTTTAAAAAAAATTTAAACTTTTTCAATTATTGTTTTCATGTTATTTACACTATTTACATTGTTTGAACTATTGTTCTCATCTTTGTTGCCATATCCACTACATTTTGGCCATTGTATGCTCTGACTCTCTTCAGGTGACCGGAATTTCAATCTGCAACCTTTATTTCGTTCACAGGAGTAGAGTGTTCTAGTTTCACATGCCAGGCATCTTCCGGATATCTCATTTTTCTCCCTTTAACTCAACTCTCCAAGTTTTTGTTCACCACTGCTGTAGCCAGGTATTGAACTCATAACTCTTTGAGTCAAGTCACTGGATCCAACCAACGCTTTTATCCACTCGGCCATGTTTATTGTTGTTAACACATTTCATCCCTTCTCTTCATTTTGTTCTTTTTAATCTAAGGCTTATAGCAATATCACATTGAAAACACTGGTTCCTGTATGATCACTGAAGTTAAGCAACGTCAAGCCTGGTCAGTACCTAGATGAGTGACCACTTTGGAATACCAAGTGCTGTAAGCTTGGATGATGGTTTGGAATTGTCAATCAGAGAGCTGAGTGCCAATTCCAGTTGGCTCCATTATATTCACTTGCACACAAATGCATTTGGGGAAGGTATGATTCCACCTCTTCTCCTCCCAGCTATGGGTTAATTAGTAAGACTTGTATCACAAGACCATTATTATCTCAAAAAAAATTCTTAAAATCTAAAAATATTTTCTGGCTTTAAATAACCTGCAAAGGGTTGATAAGCTGTAGAAAACAAATCAATTAATCAATCTTTTTAATTTCCTCAACTAAAGGTTTATCTTGTTATGTTACGGGTCGGGCTCCGACATTGGATAAAATACTTATAAATGACTAAAATGGTGTATATGTAAGGAAATTAAATCTTTATTTACAAGCCAGGTACAATCTCCTGGTCATTCTTCTGGTATCATTCGCTATATATAAGCGCACATGTGAAAACAGAAAAGGGAGCAGCTAAATAAAAGGGGACAACTTAATAGTACAAAATCTCTTTTCTCAAGAGTTGAAGGGATTGGGCGTGGTGGGTTTTTGTATGTCCTTGAAAGGAATGGGGTGTAGTGAGTTTTATATATCCTTGACAGAGGGTGTGTCCAAGAAGGGACTGTGAAGATTGTATGTAGCTTTGAGGTTAGTTTTCAACTGTTGTATACATATATATTTGTTTATTTATCTTTTTTTGTGGGGTGGGTGATGAATAAAGGTTAAATGTCGGATATTTGTTTGGGGTTGCATATTCGCCCACTTCTAATTATGCGTTATTGTTTGCTGGGTGTAATGGGGATGTACCTGGGAGGTGTTACCTCACCTGTGACTGGAATTCTGGTGGTTAAATAGGTCAGAGTGAGTAGTGCTTCCCTGGTAAGCTCTTCCTAGATGTTGGCATGGTGAGGTACATTTGTGTCAGGATCCATGCTAAGATTAAAACTTTCTTCAGTATCTCTAATGCGGCGCCTGTTCTGTCTGAGTGTATTACTATTTTGGGATCTTACTATGAGAGTGCAATCATCAATCTTACTCGCTTGCTGTCTTGTTGAAGTGGGTAGGATGTTGTAGTCAGCAGAACTTGTATGTTTTAGAGACTCTGTCCTTCTGTGCCTGTGTTGGGTTACCTCTTCCTAATTTTCACACCTGCTCCTAGGGGACGCTCTCAGGACTATAAATAGTCAATGATAATTTTTTAACACTCTCTTCTGATCTTATCCACCAACATGTAAACCTCTCATGAAGAACGTGTTCCCTTTGCAGAAACACATGAACAAGACATACATACACACGCACACACATGTATGTATGCACATTCACTCATTAGACATACTTTAGATCAAAAAAGGTTTTCACATTCATTTGTCACACACATCATTGTCTTTGTCATTTGTATACCTTTGTTGTTAATACATTATCATTTGTTTGTACATATATATCTTGGTTTTTGTTTCTTTATCTGGACTCACATCCTGACTCTGCCATGGGGCATTTCAGGAGACACATGTGTTTATCTCTCAATGCATACACCGGCTTTTCGTTAGATACTGGTAGTCCCTTCATTAGGCTGTGTATGTGGTTCTCCATTCCTTTGGAGTACTCCTGGTAGAGATTTGGCAGAAACTTTCTTGATAGAGCATCAGCTACAGGTATCCTGTTTCATGGGACATGTATGATCTCTAAGTTGCCTAAATGGGGTAGCATCCTTTGCAGCTGAGAAGAAGCAGAATGGAGGGGTTTTTTGAAGATCAGCACTAAGGGCTTATGGTCAGACTCTATAGTGATGTTGCAACCATATATGTAGTGATGGAATCTTCTGCACCTAAACAGAATGGCAAAAAGTTCTTTCTCAATTTGCACATAGCTTCTCTCACTTTGTGTGAGTGATTTTGATGCATATATGATTGGTTTGCCTTCCTGTAGGTGTGTGTCACCTAAGCCATTTTTAGAGGCATCAACTTGGAGAGTTGTTGGTTTTGAAGGGTCAAAGTAAGTAAGGGCATTTTTAAGTCTGGATTTCCTTTACTCTTTCAAAGGCCTCAGCTTGGGGATCACTCCATGTGTAGTAGGAGTCCTTCCCTAGCAGTTGGCACATAAGGCTGGTGGCCTCAGATAGTTTGAGAGTGAACTTGGATAAGTAATTGATCGTCCCAAGTATGGTCTCCAGTTCTATTTTGTTGGTAGGTGTTGGCATGTCTGTATTGCTGAAACCTTGGTCTGATTCGGTTCCATCAGAGGTTAAAGTATTTAACTCTAGGGACTGCAATTTATAGTTTGATGTCATTCATTTTAATCCCTGTCTTGATCTTTCTATGACAGTCATGTGCATGTTGTCATGTTCAGTACGTTTATTTTCAAATACCAACATATCATCTACCAAAGTGATGGCACCTGGGATATTTTCAACGCTTTCATTCATCTTTCTTTGGAATTCGTCCTGGGATAATTTTAGTCTGAATGGAAAGCCTGTTAAACATTATGAGGTATGATGAAATAAACAACAAGAATGGCAGGTGTAAGGGAATGAGATCTTTATTTACGAGCTGGGTACAATATCCTGGTCTCGTCCTGGGTATAATGATAAACTATATCCGCATCCTGGGTAAGACAGCAAACTACGTCCAACAGCAAGGCCTCTGATCTTAATTGCTGGTGTTCCCAGGTCTACCCTGACCCGGGGTGGTAGCACCTGTTAGGGTCCCAGATATGGACAAATAGTTAACACCCAAACTTTTGGAAAAATAGGTTTTAATACCAGAAATACTTTGTAATAAAAAAATAATTATTACCAGCCATAATTTTTGAAGGAAAAATTCTTATCAGCAATACTTTTAAAAAATACCAGCATTACAAACAGTTATACATACTTTGGAAAAAATATGACCAGCTTTAGATTTCTTCAAGGAAATATATTCCCAGAAATAGATTTTTGAAGAAAAATATATTATCAGCAATAAAAATTTTGTCGGCATTAAATAATCCATTGAGGTTGTTATGTCATAAAACAAAATAAACCAAACCAATATCCTGGTCATCTTTCTGGTACCATTCCACATATATAAGTTGTATGCAGGAAAACAGGAAAGGGGGCAGCTAGATAAAAGGGGACAGCTTAATAATACAACACATCTGAGATGTTTTTTTTAATATAGTTTAGATAGTTTGTTTAACCAGCATATTGACCTTCGTCGGGCCATTTAATGCTGAAAAAGTTTTTCTTTTTTTTTTTTTTCTAAAAAAGTATAGTTGGTAATATTGTTTTTCCAAAAACGTATAGCTGGTAATAATATTTTTTCAAAAATGTATAGCTGGTAATAATATTTTTTCAAAAACGTATAGCTGGTAATAATATTTTTCCAAAAACGTATAGCTGGTAATAATATTTTTTCAAAAACGTATAGCTGGTAATAATATTTTTCCAAAAACGTATAGCTGGTAATAATATTTTTCCAAAAACGTATAGCTGGTAATAATATTTTTCCAAAAACGTATAGCTGGTAATAATATTTTTCCAAAAACGTATAGCTGGTAATAATATTTTTTCAAAAACGTACAGCTGGTAATAATATTTTTTCAAAAACGTATAGCTGATAATAATATCTTTTCAAAAAGAAATGTGCTGGAAAAGACCTGGAAGTTTGAAGTTCACTATTTGCCCATAGCTGGGATCCCAACGGATGCTACCACCCCGGGTCAGGGTGGACCTGGGAACACCAGCAATTAAGAGGTGGTTCCACGCTTCCTCAAAACCTCCTGATCAGAGGCCTTGCTGTTGGATGCAGTTTAACGTCGTACCCAGGACGATGTTTTTTAATGTTAAAAGTAACAGAGATGTAGATTTTAGTCTAAAAATTCTATGGAATAATGAAAAGTCTTTTATCTGATAAAATATCTAGCCTGTAATTCTACCTACTCTTACCAAACTTTTCTATAAATGACACGAAAAATCAACTTTTGCTCCTCTGATTTTGAAAATCTTGCATTGCTGTTGCTTGTAAATTGCTAACATAGAAATTCATATAAAGTCAAATTGGCAGATTTTATAATCGTATCTACATGATAGGCAAGATTTTAATATTTATAATGATTATAGATTTTATTAGTTTAGAAAGCTTTGTGAAGATTTACAAAGTGACTAAAAACCTAATACTAACCCATAGTTTTGAATGCATACTAATTATGTTTGTACTAAAAGCTTAGTTACTGAACCGTAAGAAGACCTAATTTTAACAAAATGAGAAAGAATTCGAGAGGATCAATCTTAAAAATTCTTTCTTTCTCCTCCATTTGCAACAATTCTTTTTTTTTTTCATATTGACATTTGCCAGGCTTAGACGCTCAAAACCAAACAAGAATTAAATTTCATGCCTTAACACGTTCACAATTCTTTCAAAAAGAAAAATGTATTTTGTTAGTGAACTAAAAGATCAAAATAGATTTTAAAAAAGGAAATGAAGATATTTCTACTCACTTTGTCCCAAAGATCAGGGATATGAAATAAAGGCTTTATCTCCCTAAAAGTTATCAAATATCAATGACAGAAGCAACTTAGTGAGGTTAACTAAATTAACAAATATTCTGCCATAAAATTCTTTAAAATTTTATTGAGGTAAAAGAAAGCAGTTTTTTTATTATTATTATTAAAACTCAAATACATAATTTTTGACTGCAGACATCAAAGAAAGTCTTGAATTTATTTTGAAAGAGAAGGCAAATCTAGTATATGGCTTCCTAATATTCAGGCTTGTTAAGAATAATAAAGACAGTTTTTTCATTATACATCAAAATTTTGCCGTTTTTATTTTAATTATGATTTATTTTACCAAATTTCAGTGTTCGGTTTGTATGTTTGTGCCTTAAAATCCCACAGTGTGGAATGATTTCTGGTCAGGAATTAATACTTGTTTATTTATTCATTTATTTCTTAATCAAATATTTTTCTTCAAATCTGAAATGGAACAAAAACTGAATCTTTTTAGCGTACAAAAACATAAACATGGCATCATTAGTTATTGAACAATGGTTGTTTATCTCTCAGTAGAAAAATCAACAATGAACTCATTTTCAATTTTCTCATCCATTTGATGGCCACATAGATTATATCCAGGATATTAGCAAATCTCCAAATATGGAAGTGTGATTGTATTGCAATAGTTTCAAAATATCCAATAGTATTTCTGATTTTGAAACTATTTGATTTACAAAGCATTATAGCAGAAATTAGTGGGAGAAAAAAGTTTAACAAGTGTGAAAGGTTCAAAGTTCAACTATCAAATTATTAATATGAAGTGTGTACAGAATGAACTAAAAAGTGGGGGAAGAAGTGAAAAAGAAAAGAAATGGTTAAATTTGGTTTGGTTTGGTTTACAGTATATCAACCTCATTGGGTTATTTAATGTCAACAAGATTTTTATTGTTTCCATTGGGAAAAAAGCATATGAGAAGACATTACAGAGTTTTCTCCCTTACACTACAACTAGTTACATTTTTTTTTTTTTCATAAGGTTCTGGATAAGTTTCTTTTCAATCGATAGATTTGCATTTGCTACATTAAATTAAATTCGATAGTTTCTGTTTTCTGTGCACTACCAAAATGTATTTTTTTCTGAAATGACCCCCCCCCAAATTATAATAATAATAACAATAACAACATAAAAAATAATAACAACACAAAAAAGATTATAATAATAATAACAATAATAATAATAATGATAATAATAATAACAATAATAATAACAACACCACAAAAAAGATTACAATAATAATAATAACAACAATAACAGCAAAAATAATAACAAAAATTATAATAACAATAATAATAAATATAAAAATAACAACACCACAAAAGAGATTATAATAATAATAACAATAATAACAACACCACAAAAGAGATTATAATAATAATAACAATAATAATAACAATAATAACAACAACACAAAAAAGATTATAACAACAACAACAACAATAATAATAATAATAACACAAAAAATATAATAATAATAATAACAACAACAACAATAATAATAATAATAATAACAATAATAATAATAAAAATAATAACACAAAAAAGATTATAATAATAATAACAACAACAACTCAAAAAAAGACCCGCTACTTCTGCTTAAAGCAGGAGAAGCGGGTTTTTTAGCAACTCGGAGGTAAAAAATGAAGTAAGATTCGTAATCTACATCCTTTATTCCTTTTAACTGGCAGATCAGAAAATGAAACCTTCCTTTTGTAAAAGACCCCTTTCACCAGATACCGCAGTGTAGCAGCCCTGATTTAATCAGTGATGAAATTGTTTTTATTTTCTCTTTAATAAAAAAAACGTATTCTAAAATGCAGTTCTTGTTTGGCTTTCGGGCGCTTAATTATGAAAAAATCTTTTTAAATGTTTGAAAAAATAAAAAAAATATTTTATTTGAAAGATTATTTTAAAGAGAACATTTAGAGACATTCTCCTTGTTCTGTATTCTGATAAAAGTGGGTCACTTCTATTCATCAGCAACTCGGAGGTAAATGGTAAGTTTCCTCTTCTTAATATAAAATGATCAAAATATCTATTCATCAAATTTAAGGCCGTCCTGGGTATGACGATAAACTACATCCGAGTCCAGGCTAAAACGAAGGCCTCTCATTAGGAGGCTTTGAGGAGCGTGGAACCAACTCTTAATTGATGGTGCTCCCAGGTCCACCCTGACCCGGGGTGGGAGCACCTGTTAGGGGTCCCAGCTATGGGAAAATAGTTAACCCTGAAACTAAGGTAAAAAAAATTATAAAAGTGTAAATATAGGTTTTAATACCAGAAATACTTTGTAAAAACATTATTACCAGAAATAAATTTTTGAATGAAAAAAAAAACTATTACCAGCAATACGTTTTTTAAAATAATATTACCAGCTATACATTTCGAGGAAAAAATATTACCAGAAATAGATTTGACAAAACGAAAATATTACCAGGGAAAAAAAGTTGTCGGCATTAAATGACCCATTGGGGTTGATATGCTGTAAAAACGGTAGTAAAACGAAACAAACCAAGCCAAGCATCAAATTTAAGGCCGTTCCTATCATGCTATGCTTTTTTTTCAGCGATTTTGTGGAGGTACCTACTCAAAATCTTAGTAAAAATATTTGAAAAGTTCAGAAATTTCCAGTTTGTTTTGTTTCTATTTTTTTTCTTATATATACAAATTTTGAAGAGATTAGTAGACTTAGAGAAAGTCTTTTGACTCAAAACAGGAAATATTCTCAATTTTTTTTTTTTTACATTTATTTTGCATCGCCAGTGTGAACTTCTGCCAATATTCCGACGGTCCTTTTCCAACTATGAAAGAATGGATTTTTCATCGACTAAGACGCATTTGTCAAAAGCCACAATTAGCCTTTTCGTTAATTAAAAGATTTTAAAACCCAAAGAGTTATTTCCCTTGTTCTATTATTTTCTATGAAAACAACGATACAATATTAATATTAATATTAATTTCTACAAATGGCCTTTTTTTTTTTCTTTTTTTTTTTTTGTACAATGAAGTTCACTCTGTACAAGGTCCGGTAGCCACACGAGGTAGAGGGATACAGAGTAAGAGGCACAGAATATGTGAGGGCAATAACGTTTAACCTGTAGCGGACAGTGCGGGTGAAGATGTGATAGGGATATCAGAAGGTTAAACTTTCCTGCTGGCGGGTTCAGCTACATGAGAATGTTGGACTTTAATTAAGTCCAAAGAAAACAAACAAGACCGATATACATGGGTAAACAAATATATATTAATAACAGAACAAGTTAAACAAAGGCATGGACTGTTACATGGAGTTTGTATGGAGAAATTATGTGTGTGTGTTGTAAGTGTTCGTACGTACTTGTATTGTTCTTAGCGCGTTCCCAGAATTTGGGAAACGCTGTATCTGAGAGAGGTCACATATTACCTCACCTCCGCACGAGGTAGCGGCCCAAAGTCTAAGTCGAGAGAGAGAGGGGGGGAGGGTCAGCCAGTATTTATAGCCAGGGGAGAGAGAGACCCCTGTTGAAGGATTAAAGAACTGAGAAGGAGCTAACTGCGACAAACCCTAGACTTGAACAGGTTACTGTAGTGATCAGGAAAACATCCTCTTGGGAGTTGGTGCCATAGAGCAGTGGTTTACGAGAAGCTTCTGCTCGAGTGAAATTTACTTCTTACCAACAAAATACGGAGGGAATGAAGGTGGTTCGCTACAATCCGCGTAACATGGCGGGTCCTAGCCGTGAAGGTTAAAACTGGTGGAAATAAGGAATGTTGTCTGAACACTTTGCATAGAAATAACTACAGAGAAATGAGATGCTTGCGACGTTTCGTCCGTGAGAGAGGGGGTGGGGGTTGTATGGTGGAAAATAGTCACCCACAATGACGCGGAAACGCTTTTGGATTATAGCGAAACTGGAAAGTGAAGGCTGAGTAGCTCCTGCCCAAATAAGACAGCTGTACTCTATTTTAGGCCTGACCCGGCTCTTAAAGGTAGCTAACGGCACGAGGAGTTAGGTACTTACTGGGGCGCTACAGAGTGTAAATGCTGGTTGTGTTGAAAAGGTTGATGTGGCTGCGTGTTGAATAGCATTTAACAATTATACATTTTTGTATCAAGGAAAAACAATGGAAAACCGATTTTTGTTTCAACGATAAAATATATATTAAAATCAACAAATACAAAACATTTTTTTGTAATATGTGAAACAATAAGATAGGAGAAGTAGTTTCTCTTTATCTGCTAGCTGAAAGATTAAATGTAAATAAACAAGTTTTCTGAAAGAATGTTCAAAGTTCTGTATTACATAGAATGATGTTTTCAGAAGAACATGTAATAAATCAGTTGTGGATTAGATATAACTAACAGAGCTGTTGCAACTTGGCTTGTTACATAGAACTGATGGTGAATGATATTTAAGTTCTGTGTGCGTGCGTGCAGTGAGTAGAATGAATAGTCTGTGTAGACGCGTGTGAGTTGCTGAGTTCTACTGAGTTCTGCTTCTACTGTCTATTTTTGGAACGAATTCTGGTTTATATAACCATGGGTAGGCCCCCAGGACAACGGCGGGTGAATTTTCGAGAGCACACGAAAAATATCTGATTGGATGAAAAATTACCCAATCGGTGATTTTATAACAAAAGCATGTTTGTGAATTAACAGTAGGAAAAATTCAGTGTGGTGAATGCGATCAGTAAATTGTCCTGTGATAGTTAGTATTTATTATTTGAACAATCACAGTTGAGAAAAATGTAGGCGTGTCAAACATAGTAGTAATCGCTACAAAAGAACCGACTATTTTTCCAACATCTTTTAGCGATGGGTCGTATGTACGAGTTCCAGTTGAGGTCTCGGTTGAGTTTAAAGCCCAATAGTTATGTAGCGGGCCCCTAAACGACAAGGTTTCCATTATTGTAGCGGTGAACGTCGGCATCACCAAACATTTTGTGGACGTGCATGTTGCGGGTCCCGCTACAATTATTTTATTTTGTCTAGGAAAGGATCATGCCATTATGCTGAAGGTCGCTATCCAATGTGGTTGTCACAATGCAATTAATATTTGACGTAAAATAGCACATGGTATAAAATACAAAACAGAACGTAATGATTCAAAACATAAGTGTTTAATGTACATGCAATTAAGCTGAAAGGTTTGATAGAGTTATGTCTTTTAGCTTTGGAGATATTTGTACCTGAGCTCATAATGATTAGATTAACTATTAAACTGTAGTTTATAAGAATGAGTATGTTGCATGTTAGAGATTGTCTATTGGACAAATTGGTAAGAGTTCAGAATTGTACTTGCGTGATTGTTGTAAAGTTCTTTTACGTCTGACTGCATTAGTCAAGACGGGAGTTCTTTAAGGGTCACATTTTGGCAGCAGAGATGAAACGCACGAGTGAGTAAAGAGAGCGAGAATTACTCGTGTTTAGTTTTATAGTATGTTGTATCATGTGACAGGATCAACCTTAGAAGGCGCGAAAACAGACTTGTCGCGTGAAGGTGATTTGATTGGTCGGAACTGACCAACCAGCGAGCTAGATTAGAGGAGATTAACCAATGAATGCTCATTGTATAATTTCTATGTATGATGGTGATGGTGATACCACAGTTACTAAAACAACCACCTCGCCCCACCACCCAGAGGAAACAACGTTTATCGTGACTGGTGATAGTTCTGGGCCCGATCGGTGATGATGGAATGTATCCTGTTTGGTTTTAGAGGCATTGAATGTAACAAGACAGTTTTTCCCCCGCTAGTTCGGGGGACAGATTGCAGTGGTCTACTTGTTACCATTATTGTAGTGTGCTTGTAATAAGAATGGACCATTTGTAGATGTCTGTTTACGGCTGCGTGAATAACATGACCACACAATTTATATTAAATGTAAAATACCACAAAGTATGAAATACAAGAAGGAACAAAATGGTTTTAAAACAATAACATTTGTATTTATTTGTGTATATTGATGTACATGCGTAAAGATCTGTTGGAGTTATGTCTCTTAGACTGGGAATATTTTTATCTCAACTCACAAAGGTTGAATTAATTATAAAGCTGAGAAATACTGAATAAACTGTAGTTTTAGAAGAATATTTCAAAGAGAAAAGTTCTTGTTGCATGTTTGGAAATGTTCTGTATGTTTGTAACGTAGGTTGGAAAATTTCGTACGTACGTGCATGCCTGAATATGCTTTTAACGTCTGACCGCCCATGGTCGAGACGAGAATTCTGAAGATCACATCTTCGCGGGAATTTGGAAGAGTAAAAGAGAATGAGCAAACTCGTGTCTGCTATTTATAGATAATGTAATCACGTGACAGGATCACAGCACCTTGGCGGGAAACTTGACTTGGTCACACGCTGGAAAAATATTTGTATGTGGGTGGACTGCATCGCCCACTTGTGTGTTTATTGACCAATTAGAAGCTGATATTTCCTGAAAATATTTACGAAGCCGAGCAGGCTCTTGGGATCCGTTTCTGCCAAAAGTGCACAAAATTGACTACATGAAAATAGAGCGATTACAAAACTGTCGCATTGCTGCGATTTGTAAATTGTCTATCATAACGTAGTGGTGATTAATTAACCAATGAATGCTTAGCGTTGTATGTGATTTGTATTTTTGTATGTATGTATGTACGTATGTGTGTGCGATGCAGATCTGCACAAGATCATCTACCAATCTCTGGTCATCTCGAGTTTTGGTGATACTATAGAATCCTCCACATTTGCCTGTCACCCCCTATGGGAAGATGCACTCTTCCCCAAATAAACCATTAACCAATCATCACTTTACTTTTCCAAACTCAATCCCCCATTGGTTAAAAGGACACTAAAGTGTAGCAAAGTTGAGACAAACCTGTTTCTTGCACAGCGCTCTGGAGCCTATTTGAAAACCTGAAAATCTATAAGAAGAATAGCTCGACTTAATTCAAGTCAGTCAGACACTGAGTTTCGAGAGATACCAGCAGACCCCATGCATGCCAACACACTGACTCAATAACCACTACCAATCTCTCAACAACTCAACACAACTCGCACAACTATTGCCACGTGAATAAACTTAACTTACAATTTACTAAAAAAAGTGACATTATCACTACAAAACAGTGATTGTACATTCAATCAACTTTAGCCTATCAGTTAAAGGCGAACGACTCTTCATAACTTAAATCAACACTAACAGTTGTCACACACATACACACTATCACTTGAACTTACACAACTGACAATTTTCCTTGCAGACATCAAACTATTTTAATTCCACAAACAAACTTAAACTATCAACCTTTACTCACTAAATTTCTGCATGGACAATCTTTGTAACCTTATCTCACTTGCCACATTTAACAAACAACTTATTATCATTTTGTGTATGTCAAAGATATATATATATATATAAATTCACGTTATTGTTGAAATCTCTACGTTGTTTTCAGTAATTTCTTGAAGTTGAATTGTCTTTATATTTTGGTCTGATTTATTTGTTGTGGATAAATGCATTATGATCAGGCACAATCTTGGCTTTCATAAAAAATCACCTTCTCATACATCTTACTCAGCATAGATTCCGCAACAATACACCCATATACTGTTGTGTCATCAGCATAGATATATACACAAATCATCGGAGTGTACTCTTATAAAATTGGGAAAAATAAACTAAACATTCCCTAAAATCCATTTTTTTAACCAAATCAGAAAATATTTTAATAGGAATGAAACTTTCTTAAACGACGACACTGGCGTATTTGAACAATGAAAAGAAAGTGAAGCATCCTCAGATAATATTTGTTTGTTTTTTTAAAATTTTGTTCTCTTTTTGAGTAGTTACACGTCTACTGTCTTTGGACAGAGTGCGCTCAGGGGCTTCTCTGTCAAAGGACAGAGGAGCAACTGAGGAAAATTATACTGAGAGGTGCCCAGCCCTGGGGAACAGCTGCCCGGGGTCGCGCCTTCTCATTGCACTAGAGAGAAGGATCGGTGCATGCACCGAGGCCAGCGCAACCGACAGTTGCCGGGGCTCGGGGGAATTTTTGTTCCTTGCCCGGGTGCACGGGCTCGGGCTCCCCACATTAAACCGACCTTGTGTCACAACCTGACCTCGTGGGGGTGGGGTGAGTAAATATCTACTCTTTTTGAGCAGTTACGCGTCTACTTTCATCTCTCAGTTGCGTCTCTGTCTTTGGGCAGAATGCGCCCGGGACTTCTCTGTCAGAGGAGAACTGAGGAAATTATATTGAGAGGTGCCCAGCCCTGGGGAACAGCTGTCTGAGGCCGTGCCCTCCCATTGCACCAGAGGGAGGGATCGATGCTCACACCAAGGCCAGCGCAACCGACGGTTGTGAGGGCTGAGGAGAATTGTTCTTCCTGTTCCAGGGGTACATGCTCAGGTCCCCACCTAAAAATAGACCTTGTGTCACATCTCGTCCTAGTCGGGGGACAGAGTAAATACCGTGTGTGAACTACTCTTTTGAGTAGTTTCTAACACATCTATTTATCATCTCTCAGTTGTGTCTCTGTTGTTGGGCAGAGTGCACACAGGGGTGACTCTGTCAAAGGACAGGGTGCACACAGGGGTGACTCTGTCAAAGGACAGGTTGCACACAGGGGTGACTCTGTCAAAGGACAGGGTGCACACAGGGGTGACTCTGTCAAAGGACAGAGTTGCAACTGAGGAAAATTATACTGAGAGGTGCCAGCTGCCTGAGGTCACACCCTCTCATGTCACCAGAGAGAGGGATTGGTGCTCGCACCGAGGCCAGCACAACCGACAGTTGCGGGGGATGCAAGCAATTTTTGTTCCTTGCCCAGGTGTTCGCGCTCGGGTCCCCACCTAAAAATAGACCTTGTGTCACATCTCGTCCTAGTGGGGTGGGGGGTGGACAGAGTAAATACTTACTTTTGTTCTCTTTTCTAGGTACCTCCAAAATAGATGTGTTTTTCCGATATGAATAGAAAAAACAAAAACCCCTGTTAATTATTCAATTCAAATGAATTTTCAGTATTTATTCATTAATAAATGTATAGATGCCACAGTGGAGTAATGGATAGCGGCTCGGATTGAGGAATCGGAGAGCCGAGTTCGAATTACATTCACTTACGTGCTTGTGGCGGACTTCACCACATTAATTTAACTTTAGATTAAAAAACAGGGCTGACGCAGAAAAGGATAAGCAAAAGACATTGTTACACATAAAATATGTATTTAACAAGATGTACAATATCAAACAATGATGTGAAAGAAAGCATGCATTTAAGTAAGAAAAGGTTGAAATAAACAAGAGTTGTCTCTCTTTATCTATTATTTGAATATTTCAAAGTGAGAATTCAGTTGCCAAACGAATCCACGACAGTTGAAACCATGCGCCAACCTTCTCACTCACACACACCACTCACATGCTGAACATTCCTTGTATACACTCACATAATCTTTTCTTACACAGCAAATCTTTCAAAAACTATTATTACAAGAAACTCTGATGAACATTATTCCAGTGAACTTTGAAACACCCCTCGTAAAAATTGGCCTTGTGCTGCAGCCTGCCTTGTGGGGAGGTTGGTAAATACCGAACTGTATAGAGCAAACCATTCCGCATACGCACCATAATTCAACACTCTTATCCATTCTTATATTTATTTTATTTTTATTTTTTTCAATAGTAGTAGATATATCTGCCTATCGCCGGGTCCTTACTACTTTCCCATCTTTTCAATAGAAGTTGAGGATTATCCCTATTTCCTGTTTAGGATTAAGCTTCCGATTGCGTCTGAAGCCTTAACCCTTTGAGCTTTACCGCTGGTAGAGAAATATGACGTAATGCCCAGCCACCGGTTGAACGGTGGTAGAGAAAAATGACATTATGCTCGGCCACCGGTTGAACAGTGGTAGAGAAAAATGACGTAATGCCCAGCCACCGGTTGAACGGTGGTAGAGAAAAATGACGTAATGCCCAGTCACCGGTTAAACGGTGGTAGAGAAAAATGACGTATTGCTCAGCCACCGGTTGAACTGTGGTGGAGAAATATGACGTAATGCTCAACCACCGGTTGAACGGTGGTAGAGAAATGTGACGTAATTCACAGCCACCGGTTGAACGGTGGTAGAGAAATATGACGTAATGCTCAGCCACCGGTTGAACGGTGGTAGAGAAAAATGACGTAATGCTCATCCACCGATTGAACGATGGATAAATACTTGTAACTATTTTTATATCTACCGTGAAACATTACATACCAATTATTTGCGAATTTTGACTCAAAATCCAGTTAATCATTAAATTTACTAATTGACTGAAATATTTCTTGGGCAAATACTGGATTTTTGAGAAATTTTAAAATTTTTTTACATTTTCCGTCTATAATGGCGGCTCGATGCATCGATGTGTAATGAATAAACATACCGATGTTTAAAAATACGTCAATACTTTATTTACACGCGGAAATTTATTTTTCATTTAATGCGGATTAGCTTAAGGTTGTTATCTTTCAGATAAAACCAAAATGTAACTTCAAAGAAGACATTTAAATTAAGTACACCCAAAAATTCGCTAAAGATGGAGGATATATGAAAAAATGCCGAAAAAGAAAATGTTATCGTCAAAATCCTTTTGTTGATATTACGAAGACAGATCAAAAGATGCTTTATGCGAAAATTATCTCTTTTTTGTACTCCATTTTAGAACACTGGAAATTTTGGCTGAAAATCATGTTTTCCTGGCATCAACGTGGGACCTTAAAAGTTGCACAGGAATTCTGAGCATTTTTTTACGGTGAAAAATACATTGAATTGGAAATTCTTGCAAAAGTCAGATAATTGTCGGATTTTTATAAAACTTTCAGGACGTAATCAGAAATTAATGAAATTCTTTTCAAAATTTGCTTTTTTTTAAGAAAATCTTTGTAATATATATATATATAAAAAAATATAAAAGTGAACATAGAAGTCAACACTTAGAGGCGACAGTCTGTTTCATGGTAGATGCAATCGTAGGGCAATCGTCTTGCATCTAGCATGAAACAGACTGTCGCCTCTAAGTGTTGACTTCTATGTTAACTTTTATATTTACACACGCTCTATCTCTGATATTGAGCACTTTATCCCATAAATATAGCACACTTTAAGATATATTTCTTTATATATATATATATATATATATATATATATGTATGTATGTGTGTGTGTGTGTGTGTGTGTGTGTGTGTGTGTGTGTGTGTGTGTGTGTATATGCATTATAAACTTACTTATTTAAAAATATGGTTCCATCGCTACACAGGAATTACCATGTTTCAAAAGTAGAAGCTAAAAATTTCAAATTCAATTATAGAATTAAATTAAATTAAAGTCTCTACTTCTGCTTCATTTTCAAGCGAATTTTGGAATTCCAATTTAATTTAATTCTATAATTGAATTTGAAGATTTTAAATTCTGTTTTTGAAACATGGTAATTCCTGTGTAGCGATGGAACGATATTTTTATATAAGTAAATTTATAATATTTATGCTCTGTAGAATGGCATTGAGCACTGTTTTGTAAAAATAAAAATATTAATAAGAACACCGGATTGTATATCTTACTGCTATTTCTCTTTATTATTATAATATATATATATATATATATATATATATATATATATATATATATATATATATATATATATATATATATATGTTACCCTCCGTCTACACTCATTAAATGTTTTATGAAATTTCGAGTATTACTTTTTCGCTTACTGTTTATATTTATTAAATGGACATGTCCCCTGAATTGTAAAAGAAAAATATGCAATAAAACTAAGGTATATTTATTTAATTAGAAAAGCATTTAATTGGTTTTATGAATAAAATATATTATGGACAGTATTGTCGTAAGGAAAACCTTCTTTTGCATGAATAATGAATTCTAACAAGAATTGTTTTCACTTTTCAAAAAATAATTAAGATAATTTATAAACTTTGGGAGAGGACCAACTGTGCGACAGGAGGAGATAAGCTCCAAGAAACGGAAATGACGATGGATCGGCCACACACACTGCAAGCCCGCTTCTAGTATCACCAGGCAGATCCTTGACTGAAATCCATAAGAGAAGCGAAAAGTGGGTTGACCAAAACAGACTTTGGCGCAGAAGTGTTGACGCAGAGGTGAGAAGTAGCCGACACGACATGGGCCATGCTGGAGAGGATCTCCCGGAACCGCATCCGTTGAAGAGGTATTGTTGCGATCCTATGTTCCCCAATGAATCAAGAAGCAAGAGAGATATGGAAATGTGGATGAATCGGCCAAAAACTCCGCAAGAAAGCTTCTAGTGGCACCAGGTAAGTCGTTGACTGAAATCCTCAAGAGAAGGGAAAAGTCGGTTGACCAAAAATGACTTTGGCGCAGAAGTGTTGACGCAGAGGTGATAAGTAGCCGGCAGGACATGGGCCGAGCTGAAGAGGATCTCCCGAAACCGCATCCGTTGGAGAGGTGTTGTTGCGGCCCTATGTTCCCCAATGAATCAAGAAGCAAGCGAGAAACGGAAATGACGATGGATCGGCCACACACTCTGAAAGCTCACTTCTAGTGTCACCAGGCAGGTCCTTGACTGAAATCCATTAGAGAAGCTAAAAGTGGATTCACCAAAACAGACTTTGGCGCAGAAGTGTTGATGAAGCGGTGAGAAGTAGCCTGCACGACATGGGCCGAGCTGAAGAGGATCTCCTGGAACTGCATCCGTTGGAGAGGTGTTGTTGCGGTCCTATGTTCCCCAATGATTCAAGAAGCAAGAGAGAAACGGAAATGACGATGGATCGGCCACACACTCTGTAAGCCCGCTTCTAGTGTAACCAAGCAGGTCCTTGACTGAAATCAATAACAAAAGCGAAAACTGTGTTGACTCAAGCAGACTTTTTCGCAGAAGTGTTGACGCAGAGGTGAAAAGTAGCCGACATGACATTGGCCGAGCTGGAGAGTATGTCCCGGAACCGCTTCCCTTGGAGAGGTGTTGTTGCGGCCCAAATCAAGAAGCAAGAGAGAAACGGAAATGAGGATGGATCGGCCACACACTCTGAAAGCTCACTTATAGTGTCACCAGACAGGTCCTTGACTGAAATCCATAAGAGAAGTGAAAAGTCTGTTGACCAAAACAGACTTTGGCGTAGAAGTGTTGACGCAGAGGTGAGAAGTAGCCTGCACGACATGGGCCGAGCTGAAGAGGATCTCCCGGAACCGCATCCGTTGTTGCGGCCCTATGTTATCCAATGAATCAAGAGGAATAATAATAATAATAATAATAATAATAATAATAATAATAATAATAATAATAATAATAAACTTTAAAATTCTTTGTTAATTTGTAGCGGTCAAGTGATATTATTCTTAAATCAAAACTGTATTTACTAATCATAAATGGAAAAGCTCAATACAATACAACGACCCTAGTATTTTAAAAAGAATTTTGATTTTCTGTCTGTATGTACGTACGTGTGTGCGTGTGTGTGTGTGTGTGTGTGTGAACGTGTATCTGTTGGTGCGTTTTTGCAAATACGGACGTGCATACACGAACTCATCAGAAAAATCAAAGTACTTATAATAAATTTAAAATGTTTTGGTTATTTTCAACCATTTCCCCAACCAAAGAATTTAAAATTTAATAAAATAATAGTGTTCTGAGAATATTTTCTTAAATTTTCAAATTTCGTAGATTGTTAGAGAAATATATTATAAAAGGCGTTCTCGTTGTATTCGTCAAGTAATTTATTTAAGTTCTGTTCCCCTAACTTAAATTTCACAAACATCATGCTGCCAATAAATTACTCAACATGTCAGAAGTCTCCTCCTCCTCATTAAAAAAATGCTTTTCTACGATATTTTAAATTGAAATAATAGTTTCAATTCAGATTAACTAAACTTTAAATAAGCTAATTCTCCTCAAATAACGTATCAGAAAAGTATATTTTATTTTTAAAATATATTTTAACGAAGAGAATTAATGTAAATAGTGTACATAATACCTCATCTCAGAAATATAGACTGATATTGTTTGTTTATTTTGTCTCTTTTCGTCTGTTTTTGGTTTTAAATAGGACTAGATAGGCTTTTCTATCGGCCGATTAATATTCCTCCTCTTTTCTTTTGAACAGGTGTAAAGGCTCTGCCCATGTTTAGTGTTTAGGAAGGGCTTCCCGGATGAATTTCTTTTCTCTGGCCTCCGTAATAGTGCTGTCGTGAGTCTCTTGTGATGTGTGCGATTTGTGGCCTTGTCTCTTCATACTGGTGTTACCGGGTTGGCAGTTATCTGGTTGCTGTTCCCGACAGGTAGTTAGGAGCCCGAACTGTTGCGTATCGTCTTGAGAGGCTGATCCGATCAACAGTTGAATAATATCGGTGTTCTTCCAGTGCCATATCGCGCTTGGAAGAGTGTCCCTGCACACGCCACCGGTGGTCAACCCCGAGGCCACACGATGTTGCAGTCGGTGCCAGTTACTTTCTGCTCATAACACATTTGATGACACACTGCTTCTTTTATTTTAGTTCCATTTCTTACCAACGTAACTTAACATGACCAGAAACAACCTAAAATATACACCTAAACTAACTAAAAAGAAAAAATTCACCTAAACCATTTAACCTTTCCTTATTCAACATCCGTGGCATTCGCACCAAATGCTGCAGTGTGGAATCGTTCCTCTTCGAGAAGTCTCCTGATATACTAGTTCTCTGCGAGACTAACATTAACTCGTCAATCCTTTCCTCTGATTTCTTGATTTCTGGCTACATTCCTCTCCTTAGAAAGGAATCTAAAACCCATATGGATGGCTTGAAAGTGTATGTCCGCGATCAGCTCCTGCTGGCTAGGTAACTCTCTTTGGAATCTCCAGACGACTCGTATATGTGTCTCCTTCTATCTCTCCTCAATTCAGTAAGCTATCTCTTCTTTCTCTACCGTTCTCCTTTCTCTCAAATCTGTTGTGTACTCGATAGCATTTCCGATAATATAGGCAAGGCCATCTCTCTAAAACCGTTTGCAAACATATTCATGTTCAGTGACTTTAACACCCACCATACCACGTGGCTTAAACACTCTGTAACTGACCTCACTTTAACTTTTCAATCACACCATCCTTCATACAAGTGGTTCACTTTCCTATGCGTTTCCCCAGTAACTCAGACGGTAACGCTTCCCTTCTTGATCTCTGTTTTACGCCCATCCTTGATTTTTGTCGCGCTACGCAGTTCTGTCTCCTTGGCAACTCTGATCACGTGGTGCTGTCTGTTAACATCTCCCTCCACTCCCCTGCTAACTGAATATCTTTCTGTTATCAGCGCGCAGACTAGGACTCGTTCCGTGATTTCCTTCGCGACGTCCCGTGGTTTTTAATCATCCCGTACGATAAAGTGCGTCTGAGGCCTCCTCCTGGTTAAAAGCCGGCATCGAGGCTTTCATCCCAGTAAGAAAATACCAAGTTAGATCGCGCTCATCTCTCTGGTTCTCACCCACTTGCTCAGCCGCTAGAGCCCATAGGAACCACTTCTTCTGTCTGTACCGGAGCGACATGTCTGACTGCAACAGACGTCTCTTCGTCTCCTCAATGAAGTAAAGTTACTGTTTGCTGATAGGATGAAACAACGTATTGCATCTTACAAGTTTGGTCCTAACGATTACTGGCGGCTCTGCAAGAGTGTAAGCAAATCTTCAATCCCTCGTCTATTTTACAAATTCGAACTCCTAAAATCCTCAGCTTATAAGGCTGAATGCTTTGCTCGGAAATTCTGATCCAACTCAACACACGACTCATCCAGAATACCCACGCCTGATTTTCCCCTTTAGAACCTAGGCTATACTGAATGAGATGTGCATAACCCCTTTGAATAGTATTAGACATAATCTCTAAAATAGACTCTCATAAAGCAAGTGATGGTAACGGGATAACAGCCGTAGTCCTAAAGAAATGTGCCCCTGAGCTGGCTCCTGTTCTCTCCAAACTATATAACTATTGCCTCGCCGAGCCTTGCTTTCCACTCACTTTCCCACGGACGTAATGTGGCTTCTCTCTGTCTTTTCTATAAATATTTTCATGGCATCTTCTCTGATGAGCTATTTTCACTGGTGCCTCGGCTGCATGAATACTATTAGGTTGGCATCTCGCCCCCACCCTTTTACTGTTGAAGCAGTTAAATGTAACCGCCTCTTCTACTCCAACAGCTTCTTCTCTCACACTTCCCGGCAGTGGAACTCCCTTCCTCTTACATGCTTCCCTCATAAATATAATCTTCAAAAAGTTAAATCCAATGTCAATCGACAACTTCGGATGCCTTGATTCCCGTTCTTCTTTTTATCCTTTCCTCAATCCCCCCAATGTCCCTGTCTTTTCCCTTACTTTCATTCTCTGTAGACCCTAGTGGCACTCCTGACTTGCTTGGGTTGAAATGCTTGTGTAAAAGAAATATCATCCACCCCATACTTCATAACCATTTTAACAGTAAACCTCTACATTGAGTGGCTTTCGAGCCTTATATGGGATGAACGTTATTTCTAAAAAAAGTTAACTGGAAATGTTAAAAGCTATCACAGCACCTGAGTGAGTTTTCAATTGTATATTAATAAGTATATTTTTGATTATCGGGAGTCGAAGTCCTAGGGGTTAGAATCTCCGACTGATACCAAATCGGTCGGGTTTCGGTCCCGACCTGAAGCGATCGGATGTTTATTCACACTGATGAACTGCGAAACAGTCTGTCTGGGGATGACTATATATATATATATATATATATATATATATATATATATATATATATATATATATATATATATATATATATATATATATATATATATATATATATATATATATATATATGCATGCATTACTTTTCAAGGACGAATTAAGTTCGCTGGGCCACTGGCGTATTTCGTATAGAAAAAAACTGTCGGGTTTCGATTCCACCTTAAACCAATCTGACGTCTAGCCACACTGGAGAAAGTCAGTCTGTGGCTGACAATTGTGGTCGATATATATATATATATATATATATATATATATATATATATATATATATATATATATATATATTCCCAAGAGGATAGAATCCAGGTAGAACTCAATGTCCAAGAAAGAGTAAGAATATAATATAAAAGGCTCAAACACTAATATTCCATGGTTATAATTTATTACATTGGAATCGTAATCACGATCCAATTCATCAGACCTACAAACACACACACGCACACACACACACACACACACACATATATATGTATATATATATATATATATATATATATATATATATATTCTCAAGTTCCAAGATTCGACTTTATCGTGACCACGTGTTTTATGATATCGAAAGTTTCATTTTGATAATCTCTGAGTTTTTGATAAGTTAAACTTATATTCCGAATTATATGGAACTTAATTTAGAAAACTTTTTCTCTCTTGTTTTACTGGTGATGAGGTCATTTTTCGAAATGGGTTAGACAGTCATTAAAACAATGTATCTAAATCTGTAATTGCTTCTAATTTGAAATGAAAAATGTCAGGACTTCAGGGATACACCGTACAACAAATTTCAAGTTAAAAAAAAGTACCTGCCACATAAGACCTGTTTAAGTGTTAGAAAAGTACATTGATACTAAATCTGACCTTTTTTCCCTTAGATTAGGCACCGGTTTCATGTACTTTAAATCATAATTTATTATTATTGGTTATGAATAAAAAACAGAACTTTCAGTTTATACAACATTTGTCCTCTTAACCCTCTTGTGTATAGTGTCATCCTCTCTTTTTATATTCCAGCAGTCGTCTGCCAACAGGCCAGGGTTCCATTTTCCCTTTCAAACGTTTCTCCATCACTGAAATATCCTGATGGAATCTCTCGCCCTGTTCATCACTCACATCACCAAGATTTTCCGCAAAGAAGTCCAAATGAGGGTGGAGTACATGAACTTTAAGGGACATGTTACACCCCATATCATGATAATGACGTATTAGATCATTTATAACTTGCACATAGTCTTCTGAACGATATTCTCCAAGGAACTTATCACAAACTTTCTTGAATGACTCAAAAGCAAATTTTTCTTTTTTATTGAGATGTACGTTGAAAGTTTCATCAAGTACAATTTTTCGAATTTGAGGGCCTATGAAGATACCTTCTTTTATTTTAGCTTGGCTTAGGGAAGGGAACTTTTCTGCAAGATATGCAAATGCGAGGGAATCCTTGTCCAGGGCTTTCACAAATTGTTTAAACAAACTAAGTTTAATATGCAAAGGTGGTAAATGGATTTTATCACTTTGCAGAAGTGGTTTGTGCCTAATATTATATTTCCCTTGCCCAATTCCATCTCGAACGAGCCAATGCTTGTGTACATAATGTTCGGTTCTTGCTCTGGAGTCCCATCAGCATAGGAAACAGCAAAATTTACTATAGCCAGGCTGAAGGCCTGTAAGTATGGCTACAATCTTGAAATCTGCACAAATATGCCATTTATGGTTATTATATTGTATGCTCGTTAGAATTGTTTTTAAATTTTCATATGATTCTTTTATGGTTGCGCTGTAAGCTATGAGAACAGATGGCAGAGTGTTGCCGCTGTGTAGCAAAACAGCTTTGATGCTTTCTTTGGATGCATCTAAGAAAAGTCGCCAGTTGGTGTTATCATATGGTATTTCTAGTTGTTCAATAAGTTTAGCGACGTCATTACAGAAGCATATGTCATCTTTCATGGTAAACAATACATTCAGTTTTTGTGAACGTTTTCTGTACAATGTTATCTTCACTCCTTTTCTAAGAAGATTACGTTGTTTAAGCCTTGATGCTAGAAGCTCACTTTTGTCTTTGGTTAAATAGAGATCTCTACATAAGCCATTTAGAGCCTCTTGAGAAAATAGTATTAGTTTATTCACGCTTTCTAGATCATTAAGTTCTACTGTTTCATCACAGGAATGTTCATCTCCACTGCTTGAACTCCACATTTCTTGATCTGGGGGTTTTGGAACAGGCAAATCTTTTGAGTGCTCAACTGGGCGCATTGCTGATTGCAAATTTGGGTAAACGATGTGTTTCTTTTTCTTTGCCGTAGTACAGCCCGTATAGTCTTGCTGACAGAAATAGCAATCATTAGAATGGTCTCTCTGCTAACGCCAAATCATTGGCACACCTAACTTCATGTGGACATTTTTTCTTGCAAACCATGTGCCCAGTGTCTTCACACATGTAAGGCAACAGGCATGAGGAGCTCATAACTTGTTTTGGTCTCCTATGTCACAATGAAAGTACGCCTTGTACATTTTTTTTATATTACTTGTAATGTTGCGCTTTTCTTTAGCAAATGTTAATTCGCCACATATGTAGCAGAATCTGTTTGGATCATTTTTGCACTGTCTTGACGTCATTTTCGAAACCTATAGAAAAAGTATAAAGAAATATAAAATATATTAAACACAGGTTTTAAGGCATAACGTATTAAGTGATAAACACGGTTAAATATAAGCACATAATAATATATACAAAATATATAAGCGCAATGTTGTAAGAAATTTATTTTAAACATTTTTGCTGAGATTCTTGAAAGTGACAATTTTGCAAAAACTATACCTAATTCAACCAAAAGAAGGCCAGAAATGGATTTTTCATGCCACTGTGAATATAAAAATGACAACAGATGTTCGATACTTTTTTAAGTGTTGCACAGTGATATTGAATGTAAATATTCAAATAATCAAATGATATTTTAGATTGAAACCAAATTTCTAAGCTTTTTTCAGTAGGTGGCTATTGAACACGTAACTTCGTTTGACACGTGACTGAAATTTACGACATATACAGGGGTTGGACAAAATAATTGAAACACCTGTTAAATTCAATAAAAAATTATTTAATATGGAGTTGGTCTTCCTTTAGCCTCACATACAGCTTTAATACGTTTAGGAATGGAATCATACAGCTTCCTGACTTCATCCAGAGGAATTTGTAGCCATTTTTCCATTAACACCTGCTCTAGCTCTTTAAGACACGACGGTGGAGGATAGCGGCTCCTAATCTGTTTCTCCAAAATGCACTACAAATGTTTAATAATATTGATATCTGGAGATTGGGGAGGCCACACCATGTGTTCTAGGTCACTTTCATTCTCTTCATACCAATTCTTAACCATTCGAGCGGTATGTATTGGAGCATTATCGTCTTGGAAGATGCAGTCACCATTAGGGAATAAAGTGTGGACCATTGGATGAACATGATTTCCCAAAATGTTCAGGTAATCTCTGCTGTTGACTCTACCATGCAGGGCAACTATTGGACCGAGACATTTCCATGATATGGCGGCCCAAACTATCACTGATCCACCTCCGTGCTTCACTGTTAGAAGAAGTGTGACACTATGAGTTGGATATATGCGCACGCGTGTGTGTGTGTGCGCCCGCACATCTGTGTGTGTGTGTATATATACACCCCCACATCTGTGTGTGCGTGCGCGCGCACACATATGTGCGAGAAGATTAGTTAGATTTGACCTGGGCATCAAACTTCAAGACCAAATGATTAGATTAGGAATCTAGATAAAAACATATGGCGAAAAGGGTAGATAAGTGTTAAGTACTTGTCAAAATACGACGATAGGAAAAAGACCGGCTCTGGTCAAAACTTAAAAGGGTTTGAATTTAATGTCCCTGAATCGGAGTCAGCTAGACTAAGAAATATTTTTATGTCCACTTTCTTCAAAGAGAGAAATGGTCATGAAAAAGTTATGGGTTTATTCGTGGGTGTCCCTTGTCCGGAAATGATGAAAGAGGATTCTCCATATATACGGCAGCGCTTTGGGCCACGAGTTAGTTAGACTTAGTTTAGGTTCGAGGAAGGTTGATTTAGGCCGGGGCACGTAACATCGAAGAGCGACCCATTAGCAGCCGGACATTGTTAGTTAAGAATAAGATATATATATTTTTTTGCCAGCCGAGAGTCAGCCCGGAGTTGGTCGTTCCACAAACAGGTCACACGCCTTCCTCCTCTTTTCGTCCTACCCAAGTTTGTAGTTGTGTTTCTCTTTTGCCTGTGAGCCTACCTCTCGCTCGATCCACCGCACAGAAATTCTACGACGTGGGGTCTATATCTTTGTGCAACGAGTTGCAGAGGTGGGTAGTCTCACATTGGCGCCGCCGACCAGGATCGACCTTGGGTTGCACGCTAGTACGATAGACTTTGTGGAGGAAGGAGAAGGAAGGGGAAAGATCGAATCGTCCGATTAAACACTCAATATATGTGCATAGGTGTATGTGTATATATGTGTAAATGAGTGAAGACTTCGATAATCCGATAGACACAGATACGTGTGTATAAAAAAAAAAAAAAAAAAAAAAATTTAGGAAAAACAAAAAACAACCAAACCAAAACAAAAACAGACGAACGACGAAACAAAGACAGATAAAAACAGAGGAAAAAGGAGGAAAGGGAACAGTTAAAAAGAAAGTGACGCAGAGTGAGAGAGAGAAAGGAAGCAAGAAAGGAGGCACAGACAGATACACACTCCTTTCCCCCTTAGAGAACGGACACTTCAAGTTCTGTAGATTTTTATTTTTTTTTTTAATTTTTACTACATCTAGGAGGACGACTGCAATGAACAAGTAAACAAACACTAAAAAAAAAAAAAAAAAAAAAGAAAGAAACAGAAAAAGGGAATCTATTCCGGTCCCTGCAAGGTAGGCTGAAAATTTGTTCTTTTGTTTTTTGTTTTTTTTGGTCCTTGTTGTTTCTAACTAGTGTGTCTGGCTGGCATTTAATAGAAATATGGATAGGATAGATATAGATGTCCCATCGCGCTCTATTTTTAAGGTAGCCGCAAGTGGATCCAAGATCCCTATATTCACGGGAAAGGCCTGTGCGTTTCCGGCCTGGGTAGAAGCTCTGAAGAAAAAGGCTAGAATTTACCAACTTACACAGACAGAGTTGGTGAATCTGGCTTATGACTATTCGGACGGGGTGGTATCGGAGTACATAGGATTATATTTAGATGATAATCCTGAAAGTAACTGGGGAGACCTTTTAGAACAGCTGACGAACCAGTACAGTGATTATACTAGTGCGACTGATGCTGCTAGGGCCTTAATTAAGATTAAGCAAAGGGAAGGAGAAACTCTCTCGGAACTAGCAAGTAGAGTTTTAGGATTAGCTAAGGTTGCATACAAAGACGCTGTTCAACGTGATGGGGAGGCGGTGCAGGCGCAGCTAGCTGAGTACTACACGGACGCTATAGAAAATGCGTTCGTAAGAGAAGACACAGCAAGGGCGGCCCCAGCCTCACTTGCGGAGGCGTTTGCAACGGCAGGAAAGAGTCTTAGGCTCTATAATAGGCTCACAGTCTCCCAGGGGAGGGGAGAAGAAAAGGGATGGGCAAGAGAGACGAGAACGGGGTGGACAGAGACTCCTCCTGTTGCTTGGGATCAGGGGGAGCGTGGCCATTCGGGCTATCGTTGGAGAGACCACCCCCATGAAAGGGGCTGGAGAAGGCCACTCCCTGACCCAAGACAACCGGGGTGTTGGGAGTGCGGACAGCTGGGTCACATACGGAGGGAGTGCCCCAGAAAGGAGGTTGCATCCGGAGGTAGGAGGTTTCGTCACTAGGTGTGTGTGTCATGGTCGTAATTGCAATTGTAGTGATATTGATAATCCGGGGAAGGCAGTGATTGATAAGATGTAGGATTAGAAATATGACAGAAAAGAGACATAGTGACCAAGATGGAATGTCAGTCAGGATAGCAGGGACCAAGGAAACAAAAGACAGTATAGTTTTCCCAATTATGGACCAATCGAACACTGCATGCTCAGTGGAGTCACCACTTACGAAGCCGCTACAACTTGGCGTCATAAAAACGAATGATTAAAAAAAAAAAAAAAAAAAAGTAAAACTCGCCAAGCTTAACCATTGAAGGTGAACATTTTTTTTTCTCTTCTTTTTTTTTGTGTTGTTGTATGTAGATGGTGTGATGGATGGCTGGGAAGTCAGTCCTGTTGACATACCCAGTAAACACAGGGAGAGAGTTTGTGGTTTTGTACAGGGGGTAGTGAAGATCCCTGGTGGAGGAGTGAATTCCACAATGCTTTCCAAAAACATTATTCCTGATACGACACCGAAAGAACTGCGGAAATTATGATGTTCCCACGTCGTAAGGAAAAGGGGAGATAAGCCGAAAAATACTCCTGAATATTTGGATAGGGGTGGTTAAAATTCCCCTGTGTTTGTTGGGGGGGGGGCGAAATGTTGAAAAATTGAATGATGTTGGAGGTGAATCGAAAAGTCCTCCTGGATTGCAGAATAGGAATTAGTCAGGAGCCCCTCAAAATTGTTCACAGAAAGCAAAGTGGAAGAAAACATTATTCCTGATACGACACCGAAAGAACTGCGGAAATTGTGATGTTCCCACGTCGTAAGGAAAAGGGGAGATAAGCCGAAAAATACTCCTGAATATGTGGATAGGGGTGGTTAAAATTCCCCTGTGTTTGTTGGGGGGGGGGGAGAAATGTTGAAAAACTGAATGATGTTGGAGGTGAATCGAAAAGTCCTCCTGGATTGCGGATATAGGAATGAGTCAGGAACCCCTCAAAATTGTTCACAGGAAAGCAAAGTGGAAGGACTGAAACCAACAATTTTTTTCTTCCTCTCTCCTTATATGTATGTTATGGTTGTAAGGGGTGGATGATCCCAACCACCCCAGTGCAGTGTTGGCTATGCCGTTGTTTTATTTTGTTAGGGGATGACCGAAACCCTTTGAAATTCTTGTAATTTCGGTTGTTGTTGTCTGTATGTATATATATTTTTTTTTTTTTTTTGTGTGTGTGTTGTATATTTTTATTTTGTTTTCTCCTCGGCCAAGAATACATAGTCTCATATTGTATTGTTGAAACCTGTTGTCCACCTCTGATGAGTGGCGATAATTGTTGTGAATTCTGTGGTAATTTGTTTTTGTGACCTGTACATTATTGTATTCTCTTCGGGGACGCCCGAGCAGGGTCATAATGTGCAGGGGGAGATGCATAGTGTCTCATTGTTGTTGAAATTTTTGTGTAATTTATGAAATAAATGACAAAGATGATTGGGGGAGGTGTGTGACACTATGAGTTGGATATATGCGCACGCGTGTGTGTGTGTGCGCCCGCACATCTGTGTTTGTGTGTATATATACACCCCCACATCTGTGTGTGCGTGCGCGCGCACACATATGTGCGAGAAGATTAGTTAGATTTGACCTGGGCATCAAACTTCAAGACCAAATGATTAGATTAGGAATCTAGATAAAAACATATGGCGAAAAGGGTAGATAAGTGTTAAGTACTTGTCAAAATACGACGATAGGAAAAAGACCGGCTCTGGTCAAAACTTAAAAGGGTTTGAATTTAATGTCCCTGAATTGGAGTCAGCTAGGCTAAGAAATATTTTTATGTCCACTTTCTTCAAAGAGAGAAATGGTCATGAAAAAGTTATGGGTTTATTCGTGGGTGTCCCTTGTCCGGAAATGATGAAAGAGGATTCTCCATATATACGGCAGCGCTTTGGGCCACGAGTTAGTTAGACTTAGTTTAGGTTCGAGGAAGGTTGATTTAGGCCAGAGCACGTAACATCGAAGAGCGACCCATTAGCAGCCGGACATTGTTAGTTAAGAATAAGATATATATTTTTTTTTGCCAGCCGAGAGTCAGCCCGGAGTTGGTCGTTCCACAAACAGGTCACACGCCTTCCTCCTCTTTTCGTCCTACCCAAGTTTGTAGTTGTGTTTCTCTTTTGCCTGTGAGCCTACCTCTCGCTCGATCCACCGCACAGAAATTCTACGACGTGGGGTCTATATCTTTGTGCAACGAGTTGCAGAGGTGGGTAGTCACACAGAAGGCAGTCAGAGTTGTAAGCTCCTTTGGGCTGCCTCCACACATAAACTCGTCCTGAAGTTGGGAAAAGAGAAAAACAGGACACGTCTGAGAATATGACTTGCTTCCATTGGTCTGCAGGCCAGGCATTGTGATCTCTGCACCACTTCAACCTCTTCTGAATGTTGCAAGTGGAGAGAAGAGGTTTGCTTACGGCGGCTCTTCCATGATATCCAGCCTTATGGAGCTCACGACGAACAGTTTTAGTAGAAACTGGACTATTCAGATGATTATTCAACTCAGCAGTCACTTTGGCCGCAGTAGTCTGATGATTTTTGCCACATTGCGTTTCAATGCACATGAGTCCTTGTCAGTAAGTTTGCAAGTCCGGCCCGAATTGCTACGGTTGCTAGAGGTTTTGCCCTGTTTCTCGAATTGCGTCATAGTTCTTGATATGGTAGCTCTTGAAAAACCAAAGAGTTTTAGCATCCTTAGTGGCGCACGAAGCGCGTCCGACAACGGAGACCGAAGGCGAAGACCGGCGGTCGGGTCGCGTGCCGGCCGGCTTCGCCGCTGCCTGCCTGCCCGCCCGTGGATGCACGTGTCTGGCGCGTGCCTGCTCGACAGGCCGCGCTCCAGTCTCTCCCACTCTTATGCGGCGAATGTTGTTCGTGTAACAACCTTGGCTTTTCTCAATTGTCTGTTCGACACAAACTGAGTCATTCACTCACGAGGTGACCCGGCATCTGACATCGTGATCGAGGCTCCTGCCATGCGAGCTCCAACAATTTGTCTTTTTTCGAACTCGGAGAGGTCACGCATTTAGCTTAAATTTTACTAAATTCTAAAAATAAATAAGACATTAAATTAGATAAATAAACGTATTTACAATAGATATAACCTGCAATTACGAAGTTTTAGTTAAAGTTATTAATATAATAGGAAATTTGAAATATAGTAGTGGAATTTGCACCTGTTCCAATTATTTTGTCCAACCCCTGTATACATATTCTGAAAGAGGACATTTCTATACAATTCATGACCGGATTGGAATTTTTAACTGTTTTTACGTTAAAAGCGAAAATGGAGAAAAATGAGGTGCAATTTCCTCATTTGATGCTTTTTCATTTCTAAAAAGGAAATAAAAACAAAAGACAAAAAAACGTACAAACAGTAAAAAAAAAAAAAACAGGTGCCGTTTTCAGGGTATGGAGTTATGTCTGATAATATTCATGCTGTGGTTGTTGATGATGACCAAATAGAAACGCTAATTAAAAACAATCCATGCCACACGGTACGAAATATTCACACATCTAATATGAGAACTGTAAGTCTTTTGGAATTATCTTGATAGGAAAATCACTACGATGTTGGGGTGCTTCACTATTTAGTTGATACATTTAATGGAACTGCATTTCAATCTGCGATTCAAAGGCATAAAAATGACCCTTTAAAAAAAAGAAAAAAAGAACGATCACAGATGATGAAAAATAGATTGCTTATAACAATGTGGAGTGGAGTGAAAAAAGTCCTGTGGAAAACAAAATGAAATACTGTTAACCACTCTGAGAGCTTATCTGAATCCAAAGATGGTGATACTATGTCTCTGTTAGGATTGGAAGGACTTTGTGACTCCTACCATGAAATCATATATTGAATTCGCACAAGTTCTGTTCCTAGTTGAACTGACCAAAGGCAACAATCGGTGAAAGGCGTCTGGAATTGGCTAATCTTTCCCTAGAACAATGTCAGAGTTCACATATCTTTGCAGACTTGACAGAAATTGGTACAGCTTGGGTGGAGTGTTGTACTACACCTGTTTTACTACACCTGTTGTACTACACCTGATTTACTACACCTGTTGTACTATACCAGTTTCACTACACCTGTTGTACTACACCTGTTTTACTACACCAGTTTGACTACACCAGTTTTACGACACTTGTTGTTCTACACCTATTTACTATACCTGTTGTACTACACCTGTTGTACTACACGTGTTGTACTACACCTGATTCACTACACTTGTTTTACTACACCTGTTTTACTACACCTGTTGTACGACACTTGTTTTACTACACCAGTTTTACTACACCTGTTTTACTACACCTGTTGTACTACACCTATTTAATACACCTGTTGTCCTACACTAGTTTTACTACACCTGTTTTACTACACCAGTTTTACTACACCTGCTGTACTACACCTGTTCTTCTACACCAGTTTTACTACACCTGTTGTACTACACCTGTTTTACTACACCTGTTTTACTACACGTGCTGTACTACACCTGTTTTACTACACCTTTTTTACTACACCAGTTTAACTACACCTGTTTTAATACACCTGTTGTACTACACTTGTTTTACTACACCTGTTTTACTACACCTGTTGTACTACACTTGTTTTACTACACCTGTTTTACTACACCTGTTGTACTACACCTGTTTTAATACACCTGTTGTACAACACCTGTTGTACTACACCAGTTTGACTACACCAGTTTTACTACACCTGTTGTTCTACACCTATTTACTATACGTGTTGTACTACACCTGTTGTACTACACGTGTTGTACTACACCTGTTTTACTACACCTGTTTTACTACACCAGTTGTACTACACTTGTTTTACTACATCTGTTTTACTACAACTGTTTTACTACACCTGTTTTAATACACCTGTTGTACTACACTTGTTTTACTACACCTGTGGTACTACACCTGTTTTACTACACCAGTTTTACTACATGTGTTGTACTACACCTGTTTTACTACACCTTTTTTACTACACCAGTTTAACTACACCTGTTTTAATACACCTGTTGTACTACACTTGTTTTAACTACACCAGTTTTACTACACCTGTTGTACTACACCTGTTTTACTACACCATTTGTACTACACCTGTTTTACTACACCATTTGTACTACACCTGTTGTACTACACCTGCTTTTACTATACCTATTGTACTACACCTGTTTTACTACACCTGTTTTATTACAACTGTTTTACTACACCTGTTGTATTACACCTGTTTTACTACACCTGTTGTACTACACCTGTTGTACTAGACCTGTGTTACTACACCTGTTGTACTACACTTGTTTTACTACATCTGTTGTACTACACCAGTTTCACTACACCTGTTGTACTAGACTTGTTTTATTACACCTATTTTACTACACCTGTTGTACTACACTTGTTTTACTACACCTGTTTTACTCCACCTGTTGTAGTACACCTGTTGTACTAGACCTGTGTTACTACACCTGTTGTACTACACTTGTTTTACTACACCTGTTTTACTCCACCTGTTTCACTACACCTGTTGTGCTTACCTGAGCTTGCACCTTTGGATTACCACTTATTTCGACTCATACAAATTGGGAACAATTTCAATTCTCTTGAAACCTGTAAAAAACACTTAGACTAGTTCATCACCCAGAAAGTTGCCTATTTTTTAGAAGATGGAATCATGGAGCTGCCTGAAAGACGACGAAAAGTAGTGGAACAAAATGGTATATCTGTGTTTGCATAACTCCATGTATAAATATCCAAATGTTACCTTTTGAAATTCACTTAAAAACGCAACAAACATTTGTTCCACCCCAATATTTGATAAACCCTTTGTTGATAGGAAGTTTCAGTTTTACTGACAATAAATGTTTGCCTTTATAAAGCTGAACAAACTATTTGAAACTTAGAAAGAAATCAAGAACAAAACTTGGAATGTTTATGATGACAGGATTGGGAATAATTCTCCAATTTTCTCTGTCAGTGAAAATATAAGACATAATTACTGTCGAAGGAGAGAAATATTTGAATGCTCGTAAAATACGTAACCTACTTTAAATATGTATATTTACTTTAAATACACACAGGTAATGCATTCATAAATAAAGTTAATTCTTAGAAAAATACACATTTTCAAACATGCAATAAGGAAAATTAATGGTGGAAAATAGATACTGATAAACATTGATTTTCTGTCTATATTTCTGAGATGAGGTATTATGTACACTATTTACATTATTCGGACTATTGTCCTCATCTTTGTCGCCATATTTATCACAACGTTTCGGCCACCGTACACTCCGGCCTTCTTCAGGTGGTTGGAATGTCGAACTGAGCCCTTTATTTCACTCACTGAGCACTGGTAGAAAATGGTTGCTGATGACATTAAGTTTATAATACCCAGAAATTCATACACAGATGATCTCA
The DNA here is from genome assembly GCA_964036315.1 of Acanthosepion esculentum. Taxonomy (NCBI): domain Eukaryota; kingdom Metazoa; phylum Mollusca; class Cephalopoda; order Sepiida; family Sepiidae; genus Acanthosepion; species Acanthosepion esculentum. The sequence goes on along the minus strand of OZ038489.1, from coordinate 16,583,336 downwards.
TTGGATAAAGGCGTTAGTAAGATCCAGTGACAGGATTCAAAGAGTGTGAGTTCAATACCCGGTTAAGTGGAGAACTTGGAGAGGGGAATTTACAGGAGATAACTTATAACTGACATCCATTAAACATGGCACGTGGAACTAGAACAGTCTACCCCAGTGAGCGAAATAAATGGTTCTGTTCGACATTCCAACCACCTGAAGAAGGCCGGAGCGTACAACGGCCGAAACTTTGTAATAAATATGGCGACAAAGATGAGGACAATAGTTCGAATAATGTAAATAGTAAACATTGATTTTGTAAATTAATTCTTAGTTGCCTCACCCTAGATTGTAATTCCTGCTTGAAGACATTTTTTTCATTGCCCTTTACAAACCTTTCACAATGTGTTTTTGTAGTACTAACCCAATCTCGCAAATGACCTTCAAATCATTGATTTTCCTTGAGTCCCTCTATTGAATTAGATCTTTCAAGTTTCACCTTAAATGTTCAAAATTGGATTTAAGACAAAAGACCGAATAAGTCATTGAAGCCTCTTTACATTGCTTCGAACAAACCATTCACTTTAAGTGGTTACTTCGCGTTGTTATTTTGTTAAAAAAAAATTTTTTTTTAAATTTAATTATCGATTTAATCCAATATCAAATTATAGCAATTTAGAAGGATAAAATTATGGTCTAAATGGAATAATGCTATGCTGTTTTTTTTCGGACTATTTTAGAAACTGACCGCAACACTCTCAACTGCCCACAAACTTGCTTTACTGTCACCTGAATACATGAAGATTTAAAAAAAAAAGAAGAATGATCACAGATGATGAATAATGGATTGCTTACAACAATGTGGAGTGAAAAAAAAGTCATGTGGAAATCGAAATGAACTACTGTTAACCACTCTGAGATCTTATCTGAATCCAAAGATTCTTCCATGGACCAAACAATACAACAATATTACTGGTCTGAGATTTAAGCATTTTCTTTCAGCAACCAATTTCAAATATGAGGTACCGTCTCTCAGCAGTTAACTTCAGGACTTGGTTTGTGTGATTTCTGGACAATTTATTATAGAAACTCACCGCAACCCTCGCAATTGCCCACAAACTTGCTTTACTGTCACCTGAATATATGAAGATTTTTTTTTAAAAGAATGATCACAGATGATGAAAATGGATTGCTTACAACAATGTGCAGTGGAGTGAAAAAAAGTCCCGTGGAAATCGAAATAAACTACTGTTAACCACTCTGAGATCTTATCTGAATCCAAAGATCCTTCCATGGACAAAACAGTACAACAATGTTACTAGTCTGAGGTTTAAGCACTTTTTTTTCAGCAACTAATTTCAAATATGAGGCGCCTTCTCTCAGCAGCTAACTTTAGGACTTGGCTTGGGTGATATCTGGAAAATTACTGGAGATACCTATATAATACTTAATTTTTTTTCTTAGGAAATCCGTTATTTATTGAAAAAAAAGTTTGAACAAAGTAAGTATCTCGCGAAACAGAGTGTCTCTTACAGCGTGTCTCACTGCCGATGGTTCGAGATAATGCTTTCTCTATCGTTGCGGCTGGCAGAGGATAGAAAAAAAAGTTGTTTATAGTTACTTTGTTAAAAAATTCTACTCCTTCCTCAAATTCCAACTGCTGCACGAAAAAGAACAAATTAACTTAAAAAATAGTCCGACGCGTCGCGCAATTTATAGTCCCTTCATCTCCGTGAAGCATCTCGCACTTTTGAAAGTGAACCCGTCCTAAACTAAGACCCCCCCCCCGTCATCGTTTTTATTGTAGGGTTTTGTTTTCTTGATCACCGAACGTCCATTTATTCTTTATATATGACGAGTATTCAAATCGTTCAACGTCACAAACCTATCGCTACTCAGTTGCTATTTCTAAAGCAAATATTCGGACGATATCTATTATTTGGTTCAGACCTTTACAACGAAAGTTCACCTTAAGACATGCTACTTCCACAGAGTCAAATCATCTTCATTTCCTCCATATTCCAAATGTCTTGAGAAAGTTCCACTCAGTGTTTTTCCCAAGAATTGTCACTTTGTGGAAACAGACCCCCACGTGGATACTTTTCTTAACACTACAATCTCAACTCGCTTTCATTTGTGACTATAATAATAATAATAATAATAATAATAATAATAATAATAAGACATTGTTATTAAAAACCACAAACAAAATAAGTGCCTCCTTATTGATATGGCAGTCCCTGCAGACTGCAATGTATCTTTGAAGATATTCGAAAAGCTGTCAAAATACAAGGACCTTGAAATCGAAATCTCAAAAATGTGGCACATGGGAACATCAACAATCCCTGTTGTAGTTGGAGACCTAGGATTGGTTGGAAAAGATTCCAGTAGACTAATTGAAGTGATTCCTGGAAGTCCATGCCTCAAAGAGATACAAAAAAATATTCTGACAAGTACAGCCCACACTTTACGAAGGGCTTTATCCATTAATTTTTTTTTTTTTTTGCAGTGGAAAGTGTCATGATGCCATTTCTAACCTTAGGTCCCTGGGAGGGACCCGGAAAGAAATGTGTAAACGCCAGATATCAAAGGAAATAATAATAATAATAATAATAATAATAATAATAATAATAATAATAATAATAATAATAATAAAAACAAGGCAGAAGCTTAATCTTTGCGTCTGAAAAAAAAACAAATTTTTTATGTAAATATCAGATGACAACATTCTGTCGGAAGCAGCTGACTTTTCGTTCTAGGTGCATTGAATAGAAACCTTGTCAGTATTAAATCGATAGTTAACACTTATGGGGGGTGGGCTTAAAACACTCGGATAAATACAATCTTCTATATCATCACGCTGTTGTACTACACTTGTTTTACTACACCTGTTATACTACACCTGTTTTACTACACCTGTTGTACTACACTTGTTTTACTACACCTGTTATACTACACCTGTTTTACTACACCTGTTGTACTACACTTGTTTTACTACAACTGTTATACTACACCTGTTTTACTACACCTGTTGTACTACACCAGTTTTACTACGCCTGTTGTAATACACTTGTTTTACTACACCTCCACTCGCAAATAATTCAACCAATTATTTGCTCATTTAATCACAAGGTCCAACAAGAGTCAGATTCCCTTTCCATTATCCGCCAACAATTCATTCTAGTCGTGGCAAGAAAAGTTTAGTATCAATACGTCATCGAAATCGCCTTTCAGTTTTCACACGTAACGATTCCAGAAATTTCGACCCAGAAAATAATACCCATCAATTTACTTGTCACTCTAGCTTGATCAATGGTCTTATTTCTCAATGTCATAGGTAAAACGGTAAACTACATCCACGTCCTGTGTAAGACGATAAACTACATCCGAGAGCAAGGGCTCTGATCAGGAGGTTTTGAGGAGCGTGGAACCATCTCTTAAATACTGTTAAAACGAGTTTGTAGCACCCGTTAGAGGTCCCATAGCTGGGATCCCTAACCGGGGTGAAAGCGTGTAAAGATAGGTTTTAATACCAGCAATACATTTTTGTAAAAATTATTACCAACAATAAATTTTTCGAAGAAAAAATTATTACCAGCAATTCATTTAAAAAAAAAATTATTACCAGAAATACATTTTTTGGAATAGAATATTAGCAGTAATACATTATTACTAAGGATGAATTTTTGAAAAAATATTACCAGCAATATATTTTTGGGAAAAATATTACCAGCAATACATGATTACCAGCAATACAATTTAGAAAAAAATATATTACCAGCAACACATTATTACTAATAATACATTTTTGAAGAAAAAAATATTACCAGCAATACATTTTTGATAAAAAATATTACCAGCAATACATTTTTTGAAAAAATATTACCAGCAATACATTATTACCAGCAATACATTTTTGCAAAAAAATATTACCAGCAATACATTATTACCAGGAATAAATTTTTTGAAAAAATATTACCAGCAATACATTTTTTGAAAAAATATTACCAGCAATTCATTATTACCAGCAATACATTTTTGCAAAAAAATATTACCAGCAATACATTTTTTGAAAAAATATTACCAGCAATACATTATTACCAGCAATACATTTTTTGAAAAAATATTACCAGCAATACATTATTACCAGCAATACATTTTTGCAAAAAAATATTACCAGCAATACATTATTACCAGGAATAAATTTTTTGAAAAAATATTACCAGCAATACATTTTTTGAAAAAATATTACCAGCAATTCATTATTACCAGCAATACATTTTTGCAAAAAAATATTACCAGCAATACATTTTTTGAAAAAATATTACCAGCAATACATTATTACCAGCAATACATTTTTTGAAAAAATATTACCAGCAATACATTATTACCAGCAATACATTTTTTGAAAAAATATTACCAGCAATACATTATTACCAGCAATACATTTTTGCAAAAAAATATTACTCCCACGCCGGAGAATTATTCTACCTTCATCTGTGATATGAACTAATTTTAATGTGAAATATACACACTTACCAACAGGTTACGCTTCAGACTTGATACTCTTCTCTTCCTATTAATAATATCCTGTCGATGGGACCTCCATGATTACTTTTATTGGTTACAAGAGAAATTTAAGAAAATAATAAAACCTATAAATAATGATATATTTTTATAAACATCCAAAGATGAAAACAATTCCATTGGAAATTGTTTTCGTAAGCGTGAAGCATAAAAATTTAGATTCAACAATTCGACAAATCTGAACTCTGTCATTGTCAGTGGGAACAATGACTTCATCCAAAATGCCGTTAAAACGTTCTTTGAGGCTTTGGATTGTCATCAACAAGTTGTAATATGCATGACAACTGAGATTTCATTTGAAGATCCATTGTCTCATCAAGCATAACAGCAACAAATGATATTTTTTTTCGATCATTTCCTTAATTTCATCTTCAATTGTATCAGACATACAATGAATGATCTCATGTTGAATATCTCTTGATTATCCAGAAAATGGTGAGATGGTATTTTTCTTCAAATGCGATCTTAAGCAATCGTCGTATTCTGCTACTGCTTTACATATCGCCAGAAAATGAGCCTTACTGTTTGATTCTTTGGTTTCATCATGTCCGCGAAATAGTAATTTTTGACAGGCCAAAATCTCAATACAATTAATACAAGACGGAGAGTGCGGCAATGGCACCTTACTCCCACGCCGGAGAATTATTTTCCCTCCATTTTTGAATGTGATATGATCTAATTTTAATGTGAGAAAATGCACACTTACTAACAGGCAACACTTCAGGCTTTGATACTCTTCTCTTCCATTAATAATATCCTGTCGATGGGACCTCCATGATTACTTTTATGGGTTACGAGAGAAATTTAAGAAAATAATAAACCTATAAATAATGAGATATTTTTATAAACATCCAAAGATGAAAACAATTCCAAGCGGGAAGCATAACATTTTAGATTCAACAATTCAACAAATCTGAACTCTGCCAATGTTTTAAATGTTTGCTCAGTGTAGGCAATAACTTCATCCAAAATGCCGTTAAAAAGTTCTTTGAGGCTTGGATTCTCATCAACGAATTGTAATATGCATGACAACTGAGATTTCATTTGAAGATCAATCGTCTATTCAAAGATAACAGCAACAAATGATATTTTTTTCGATCATTTCTGCTACTGCTTTACATATCGCCAGAAAATGAGCCTTACTGTTTGATTCTTTGGTTTTATCATGTCCGCGAAATAGTAATTTTTGACAGGCCAAAATCTCAATACAATTAATTAACCTTTTCAATATATTATGATTTTTTCCAAAATAATAATGATAATAATAATAATAAGTTATTAGAGACCGCAAACAAAAAAGAGTGCCTCCCTATTGATATGGCAGTCCCTGCAGACTGAAATATATCTTCAAAAAGCTATGAAACTACAAGGACCTTGAAATCGAAATCTCAAAAATGTGCCATATGGGAACATCAACAATCCCTGTTGTAGTTGCATCCCTCGGATTGGTTGGAAAAAGTTCCGATAGACTCATTGAACGAATTCCTGTAAGCCCATGCCTTAAAGAATAAAGAAATTGTTCTCACGTGTACAGCCCACCCCTTTATCTTTGTAAAATATGTTTCTGTCTATATTTCTGAGATGAGGTATTATCTACATTATTTACATTATTCAATCTATTGTCCTCATCTTTGTCGCCATATTTATTACAACGTTTCGGCCGTGGTACGCTCCGGCTTTCTTCAGGTGGTTGGAATTTCGAACTGAACCCTTTATTTCGCTCATTGGGGTAGACTGTTCTAGTTCCACGTGCCATGTTTGATGGATGTCAGTTATCAGTTATCTCCTGCTAATTTCCCTCTGAAAGCTCTCCACTGCCTTAACCGGGTATTGAACTCTTTGGATCCTTTCACTGGATCTAACTAACACCTTTATCCACTGTGCCATGTGTCCTCAAGTTCAATACCCGGTTAAGGCAGTGGAGAACTTTCAGAAGGAAATTAACAGGAGATAACTGATAACTGATATCCATTAAACATGACACGTGGAACTAGAAGAGTCTACCCCTCTGAGTGAAATAAAGGGTTCAGTACGCCATTTCAACCACCTGAAGAAGGCCGGAGTGTACAACGGCCGAAACGTTGTAATAAATATGGCGACAAAGATGAGGACAATAGTCATAATAATGTAAATTATGTAAAATATGTTTGTGTGTGATTTTTTTAATTGGTCAGTGGTAAATGTCATGATGCCATTTCTAACCTTAGGTCTCTGGTCGGAACCCGGAAAGAAATGCGTATACACCAGAAATCAAAAGAAACAATAATAATAATAATGTTTATAACTCTATTTTGGAAGTGACTTGTTATCGCCATATTTTATAAAATAAAGTAATTTACATTTGTCGATATCATCTCCCTACTGGTAGGCACGAGTTGTTATGAAAAAAAAATTATTTTTAAGTTCAAGTTTCTGATTATCAGCTATGAAACATTTTGTCTATGGTCGAAGACTGAATAGTGAACTTTTCTTTCACGATTAACTCAAAAAAGTCAATTTAAGAAGTTACTTTGAATTTAAAAAAATAATATTGTCTCGGACTTTATCAAAGTTAAAAGTAATTGTCGAAACATGAATGTTAGAACCCAAAATGTGGCCAATTAGAAAATAGGAAGTAGGAAATGAACAAGTTGAATGTTATTATTTTAGGCGTATGCGAAACGAGTTTGGCAAGTTCGTTAGCGACTAACACAGATCATATATACAGGCAGATCAAAACTGAAAGAGGAGTAGGACTGATATTAGACAAAGACATGAAGAAATGTGTTCTGGTATACTCTCAATTATTTGGAAGAATTCTTGTCGATAAACAGAAAGGAAAACTTTTCAACATATCCATCATAGTTGTATATGCAACGACAGCACAAAGTACAGAAGAAGATATAGACAAGTTTTATTGTTCGCTAGACAACACCAATGCTCAATGCAAATCGCAAAAAACTACAATCAACATGGGAGACATTGAATTCCAAAGTAGGCAAGGAAATAGTGAAATAGTTGGCAAATTCGGACATGGAAAAACTATGAATTCGGAGTAGGAAATATATGGACAGTGTTAAATGCAGATACAATAGACAAGATGAGAATGGAAACTCGAATTGGGACACATTAAGAGAAGCTTTAGTAACATCAGCTATCTTGATCATCTCAAAGAAAAATAAACAAAGAAAAAGAATGGATGACAGACGAAATTCTCAACATGATGAAAAGAAAAGAAAAAACAACGCCAAGGTACAGCAGAGAATATAGGACTCTGCACAAAGAAATTAAAAACAAATGCATGCAGGCTAAAGAGGAATTACTCAACGAAAAACGTGCAGACAGAAATAGATAGAATATTATTACAGTAATGCAGATATGCATAAAGATATAATAAAAGAACTGATAGGACAAAAGACATACTCATCAACAGGATGCATAAAATCCAAGGACGGAACATTCCACATGTTAGCCTTTATTCATATAAAATTAAAAAATAAATGTCAATAACTTTAATATTATATTATATTATATTATATTGGTCCAATAATGCACGGCGAATGATCAGGTAGCGACCAAGACTTGATTTCAAGGACACCCAAGATGTATATGGACATGGAGAAATTCAGGAGGTGAAACGAAAAACCAAACTAAAATGACATTCAAGAATGCAGTTTTACACTGTAAAACGTAACTAAGCGCCGACTGCGGGGGCAACGACTTTCCAGTGATATGTAAACTTAGAGTGAAACTACGGAAATTGAAGGGGACCAAGGCAGCGCCCATATTGCAATACGACAATTCCTGAATGACCCGAATGTGAATTAGAAATATATGGACAGTTTTAAAAGCAGATACAATAGACAAGATGAGAATGGAAACTCGAATTGGGACACATTAAGAGAAGCTTTAGTAACATCTGCAATCTTGATCATCTCAAAGAAAAATAAACAAAGAAAAAGAATGGATGACAGACGAAATTCTCAACATGATGAAAAGGAGACAAAAACAATGCCAATATAGAGCAGAGAATTATATAGGACTTTGCACAAAGGAACAAACGCAGGCAAGCTAAAGAGGAACAGCTCAACAAAAATGTGCAGAAATAGAAAGAATGAGTATAACAGCTAAAGCCGATCTGCATAAAAAAATAAGAAAACTAACGGGACAAAAGATATGCTCATAAAGAGGGTGCATGAAATCCAAGGACAGTACAATAATATTAGAGAAAGAAAACATAATTTGTGATGAAACGAATACAGTCAAGAACCCGCAATACACAGAAATATCGAAGGACCAGAAATATTAAAATCTAAAGTGAAATGAGCACTGGCGAAATTAAATCGAAACAAAGCAGCAGGGCTAGACGGAATTGTAATAGAGATGCTGCAGTAATACATGGTTTCGGCACTGACACGATTATAGACATAATAAATAAAATATACAACAGTGGTGAATTACCGGAAGATCCAAATAAATCCATTTTCACAGCACTTCCTAAACAACCAGGAACAAACGACTGTGAACTCCATCGAACAATCAACCTAATGAGTCATATAACAAAACTTATCTAAATTCGGATGAACAGAGCGTGCAGCAGAATCAGACCGGAAATAGGACAAGAACAGTGTGGGTTGGGTAAAGACACTGGAACAAGGAATGTAATATTTATGCTCAGAATGATATCAGAAAGAGCAATACAAATGCAAAATGTTGTATGCCTATGTTTTATAGATTATGTAAAAGTATTTGACAAATTGCACCACAAAGAACAATGGAACTGCTAGGTAACCTTGATATATTTGGAAGGGGTATTAGAATAATCCAGAACTTATACTGGAAGCAAACCGCCGGCATACGGATAGAAAATGGATCCAGTAAATATGCAAAAATAGAAAGAGGTGTAAGACAAGGATGTGTCTTCTCACCGGACTTATTCAAACTATACAGCGAAGCAATTCTAAGAGAATTAGAAATCCTACAATGATTCATTATAGATGGCCACAAGCTTAACAAGATACGCAGATGATGTAATCGTCGCGCCTATCAATCTATTCTTTCTCGTTAGCTCTCTCAGTCGTTACCTCCGCCAGCTTTGTTGAGTAATACCGACCTTAGGGGTCATCTGGCATTCTTCTCCGTCCTCGGTTGGGACCGGCGTATCGTCTGGATAGCGTTGATTCGTATTTCCCAAATAGGATTGACGGCGAAATTTACGTACATTGTATACAGTAGATATGAAGGAATAATTCTCAATTTACGGCCGTGGTAACTTTTGTCTCGTTGCACCCAAGGGCAACATCGGAATCAGGCTGGAATAATAACTCTTACAATAAAATGCGCAACACTGTTCATAACTCCAACAGGTTTACTGAATATAAAGAAAAACTAGTTGAATAAAATGTCTCTATTTTCTACTGCAAAATCAAGCTCTCTACTGCCAGATGGTGATTTCAGAAATCTAGTCGCAAACGCTAAAGTAATAACCAGCCAGTCAACTCTCACTCAATATTTCTGTCATGCATGTGTCTGTGTTTTCGATCTAGTCATGGGAATTGCTGGTGTACTTTTTAGCAACGGCTGTCTTACAAGCAATCCTGGGCATCTCCGAGCCGTCTTAATCTAAAGTCCGTCTCCGTCTGTGTATGTCTTTGGGCCGAGTGAATTCCTCCCCTTAAATTTTACATTGATATGTATTAATTTTTCCACCCTGACCGTCTTAAACTTAAGAGATCTTGTTAATAACCATACGGTACTCTCTTTGTTGAGAATCTTCTTAGATATCTTTCTGTAAATAAAATGGTGTTTGGGAGCGAACAGCATCAACGCAGACAAATCTCAAGCTTGGGAATTAACTAAAAAAGAGGCTTACTGTGTTTAAAACAATTTTGGATCATTCTCTTCTGTAAGAACACGTTTTGGAAACAACATAATGTAAACAACCCTCCAAATTTAATTTCTCAGAACTAAATAAATCTAGCAATGCATTAAGCTTGTCTTCTTATCGGTGTGAAGCCGGTAGGGTGGGCAACCTTGGTTTTGCTCAATCTGACAATCTTGGATAGTCTTTTTGGAACTGTTCCTAAATTCATTTTTTTTAAATTTTAAAACCTACTTTTTGACACTTTCATTTTTTCTCAGCCATTCAACCTAATCTTCTGTGAATTTTAATAATTATTATCCAATTAGTAGTCGCTCCAAATCACTTTGGAATCTCATGCAATTAGACTTTTAAACGGGGTCAGTGGCCTGTTAAAATGACGCAATGTTGATAGTAGACAGAGAAATGAAACTACAAGAAATCCTATAGGAGGTAATAAAGAACAGCGAGATCAGCGGATTAATTGCAAGAAGACAGAATGCATAATTGTAAGCAAAAAGAACAGCCCATCATGCAAATTATATATTGGTGGTACCACAATCAAACGAATTCAACAGTTTAAATATCTGGGAAGTATTTTAACAAAAGACGGAAATTGCAACACTGTAAACCGAAACTGCGTTGGGATATATTATTATTATAGAAAATACAAAACAACTGGAGTTAGTAAAAAGTGTTGCTGCCTTTGGCTCAAATAATTGTGTCCATTCAAATATGACATTGAATGGAACAAGGTCCAGATTTTCTCATTGGGAATTTTTTTCTGGTTCTTATTGGCAGTAATCCTAAAGTTTCGTTGGAACACTTGTTTCTTCAGTTACTTCCACAATGGTTCCATTATATTGAGATCAGGACTTGGTGCGGTCTATTCTTCCAAAAGTGGAACATTTTTATCCACAAGAAACCTTTTTGTTACATGTGATGTGTGGTAAAGAACGCCGTCGTGCTGAAAAATCATCGTAGTCTCAAAGAAGATTAAACCGTTGTAAACTAATAGTGCTTGTCGCTGTTTTGGTTTCCCTCAAAGTTTACTAAGTTTTTTCTAGCATCATTTTTTATGCAACTCCACACCATTTCGTGTCCACCATCAAATTTTACCGTCTTTGTGATTTATCTTGCCTTCTTTCTTTCCAGGTCTTCTTATATATTCTCTTGCGTTAGAATGGAACTATTTTGCATTCATCACTAAAAATTACTTCTTGTCATTTTACAGATCCCATGTTAGATGTAATTTTGACAACTGCAATTTTCTGTTCCGTATTTTTTTTTTTGGTTAATGTTGTAACCTACGAAAGTGTTGTGGTTCCGAGATGAAATCCGGTATCAAATAATAACAAACGCCAAGAATGAATATAAGAAGTAAATATATTAACGTAATAATACAAACTGGTAATACAGGTTAGTAGTTTCAGAAATACGGGATAGTAGGAAAATCTATATATAGTCTTTGGTGTCGACGTATCGCTGTATGACTTCTTACTGAGTCTACGTGTTTCGTTACTGTCACTCTAGTACCGTCTCTGTGTGTGACTCTTCTACCGACCGACTCTACTCTCTCTATTACTATTCTCTGGGTATTTACTAGCAGTAGTATATATATACCCTGGGTGAGTCCATTCGTGAAAAAAAGGGGAGATCCCTCAACAGAAAGGTTACTGAATGAGGAATAACCAAAACAGGTTGGAAATGAAATGGTAATCTTTATAACATTAACAAAATGCAATACTCGCCAGCGGTGTGAAGTAGGTAAACCACTGCTGGTGGCAGACTACTTAGACAGCATATTATCCCCCAACGTATTTATGAGGATTGGAACATACCCATTAGTGTTCAGAGGTATGGTATATAACAGTTAATGATGTTTTTGTTGCTATACGTCCGTGATTTTTCGTAATACTCTGCATACTGGATCAACTGAAACCTCATTGTTAAGACTGCATTTACTCGTCATTTGTCTGGCACTTACTTTTGGATAGTTTACCGAAACTCTTACAATTTTTCTTTCATCTCTCTTGTTTAACTTTTGTGGTCTTCTGGTTTTTCTTTGCCAGTAGTAGCAAACATCTTTTGGATGGTTTCCACAGTCTCCAGAAATTCCCAGCCGCTTGGCAATCTCTTGTTTCATCTTCCGCTTTCGAAATCACAACCTTCATCTCCGTTCCAGCAGAAATGTTAGTCATTATTTTAGTGCAAGAAAAGCAAGCTAATGTTCAAGCACAATGGCTTGCCAAGGCACCTGATACTCATGTTAATAAGATGGAACAATTTCTACTGAGACATTTGCATCTTATCATGACATTATCGTCTCGGATCTTTTGCAATAGTTTTGCATGGCCTGTTTTCAGCTCCAAGCAACTTAAAGCGGTGTGTCTTGTCTTGTACGTCACCTACAAAAAGCAACTACT
>OZ038489.1:16550505-16565505 GCA_964036315.1 Acanthosepion esculentum | reverse complement strand
CCATGGACCGAACATGTGAGCAACGATGAGGTTTTGGAGAGGATGCAAACAAGGAGGAAGCTTATACTTAACACCAGGAAGAGGCAGCTGAAATTTCTGGTAAACGTTATTAGAAAGGAAGGCTTGGAGAATTTGATACTCACAGGTCGAAACAAGGGAAAGAAACGGATGACATACCTGGCGGGCAAGTGGGTGACAAAACGTGGTCTGGGGAAGGTGGCAGAGGGACGAAACTTATTAAGAGCTACAAGGTATAGGAGGACGTGGAGAGCCATGATATCCTATGTTCTGAAGGCATACGGCACATAAAAGAAGATTTGAAATTCTAGCTTTCACCTAGACTGTAACACCGATCATTTGTAAAAATAGGAATTACGTTACAGCTACAAACACTCAGCTCTACTGCCTTTTATTGAAATATATAGATTATTCTTTGCTTAGTTGGGATCAAACTCACAAATAATAATTTGCATAACTATTTCGCATCCAACAAGGAGAGATGATCTTGTTCAAGCGACGAGTTAAAAGATCAGTAACCAAATAATCTATAAACATAGCAATGACACATAGCAATATCACATAGCAATGACACATACTTAGAAATCTATTTCAATCCGATCGCTATTGAGAGTTGTTCGTTGCATCGATAAGGAATAAAATGAGATAGTATTAATTATATTAAGCGTTTTCTTTTAAGCAAACATTCAACATTCACTGACAGCGTAACCAGTGCCAGACTTGGTTAAAATTTTAAAAATCTTTCTCTTAAAACAATTTTTCAAGAAAGTACGTTTCTGAAGTCCACTAACTGTTATCGCTCTTTCCAGTATTGATGGGGGTTTTCTTCCCAACCTTTTGTTTTAAGTAGCGTAGAACGCCAACATTTTGATTATGTCATTATTTTCTCTTCACATTACATGTGCAATATATTTTAGTTGTTGCTGTTGTTGGAAGTCCTCATGTCACGTGGTTCTTGTTATTTAGTACAGATCTTTGGGATTGTGTAGCGCCAGTCCACAAGGTTCGAAGAAGGGTGGTCCTCGCTATGAGCTTCATGCTTCATTCGCTGCAAGCCACTTCGAACGATTGATCCGAGAAAAAGAAAGTATACAGCTGACAGTTTAGATATATCTAAACGAGATTTGCGCCATCCATATGAAAGTTTCGATCTGACGAGCCTATTTAAGAACATGACTTTTACATTAATGTCTTGGTTCTGTAGCAATTTGCGGTGTTGAGTGAAACTACCTCAGGCACACCCTACTCAATTTTTACTTTCCTTTCCTCCTACGCTAAATGTCATAACTGACCCATGTCAGTTATGACGTCGAGCGCATGTCTTTATCTCCTCGACTAAATATATTCCATATTCCATTATAATTGTTCCATATTTAAAGTGTTTGATATTTACTAATTCCACATCCAGAATTTTTATGATGGATTCGCTGCTTTCATCTATCTGATAACTGACATCCATGAGATATGGCACGTGGAACTAGTCTACCCCAGTGAGCGATTTAAAGGGTTCAGTTCGACATTCCAACCACCTGAAGAAGGCCGGAGCGTACAAGGACCGAAACGTTGTAATAAATATGGCGACGAAGATGAGGACAATAGTCCGAATAATGTAAATAGTGTACATAATACCTCATCTCAGAAATATAGACAGATACTGAAGGGCCGAAACGTTATAATCAATATGGCGACAAAGATGAGGACAATAGTCCGAATAATGTAAATAGTGTACATAATACCTCATCTCAGAAATATAGACAGATACTGAACGGCCGAGACGTTGTAATAAATATGGCGACAAAGATGAGGACAATAGTCCGAATAATGTAAATAGTGTACATGACATCTCATCTCAGAAATATAGACAGATACTGAAGGGCCGAAACGTTGTAATCAATATGGCGACAAAGATTAGGACAATAGTCCGAATAATGTAAATAGTGGACATAATACCTCATCTCAGAAATATAGACAGATACTGAACGGCCGAGACGTTGTAATAAATATGGCGACAAAGATGAGGACAATAGTCCGAATAATGTAAATAGTGTACATAATATCTCATCTCAGAAATATAGACAGATACTGAAGGGCCGAAACGTTGTAATAAATATTGCGACAAAGATGAGGACAATAGTCCGAATAATGTAAATAGTGTACATAATACCTCATCTCAGAAATATAGACAGATACTGAAGGGCCGAAACGTTGTAATCAATATGGCGACAAAGATGAGGACAATAGTCCGAATAATGTAAATAGTGTACATAATACCTCATCTCAGAAATATAGACAGATACTGAAGGGCCGAAACGTTGTAATCAATATGGCGACAAAGATTAGGACAATAGTCCGAATAATGTAAATAGTGTACATAATACCTCATCTCAGAAATATAGATAGATACTGAAGGGCCGAAACGTTGTAATCAATATGGCGACAAAGATGAGGACAATAGTCCGAATAATGTAAATAGTGTACATAACATCTCATCTCAGAAATATAGACAGATACTGAAGGGCCGAAACGTTGTAATCAATATGGCGACAAAGATTAGGACAATAGTCCGAATAATGTAAATAGTGGACATAATACCTCATCTCAGAAATATAGACAGATACTGAACGGCCGAGACGTTGTAATAAATATGGCGACAAAGATGAGGACAATAGTCCGAATAATGTAAATAGTGTACATAATATCTCATCTCAGAAATATAGACAGATACTGAAGGGCCGAAACGTTGTAATAAATATTGCGACAAAGATGAGGACAATAGTCCGAATAATGTAAATAGTGTACATAATACCTCATCTCAGAAATATAGACAGATACTGAAGGGCCGAAACGTTGTAATCAATATGGCGACAAAGATGAGGACAATAGTCCGAATAATGTAAATAGTGTACATAATACCTCATCTCAGAAATATAAAGAGATACCGAAGGGCCGAAACGTTGTAATCAATATGGCGACAAAGATGAGGACAATAGTCCGAATAATGTAAATAGTGTACATAATACCTCATCTCAGAAATATAGAGAGATACCGAAGGGCCGAAACGTTGTAATCAATATGGCGACAAAGATTAGGACAATAGTCCGAATAATGTAAATAGTGTACATAATACCTCATCTCAGAAATATAGATAGATACTGAAGGGCCGAAACGTTGTAATCAATATGGCGACAAAGATGAGGACAATAGTCCGAATAATGTAAATAGTGTACATAATACCTCATCTCAGAAATATAGACAGATACTGAACGGCCGAGACGTTGTAATAAATATGGCGACAAAGATGAGGACAATAGTCCGAATAATGTAAATAGTGTACATAACATCTCATCTCAGAAATATAGACAGATACTGAAGGGCCGAAACGTTGTAATCAATATGGCGACAAAGATTAGGACAATAGTCCGAATAATGTAAATAGTGTACATAATACCTCATCTCAGAAATATAGACAGATACTGAAGGGCCGAAACGCTGTAATAAATATGGCGACAAAGGTGAGGACAATAGTCCGAATAATGTAAATAGTGTACATAATACCTCATCTCAGAAATATAGACAGATACTGAAGGGCCGAGACGTTGTAATAAATATGGCGACAAAGATGAGGACAATAGTCCGAATAATGTAAATAGTGTACATAATATCTCATCTCAGAAATATAGACAGATACTGAAGGGCCGAAACGTTGTAATAAATATTGCGACAAAGATGAGGACAATAGTCCGAATAATGTAAATAGTGTACATAATACCTCATCTCAGAAATATAGACAGATACTGAAGGGCCGAGACGTTGTAATAAATATGGCGACAAAGATGAGGACAATAGTCCGAATAATGTAAATAGTGTACATAATACCTCATCTCAGAAATATAGACAGATACTGAAGGGCCGAAACGTTGTAATCAATATGGCGACAAAGATGAGGACAATAGTCCGAATAATGTAAATAGTGTACATAATACCTCATCTCAGAAATATAAAGAGATACCGAAGGGCCGAAACGTTGTAATCAATATGGCGACAAAGATGAGGACAATAGTCCGAATAATGTAAATAGTGTACATAATACCTCATCTCAGAAATATAGAGAGATACCGAAGGGCCGAAACGTTGTAATCAATATGGCGACAAAGATTAGGACAATAGTCCGAATAATGTAAATAGTGTACATAATACCTCATCTCAGAAATATAGACAGATACTGAAGGGCCGAAACGTTGTAATCAATATGGCGACAAAGATGAGGACAATAGTCCGAATAATGTAAATAGTGTACATAATACCTCATCTCAGAAATATAGACAGATACTGAAGGGCCGAAACGTTGTAATCAATATGGCGACAAAGATGAGGACAATAGTCCGAATAATGTAAATAGTGTACATAATACCTCATCTCAGAAATATAGACAGATACTGAAAGGCCGAAACGTTGTAATAAATATGGCGACAAAGATGAGGACAATAGTCCGAATAATGTAAATAGTGTACATAATACCTCATCTCAGAAATATAGACAGATACTGAAGGGCCGAAACGTTGTAATAAATATTGCGAAAAAGATGAGGACAATAGTCCGAATAATGTAAATAGTGCACATAATACCTCCTCTCAGAGATATAGACAGATACTGAAGGGCCGAAACGTTGTAATAAATATTGCGAAAAAGATTAGGACAATAGTCCGAATAATGTAAATAGTGCACATAATACCTCCTCTCAGAGATATAGACAGATAATTGGGAGAATTGTCCTTGAACGCTGTTTTCTTTCCCACACTGCCTAGATAAGTCTTTTTCGTCAGCTTTGTTTCTTCAGTTCCGCAAGGCCAGGTCAGAGCAGGACACTTTTCCAGAGCAACAACTGCGAGCTCCTCCTCTTGATCTGTCAACACCCGCATTCTACCAGCTCTAGCTTTAACTTGTTTCTTGGTGACCTAGCGTCTCAATCTTTCTCTGCCGAAACTCTTTACGGCACTACATATACTTGCGCCATCATGCTGGACCTTTCTGATTGCGGCTTGCAGCACATATGGGCTATACGATTTAGTTTTGCGCTTGTATCTCCGAGACATTTCAAAATAGAAAAAAGGGACCTGTACCATCAACTGCGCAACATCTTCTGCTTTAACAATCCAAAATCTTTCTCAAATCACTAAATTTCGTTCAACTGATATGATATATAGATACATCTGCGTCTAAACATCCACTAATTCACACCATTCCTGAGATAGCAACGTGGCCCAAATTACCCCACCAGAACAAATTTACAGTTTTTCCATTTCACCCAATACCACTCAGCTGGTTGGTATATTTTTGGATACTTTGATAATTTCCCCATGCAAAATTGGTATCTGAACCTGATTTCTGACATTTCTGGATTTTCAAGACAAAGTTTGATTTACAAGTAAAAATAAACGTACTTGAATCAAAATAGGTCCTTCGTCTCTGGCACCCAAGAACAGAGAGGATGATGCAGTTGTTGCCGTTGTATCACAAGGTCACAGGCTGATGCAATCTATAATGGTGGCAGTTTGCTGTGAAACCAAGTGAGTTAAGAGAAATCAACTAGAATCAAAGTGACCCAAATTACCCCATGACCCAAATTACCCCAGTGACTCAAATTACCCCACTGACCCAAATTACCCCACCCACCCTAGTAATTAAAAATATTCAAGAACATAATCGGTAATTTTCCTCCCGCGCCTATAAAATATGAAGGCTTGGGAGCCATGAGAAACCACCAATGGTGGGTGATGTCTTTTCAACCATTTTAACGGTCTACTAGCAAGAACCGAAACCTCTTCTTCATATTCGACGTCAAAATACTTCAAATTTAACAATTCTCATTGCTTATTTGAAGAGTGCAAAAACAATTAAAATTTGAATTGTACCCTGATAGCATTAACGTAATTCTAGATGTATTGGCTCAAAGCTAAACAAATTTTATTAAGAAGAATATCGCTTGTAAATATAAGTCAAGCTAAATATATTATTCTTATTTGTACTTGATTCATTTTTGTCAATAAACTAGGAAAATAAAATAAATCTCTTGTCTTATTCACATTGATTGAAATTTTGGAGCTTGAAAAAAGGTTTGGGGCATTTTAAATGTGTATTTCAAAACAATACTTAGATATTTGTACAAAGATTCATCCAACTACATAACTAACATTTTTCCACTGTTTTGCTATCTTTGAGGTACTTTCATGATTCCGTTTTTCTAGAGAATTGTCAGTTTCCTGAATGATGAACAGATTTAAATGTTTTTTTTGTTTTTTTTTTACGCCACTAGCACGCAAGGGGTTACAGAAGGTTTGGAAGAAGAGCAGATAGGAGTGGTAAAGGAGAGGATGTGGAGAAAGATAGTGGATCGATCAAGGCAAGGGGGTTACAGAAGATTTGGAGCGAGAGCAGATAGGAATGAAAGGTGAAAGGATGTGGAGAAGGGAAGTGGATAGATCAAGGCAACTGGAGATGTCGATTTTTACAGGCTTCCAGAGAACTGATGTTCTTCTTCTTAGAAGAAATAATAATTTGGCGGTACAAGGTCAGGTGAGTATGATGATTGGAGATGTAGGGTATCGCAGCCAATCTGTACCAACTTCTGCCGAGTCTACAAAGAGATGTGAGGCTTGGCGTGGTCCTTCCCATTGTTTAATTCCAGCTGCTTTTCATCGATTGCCTGCCTTTAATTGGTCCAACTGAGGACCAGTGCTTAACGTCTGATTTTGTAGAAGAAACAGATAATACACAATGCCCTGCCAACCTCACGAGATACGCATCACCTTTTTCAGATGCAAACCGTTTTCCGAGTGGTCAATGGTAGATTCATTTCTTTTCCCCCAGAACCTTTTCCACATCATATCGTTGGAAATCTCTTCTTTTTAAAAAAATAAAGTCGTTTTGTTTCGTTTGAGCAAAGAATTTCAGATAGAAATGCAGTCTATTCATTTTTCCCGTTAAATCATAGGTTACCCAAACGTTATTGTATATCTATTCAATACTTCAGGATCCATGTCAATATTCTTTCACACCAGTCAGGAATGTTTAAAGTTGTTTTAGGATAGTTTAACGTTTATCGGCCCGGAAAGTAAATTCAGAAATTCCAGCTTGATCCTGTTTCGTTCACTGGAACTTTCAGCTTCAAACAGATCACCTAATGAACTGAGTAATGAACTGAGTAATGAACTGAGTAATGAACTGAGTAATGAACTGAGTAATGAACTGACTACTTCGGCGAAGAGGAGCCCGGACGTGGCTATGGGAAGGTAGACAAACCCGACTACGTTTATACGAGGTCTAAGAAGAATTTTTGCCCGAGCCTACGGGCTTGGAATCGCTCCACATACAAATCTGCCTTGTGCCACATCCTGCCTTATGGGGAGGTTGGCAAATACCAGATCATCCAATCCCGGCCAGGAAATCGGATCTGTGGGGCTGTTAACAAACAGAAGAAAACCACCCATATTTCGCTGTCCTATCTGTCATGTGTTCGACAAAAGAAATAAGAAAAAGAGGAGGGGAATGACAGAAGTTTAGTTAAGTTTTATAGCGAACAAAAAAATAGAAGGTTTTACCATAATTTTAATGATTATGGTCAGTGGATAAACAGGCCGCCCCCTTAAGGTAAGGCTTCAAGAACACCAGAAAGCTGTAACACGAGGGGAAGTGGAAAAATCAGGCGTGGCTGACCACATATGGAGAGAAAAGGGAGATCACCGCCCTCTGTGGGATCAGGCTGAGATCAGAGACAAAGAACATCATTGGAAAATTCGTAAACTTAAGGAATCAGCACATATGCTAGGCCACGAAAATCTCCTGAGACGACCAAGCATAGAAATGAATACAATATGGGAACCAGTAATAAGGAGTGCCAGAGAAAAGCGATAATAACAACAAAAAATGTAATATGAGATATGGTTAAAAATCATGCAATTGATAACAGCAAAAATTGCAATATGAGCACAGGTAAAAATGCTGAAGACATTAAGTTTATAAGTCCCAGAAATTCATACACAGATGTCCTTAAGGATAAAGGCGTTGGTTAGATCCAGTGACAGGACTCAAAGAGTGTGAGTTCAATACCTGGTTAAGGCGATGGAGAACTTAGAGAGGGAAATTAACAGGAGATAACTGATATCCATTGGACACGGCACGTAAAACTAGAAGAGTCTACCCCAGTGAGCGAAATAAAGGGTTCAGTTCGACATTCCAACCACCTGAAGAAGGCCGGAAACGTTGTAATAAATATGGCGACAAAGATGACGGCAATAGTCCGAAGCTCGTGTGGAAAATCTCAACAAAGAAACTATTGCTAAGTTTTTCGACATGTTCTACGAGGTTCTATCGACTCGAAATTGCCAAGAAGAAATGCAAACGTGTGCAAGCAAAGCAGGGAGAAGTACTAACAACTCCAGCTGTCTTGTAAAGGCTGCAAGAGGAAGCGGAAACAAGAGAGGCAAAACAGAAAGCAATAAGTCTCGCAAGGCTTTGGTTGATGCTATGGAAAATGAAGGTCAATGTAAAGAGGAAGGCAATGAAGACAGTGAAAATGAGGATAACACAGCTTGAACAGGAGATAACTGATATCCATTACACATGTCACGTGGAACTAGAACAGTCTAAAGGATTCAATTCGACATTCCAACGAGGAAGAAGGCCGGAGCGTAGAATAGTAACAAAGATGAGGACAATAGTCTGAATAATGTAAATAGTGCAAAAAAGATGATTATCTAAATACTAAAAGGAGATTCAATTCAACAGGATGAATAAGTAAGGAAAGGAAATCTTAGAACAAGAAATAATTTGGAGATGAGACAAGAAATCCCAACAAAGGCATAAATTCATGGAGAGAAACAACAGTAATATATTCTGGATTCTTTCCAGACAGGACAAAAGAAGAAATAAAAGTTTTACATCAGAAGAGAATTCGGCACTCCTTTGTGGCGTGATGCTTAGCAAGCTTCTCTCGCTAGATCTCTATTAACCACCACAGGGATCCATCCCTGCATCCCATTAGAATGTCTGAAGACCAACTTCTCGAGAGCTCCTCTCTGCGGCTGCTCGCTCACACGCTGTCCGCTGACCTGAGATGGATCGAGTCAATTGCTTCATCCACCGCAAGGAAAGTTGGCTCCCTGTGCCGAGCGAGGAAATTTTCTCCCCGGAATCGATCCTCCAAATCTATAAATCAACCATTCGCCCTTGCATGGAGTATTGCTGTCATATATGGTCTGGAGCCCCTGCTGTTTGCCTCAGGGTTCTTGATAAGATCCAGAGACGGATATGCAATGTAATTGGCCCTGATCTGTCATCTCGTCTGCAGTCGCTCTCTCACAGACGCGCCATTGCCTCGCTCTGTCTTTTTTACGAATACTTTCATGGTAATTGCTCCGATGAGCTGCTTTCGCTGGTTCCCAGGCCTCATGAATTTAAGCGTTCTACGAGGCTGGCATCCCGTTCCCACCTCTTCACCGTTGAAACTGTTAGATGAAGACGTCTCTGCTACTCCAATAGCTTCATGTCCCGCACATCTCGCCTGTGGTACCCCCTTCCTTATTTCCTGACAAATATAATCCCCAACTATATAAGTGTAACGTCAATCGACATCTCTAGTTGCCTTGATCAATCCACTTCCCTTCCCCACATCCTTTCACCTTTCATTCCTATCTGCTCTCGCTTCAAATCTTCTGTAACCCCCTTGCCTTGATCGATCCACTATCTTTCTCCACATCCTCTCCTTTACCACTCCTATCTGCTCTTCTTCCAAACCTTCTGTAACCCCTTGCGTGCTAGTGGCTTCCAGCCTTGCTTGGAGTGAAAAGCTTAAACAAAAAGTAGTGAGTTCGATCATCACTGGGTGCCCTATACTTTCGGCCTTGTATCATATCTAATTCACACTTGCGAAAACCACTTGGAGATTCGCCTTGGTGTAATGATTAGCAAGCTTGTCTTTCCAGGAATACATTCATATTGAGAGATAGATTTTGGACACTTCAACGTCGTGTAACGGTTGGCAAGCTTGTCTCGCTCAACCAACTATGACTTAGTAATAAGTTTGATCATTACTGAGTGCTCGAAACTTTTGGCCCTGTGCCACATGTAAGCTACGTTTAGAAAATCATTGGGGCACTTCAACGTGGTGTAAAGATTTGCAAACTTGTCTCGCCCGATCAATTATGACTTAGTAATGAGTTTGATCATCACTGAGTGCTCAAATCTTTTGGCCTTGTGCCACATTTAAGCTACGTTTATAAAATCATTGGGGCACTTCGACGTGGTGTAACGATTAGCAAACGTGTCTCGCTCGATCAATTATGACTTAGTAATGAGTTTGATCATCACTGAGTGCTCAAAACTTTTGGCCCTGTGCCACATTTAAGCTACGTTTATAAAATCATTGGGGCACTTCGACGTGGTGTAACGATTAGCAAACTTGTCTCACTCGATCAATTATGACTTATAATGAGTTTGATCATCACTGAGTGCTCAAAACCTCTGGCCTTGTGCCACATTTAAGCTTCGTTTAGAAAATCTCCATCAGAGTCGTAGAATATTATTCACAATAGATATGGATATGATTTCGAAATATGAAATCAATTGACTCTATGGAAATAGAAAAGGGGAGAGTTTACCGATCGGCATTGAAGAATGCGTTCAATTTAATTCTCAAAAGACGAGCGAACTACACGCGACAGATTAAGAAAAAAGATGCAACAGACGGAGAAATGTTTGGTGGGAATCCCCCAGAACTGGAACTGGGGAAGTCAGAACAACATCATGGAGAATCGAATAAACAAAAGAATCGGCAGACAAAATTATATGCGAGTTTAAGCAAGAAGTGAACGCTTAAAAGAAAAGTAGAGAAAATCCCAAGAAAATAGTGAATGCTACCTGGACAGAAATGAGACTGGGAATTATATAATAAGGGAACGAAAACTGTTAATAAAAAATAAATTAGTAAAATGAAATTCTATAGTTCTTATGAATTCCCCAAATCTTAGTAGGAGTGCAGTCCTAGGCGTGGTAAACAACGTTGTTTTTTCAAAGGGGCAAAAATCTAGCAAATAGCAGACGTTTCTTTATCAAAAGAATACGGAGTGAAAATGATGAAAGCGAATGAAAAGCTGGATAAAATAATTCGGCGTTGACAGAGAAGAAAAGAGCGTGAAAACTGTAACCATCATTACTGGAAGTCTTGGAAGATTTTTGAAGAAACTTGCAAAGAAATTAAAAGAACGAAAAATTCGAGGAAGGCATGAAACTTTTCAAATAATAGCGTTGCTGGAATCGGCAAAAAATACCGAGGAAAAGGCTGACATTTTAAAGAAATCTATTGTCACTTGACCTCAAGTATCCTGCCCCGCAGATGTGAATAACGTTAAAACTCAAAGAACAAATTAACTACTACTACTACTACTACTACTACTACTACTACTAATACTAATACTAATACTACTACTAATAATAATAATAAAGAACAATCAAAGCTAATCACCCAGACATTATTATTAGAGACCACAAACAAACAAAAAGTGCCTCCTTATTGATATGGCAGTCCCTGCAGACTGCAATGTATCTTTGAAGATCTTCAAAAATCTATCCAAATACAATGATCTTGAAATCGAAATCTCAGAAATGTGGGACATGAGAACATCAACGAGTCCAGTTGTAGCTGAATCCCCGGATTGGTTGGAAACGATTCAAATAGACTCATTGAAGGGATTCCTGTAAGCCCATGCCTTAAGAAAATACCAAAATTTGTTTTCACGCATACAGTCCACACCTTACGAAGGCCTTCACCTATGTAATATATGTTTGATGTCTATTTTTTTTAATTGGTCAGTGGAAAATGTCATGATGCCATTTCTGACCTTAGGTCTCTGGACGGGACCCGGAAAGAAATGAGTATACACCAGAAAGCAAAGGAATAATAATAATAATAATAATAATAATAATAATAATAATAATAATAATAATAATAATAGTGGTTATAATAGCATTTCTGGCAAACAAGATGTAAGTACTTCTTGAATCAACACTGACTGGAAAAACATACATTTAATATGGAATTTTCAAATAAAAACCACACACACACACACACACACACACACACACACACACACACACACACACACACACACACACACATATGAGAGATAGAGAAAAAGAGAGATAATGGAATAGATAATAGAAAAATTGAAATAAAACGACAGAAATTGAATGGGAAAAAACAACTTCCGTTTTTATCTTCTTGTTTTGACAGAATAAAGAACGTTGAGTGTAAGCGACATTTTCTAACGAACTTTTCGCTTATTTGTCACGTTTACGGAATTCAATAAAAATTTCTTTGCTTTCCTTCTCCCCCCACCGCAAAACTACTCTCCTTAATCTCAGCCTGTGGATTAATCGATTTCCTTCTTCCGACAACAAATTCTTTGAATTCTGCAGTCCTTTTTCTCCTCTTCACTGTTTATTCATTACTTTCTTTCCTCAAACCAGATTCATCCAATCCTGCACCACGTAATCTCCCCCCACCTTGAATTCATTACTTCCATCCCCCTAAGAATAAATTCATCCAATCCTGCTCCACTTCATCTCCCCCCACACTTGAATTCATTACTTCCATCCCTCCAGGAATAAATTCATCCAATTCTCCCCCCACACTTGAATGCATTACTTCCATCCCTCCAAGAATACATTCATCCAATCCTGCACCACTTAATCTCCCCCACTTGAATTCATTACTTCCATTCCGCAAAGAATAAATGCATCCATTTCTGCACCATTTAACTTCCTCCATCTTGTATTCCTTACTTCCATCCCTCCAAGAATAAATGCATCCAATCCTGCACCACGTAATGTCCCCCACTTGAATTAATTACTTCCAAAACTCCAAGAATAAATTATTCCAATCCTGCACCAGCAACCTCGCCCACTTTAAATTCATTACTTCCATCCCTCCAAGAATAAATTAATCAGATCCAGCACAACTTAACCTCCACGTCTTGAATTCATTACTTCCATCCCTCCAAGAATAAATGCATCCAATTCTGCACAACTTAACCTCCCCCACCTTGAATTCATTACTTCCATCCCTCCAAGAATAAATGTATCCAATCCTGCACCATGTAACCTCGCCGACTCTGAATTCATTACTTCCATCCCTCCAAGAATAAATACATCCAATCCTGCGCCACTTAATATCCCCCACCTTGAATTCATTACTTCCATCCCCCAAGAATAAATTCTATCAATCTTGCACCACTTAATCTCTCCCTTGAATTCATTACTTCCTTCCCTCCAAGAATGACTCCCTTTCAACTAAGAACAAATCCAATCCTGCTCCCTTTTACTCTCCTTGAAATTCATTCAATCTTATTCCACCTTAGTCTCCCCCTTCCCGTTATCATTACTCACATTATTACGACAAATTCATTCAATTCTGCTCCCTTTAATTGCCTCCTTTGTATTCATTATTGCTCCTTACCCCCCCAAATCAAATTCCTCCAATCTTTCTTTCTCTCCCCTCTTTGTATATACTACTTTTCTCGTCCTTCTTCATGCGTGACACCTTTACACATTTATTGAGACGTGTATATAAGAAATTTATGTCGATAGCGAAATTTATTCAGTACAAGAAACACTTAATATGAAACCAGGTATAAAATCACCGCAGGAAACATTTTGGGTTGACATCAAAACCGTGTTGTCTCTTTCGTATCGTACATGTTTCAAATTAAGGGAATGACGAGTTACGGCTTAAACTTTATTTCGCTATCATCAAACGTAAAAATACACAGAGTTCAATCTAAAATACAAGAAAACAATATCAAATCTTTCAACTTTTTTTTCTACGAATGTTGAACTTTTGAATTTGCCCGCCTTTCTTTAAAAACATTTTTTATCAGAAGAGTTTCTTTCATCTAAATTCATATTTATTTACTTTTTAAGTCTTTGTTGACGATGGAAGACAAACTGTAGAGACTGGTATTGAAAACTTTCGTTCTGTGGCTAAAATGACAGACATAGCTGAACAGATTCTAAATACACGATTATTTTCAATTATAAACGATAAAAGTAATTTAGAAAACAATTTGTAAGTGATCGAAATAATGTCGAACAAATCAGATTGATATCTGTCTATATCTCTGAGATGAGATATTTTGATTACTTGTATTATTATTCGGACTGTTTCCTTCATCTTCATTGCCATATTTACAACGTTTCAGCCTCTATATCTCAGACATGAGGTATTATAATTACTTGCATTATTTACATTATTCGGACTTTTATCCTCATCTTCATTGCCATATTCATAACGTTTCAGCCTCTATATCTCTGAGATGAGATATTATGATCACTTGCATTATTTACATTATTCGGACTGTTATCCTCATCTTCATTGCCATATTCATAACGTTTCAGCCTCTATATCTCTGAGATGAGATATTTTGATTACTTCTATTATTTACATTATTCGGACTGTTATTCTCATCTTCATTGCCATATTCACAACGTTTTGGCCTCTATATCTCTGAAATGAGGTATCTTGATTTTTTGCATTATTTACATTATTCGGACTGTTATCCTTGTCTTCGTTTCCATATTCACAAAGTTTCGGCCATTTTACGCTCCGGCCTTCTTCAGGTGATTGGAATTTCGAACCAAACTCGTTATTTCGTCCACTGGGGTAAATTGTTCTAGTTCCAGGTGCTATGCCTCTTGGAGTGTTGAGTTAAAGGGAAATAACTCAGACATCCAGATGAGGCATGGCTTGTGGAACTAGAACAATCTACCCCCGGTGGATGACATAAAGGGTTTGGTTCGAAATTCCAATCACCTGAAGAAGGCCGGAGCGTACAACGGCCGAAACGTTATGAATATGGCAATGAAGATCAGAATAACAGTCCGATTAATGTAAATAATACAAGAAAGCAGATTGATTTTGATAATATTCGA
>OZ038489.1:16510505-16545505 GCA_964036315.1 Acanthosepion esculentum | reverse complement strand
CGCCTTTTCTTATTTATTGTTTTACGAAAAAAATCCTTTACATGTTCAATATATATATATAAAAAATAACTTGCTAATAAATTAAATATATTAGCGTTCAGTTTTGGGGTTGAGATAATTTCGTATCTTGTAGCAAGCGCCAATGGTCACGGTTCAAGCATAGGTAAAGGCCAGGGTTTCGAATGTTGAAAATAGACAATATTTTTCAACTTAATAAATTTGTCTGCCAGCGTTCTCCTTCTTCCCTTCATTCACCCTTTTGCTGTCGGATACTAAACTTGGTAACAATCAATATCAGAAGTCCGAAGATTGTTTTTTTTTTCCTTCTTTCTTTTTGCAAACCAATACAGTATATATCCGCGCACTGTTTGGCTTTCAGCCACAGACATATTGTCATTATTTGTCTCTTTATATATCCTCTTTCTCTGTTTCACATATTTACACGCACAACTCACGCTTCTTTTCTCTCTTTCCTCTTTCGTTCCCTGTCTCTCTCACACACAACACACACCCATATTTTCATCGTCTGACTCTTCCCTCTTTCTTTCTTTCTCTCTTTCTCTCTTTCTTTCTTTCTTTCTTTCTTTCACACATACACACACCCGCCTATTTTCATTCTCTTTTTCTCTCTTTCCTCTATCTTTCCCCGTCTCTCTCACACACAACACACACCCATATTCTCATTGTCTGACTCTTCCCTCTTTCTTTCTTTCTCTCTTTCTCTCTTTCTTTCTTTCTTTCTTTCTTTCTTTCTTTCTTTCACACATACACACACCCGCCTATTTTCATTCTCTTTTTCTCTCTTTCCTCTATCTTTCCCTGTCTCTCTCACACACAACACACACCCATATTCTCATCGTGTGACTCTTCTTTCTTTCTTTCTTTCTTTCTTTCTTTCTTTCTCACGCTCACACGCCTATTTTTATTCTCTTTTTCTCCCCTCTTTCTTTCCCTTCTCTCTCATAGAAAACACACACCCATATTTTTCATCGTCTGACTCTTTCCCTCCCTCTCTCTCTCTCACTCTCTCTCTTACGCACACACACACACACACACACACACACACACACACACACACACGCGCGCACACACACACACACACACACACACACACACACACACACACACACACACACACACAAAACTAGCAACCCCAGTTATCTATCTATATTATTAGTTTCTATCTGCTTGGAAATTTGTCGTTGTCATTATAAGATAAATATTTTTTTCAGTACCACTGCTGCTACTGCATCAGTTATGAATAACCCAACCACACTGCGTCTCCAACCATTTAACAGAGACAACCGATCGCAAGAAAGAGGCATGTGTCTCTACCAACTGCGACCAATCAGCGCCCAATTGTAATAGGCATCGTTGTGTTGGCTCGTGTATTTCTCTCTAAAACCATCAACACATCACCGTTGTCAGCATCGACGCTCCTGCTACCGTAATTTGCCCAACTAATGTGACTTTTCGCTGTTAACGCGCATTTCACCGCCACTCAGCTCCACAAACAATTCGACTTCCTCAAAGAAAAGCTGAGCAGGTAAATGAACTTAGCAACTCTTATCGACAATTTACGACGTCAGAGAACAAGACTAACTCTGTTTTAATTTTTTTTCTAGAAAGAACAGAAAATTACGCCTTACAAGAGCTGCTAGCACTGCTAGTTCTGGTACTAGAACGCATCTGCAAATCTGCTACTGCTGTTGCACAAAGCATAAACCATTCTGTTTCTTGTAGCGTCACGCCGGCCGGCTATTTGGCCCGGCAGCTGATTATTCGGAAATCTTATGTCAGTGTTTTAATGTAGATGAGAAAACCAATATTTTTCCTGCCCCAACCTCTCTACTCCTCGCTTCGACACCGACCGTCTTCCGTCACCCAATCGCTGAAGCTGACGCGTAACGACTGTCACGTGGATACGGGTTTCTCGATGTACCCAGTAGACCCTCTCATGTTTAGCGCTCAGCTCGCTCGGCACGCAAAACTTGTCACCACAGAATAATACAAAATGGATTATTAACGCTCGCTCATCGCCAATTCGTCTTTTCTTCTGTCTCAGAAGAAAACATTCAAAGGGTAATCGGAAGTTGTCGAATAGATTCTACAACACGTGTCTCACTTGGTAAGTGTTTCAACTTTTTATTTACTTGTTAGTAAATCTATGAGATTTCACTGGAATTCACTTTTCATGAACAATGATTAATTTATGCGTTAAGTTTATCGACTTGGCGAACGAATAACTTTTTAGGTTTGAGGAAGATTATCATAATAGTAATAACAGAAAAACTACTAACAAAATATTTTTGTGAATATGGACTTCTGCGATATACCTCTCTTTATGCTAAGTAGATCCACAAAGAAAATGTACTGTTGCTGTTTTTCAAGATTTTATTTTTAAAGAAAATCTAGTTCTTCATTGGTCACCTTTATACTACCCAGACTTTTTAAAAGTTGCATTCGGTGTCTATGCGTGAAAATTTAGACATTGTTATCTCTCTCAAAGGCAGAGGAACGAATCAGAAACGAACTGAAAGTATATTTGAATAAACAGCTTTTCTACCTGATTAGATCGCAGTTAAAGAATATTTAATAGTAACATTGTCCTTCTGTTGATTCTTTAGAATAAATTTTAAAAAATGACAGAAAATAACAAGTATTTATTCTTTACCGCATCACTAGTATGCGATAGTTTTTTTTCTTTAAAGTAGGCGGAAATATTTGCTTTGTGTTTAACAGACGTGACGGCAAGCTTTGAGCGCGTCATTGTATTTTTTTTAAATTAATTTCCTATTGCTATCTTTTAAAACAAAATGAAAGTCTATTTTCATGAAAGAGAACAAAGTAAAAAGACGGTCATAAATTCATGTCGGAGAAAATAGACTTGAAAATGGAGTAATTTTTTTAAAAACGAAATTGTTAAGAGAACTTTCGTCTTCACTCAATGAAGATCACGCAGCTCTGTGTTTATAGAAGGAGATGCGTATAAGACTAGACGTACCACTAGTATTTACTTGGATAACGTGAGAACGGGATTTAGGCGAAGATCATGCTGCGTCAGTCATCAATAATTCTATTTGTATGAATATGTCATAATAATACTGACCAGGAAGCAAAGATTTCAACACAGATTATTGTTACAAAGTTTTTTTAGGTGACGTTGGAAAGTAAGAAAAGAAGAAAAAGCTCATTCATGAATAAAGGATATATATATATATATATATATATATATATATATATATATATATATATTTGAGAGAGAGAGAGAGAGATAAATAAAGATTTTTCATCCTGTTCCTTATTTAATCATTATATATATATATATATATATATATATATATATATATGTATGATAAAAATATATATATATATGTATATATGATAAATATATATATATATGTATATATGATAAATATATATATATATATGATAAAAAAATATATATATATATACATATATATATATATGATAAAAATATACTTTTAAGGTATGCTATATTTATAGGTAAAGGTGCTCAATATCAGAGATAGAGCGTATGTAAATATAAAATTTAAAAGTCAATACCAAGTCATACCACCAGGTCAGCACTAATTCGCTTGCTGTTGACCTCAGTGTCCACACACACACACACACACACACACACACACACACACACACACACACACACACACACACACACACACACACACACACACACACACACACACACAGAGACCGACACACACACACAGACACACAGACACACAGACACACACACATACATATATATATATATATATATATATATATATATATATATATATATATATATATATCAGTGGTTTTCAACCTTTTTGCAGGAGCGGAACCACAAGGAAACATTCCAGTGGCTCAAGGAACCCCTGCAATAAATTGTCTTATGTAAAAAAAAAGCTTTCAATTATTAAAATAAAATAAAAATACTCATCTTCAGATTTATTTACAAAAAAATACAAAGACAAACTGTACAAATATTGTATACGTCCATATGCAATTTTAATCTTGCTTCTACGGTTATTACACATGGATTAAAAAACTTCAGTTTAAATGGATTGCATTTATTTTCATTACAAATTCAATGAGAAACTTGAGCCTGATGTTTCTTGCACAAATCTTTAATATTGGGTTTTGTCAATCATAGTACTTGTGTAACTTCTTGCGGAACCCCTGGGCTTTACTGGCGGAACCCCTGGGCTTTACTGGCGGAACCCCTGGGCTTTACTGGCTGAACGCTAGGGTTCCGCGGAACCCTGGTTGAAAACCACTGATATATATATATATATATATATATATATATATATATATATATATATATATGTGTGTGTGTGTGTGTGTGTGTGTGTATATGTGTGTATATACAGGGTGTCCATAAACTTCGTGTACACTTTAAAAAATTTATAACTTTATTTGTATTTACGATAAAAATAATGTGTAAAAAATGTTATAAAGTTTAATGTACCTAGTTTTAAGTATAGCTAAAATAACAAATGTGATTTCAGGCATTACTGTAAATCAGTTGGCAAATGTTTTCCGTGAACTGCAAAATCGTATTACCCTTTGTTTTGCTAATGATGGAGGACATGTGGAAACTTAAATAAAATTTCAATAAAACCTTCAAAAATATAGATTTACTTCTTTCTAATCCTTTTTACAAATTATTTCTATCGCAAATACAAATAAAGTTAGAAATTTTTAAAAGTGCACACGAACTTTATGAACACCCTGTATATATATATATATATATATATATATATATATATATATATATATATTTATATATATATATATATATATATATATATATATATATATATATATATATATATATATATATATATATACATACATATATATATATATATATATATATATATATATATATACATACATATATATATATATATATATAAAAAGAATGTACATATTCAGATAAGCAAAAACACCCTTCATAATAGCTAATAGTTTAACTGAAAGCGCTCGGGTGCAGGGATCATTTGTCCAGAAAATACATCACTTGTACGAATGCAAGAAATATTTAATAAAAAGCTCAATTGCGATTAAACTTTTTAGTGAATTGTGTCAGTCGTCTTCAATAAAACTTGTATAAAAGTTGGATTGCTGCCCAAATACACAATTATATATATATATATATATATATGTTTTTTATTTCCGGACACTGTCAGCACGTTATTGAGAGGAGACTCAGTATATATATATATATATATATATATATATATATATATATATATATATATATATATATATATATATATATATATATATATATGTGTGTGTGTGTGTATGTGCGTGTGGATACTGAGGTTATCAACAGCAAGCGAATTGGTGCTGACCTGGTGGTGTGACTTGGTATTGACTTTTAAATTTTATATTTACATACGCCCTATCTCTGATATTGAGCACCTTTACCTATAAATATAGCATACCTTAAAAGTATATTTTTATCATATATATATATATATATATATATATATATATATATATATATATGTGTGTGTGTGTGTGTGTGTGTGTGTGTGTGTGTGTGTGTGTGTGTGTGATTAAATAAAGAACAAGTTGAAAAATCTGCATTTATCTCGACAATATATGATCGACAATATGAATCTCTCTCTCTCTCTCCATCTATCTATCTATCTATCTATCTATCTCAGTCTATTCATCATCTATCTATCTATCTATCTATCTCAGTCTATTCATTATCTATCTATATATCTATCTATCTATCTATCTAACTATCTTATTATATATATATATATATATATATATATATATATATATATATATATATATATATATATAAATCTTTAGAAAATTAAAATCTGACGCTATTTATTTGGCTTCAGCAGAAATTTTGGGAAGAGGAATTTTCTACCTTTTCCTTATTTAATTATTCGATCGGATTTAATCCATATTTTCAACAGATTTCGGGGGATTTTCTAATAGAAAATATTTGTTCAAATGAACTTAACAAAACAAAAAAAATATAATGATGAGACAATTTGTACAATTATTTTTGAAATTGATATATTTTTCCGATTATCCGATGTCATCAGGGAAATCATTTTACTTCACAAGAAGAAAATCGACAATGACGCGTTCACGTCTGTCTCGACGCACCTTCCAAAGATAAAACAGATCGTAGAAGGAGTGGGTGAGGTTGTAGGGCCGGGGGTTTGGCATGTTTTTTTAAAAAAGAGAAATATTATAAAAAGTTCAAAGTTTTTTTTTTTTTGTGACAAAAAAATAATGCAAGAGAATTTTCTCATGAAAAACTGATTCAGACAATAAAATATAATTCCCGTCAAAACTGTCACGAATAAAATAAATTCTATTTCGACTTAATGTTTGGTTGAAGATAATTCCGTTAAGTTGCAATATTATCTACTAAGTTTCATCTCGTCTGTAATGAAACGAAAATCTATTAGTAAAAGGATAATAAACTGAAGTGTTTTGCTTTCACAATTTCACATTTCAATTTGTCTCCATCTAAAATTCTAAAAAAAAATGATACCAAATGCAGACGTGTGTGCAAGTATGTTTAAAAAGAAGAAACGTTTTTCAAATAAATTTTTACTTTTGATAAATGACAATCATTTTGATAGAATAAAGTTATTATTTAATATCCTTTAACACTTTCAAGATAAACAAAAGTTGTCTGCCAGAAAGCGATGACTAGCATACCATCATCAGTCTTATAAGTTCGCTTCTTCTCCAGTCTGGTGACCTTGTGTCACACTAAACCATATTAATATTTATAAAGGCAAAATCACATTCTAAACAGAAAGGTATGAAATATCCAAAGGATTCTTCATAATTATCCAAGGCAAGAACTTGGCATCGATTTGATAAAATAACTTTTAAAATAGCGATTATTTTGATTAAGATCAATCTTAAAAGAGTTTAATTGTAAACATCGATCATGTGTGATTTGATTTTATACAGAAATCATGCCTTATGCGTAGAATTGTATGAAAATTTGTAGAATACAAAACATACAGCTACAAGTGAACGTAGGAGCACACCCACACACATGTACATGTACACACACACAAACACACATGCACAAGTTTATATAAACGCTTGTCTCTTTGAGACTGCGCTGAAAAGCAACTATGAGAAAGTGTTTCCCTTTATTTCTGCTTTGATGGGGAAGACTCGGTATTTAAGAAAAACAAAATACAATTTCGAATGGTGCCTTGAAAGCAAGCAGTTCCTTCTTTCTTAGACTTTGTAGAGACACAAATGACATTGTTCGAGGACTAAATTGACTAAATATCTGCATGTGAGTGAATCTATCCAGACGAGAAGGGCGTTTTTACCTATTTCTGTCTTCAAAATGAATTTCTTGACGAAAGGCAAAACTGTCAGAAAAGTGTGTGGGGAAATCAAACTTTTTGAACATGATTTCGTTTTTGTAAAGAAAGACCAAAATGACTTCAGAGTAATTCTTCAAATCGACAAGAATATTTTTCCGTATCAAATGTGAATGATATCTTTCGCAAATTAGTAAATCCCAGACATTATTTAAAGAGTGGCATTCCAAGGTAACAATCTGGATAGAAAAGTAATTCTAAGTGAATTCATTTCTTAATAATAATAATAATAATAATAATAATAATAATAATAATAATAATAATAATAATAATAGATAGATAGATAGATAGATAGATAGATAGGAACAGACTGAGATAGATAGATAGATAGATAGATAGATAGATAGATAGATAGATAGATAGATAGGAACAGACTGAGATAGATAGATAGATCTGACATCTCGTCTGCAGTCGCTCTCTCACAGACGTACCGTCGCCTCCCTCTGTCTTTTTTACAAATACTTTCACGATAACTGCTCCAATGAGCTGCTTTTGCTGGTTCCCAGACTTCATGAATTTAAGCGTTCAACTAGGCTGGTATCTCGCTCTCACCCATTCACTGTCGAAACTGTTAAATGTAGCCGTCTCTTCTACTCCAATAGCTTCATGTCTCGCACCTCTCGCCCGTGGATCTCCCTCTCCATTTCTTGTTTTCCTGATAGCTATAATTTCCAACTATTCAAATGTAATGTCAATAGACGTCTCCAGATGCCTTGATCTATCACCTATTCTTCTCTTCATCCTTTCCTCTATCACTCCTATTTGCTCTCGCTCCGGCTCTCTGTAACCCCTTGCGTGCTAGTAGCTTCCCGCCTTGCTTAGGGTTGAATGCATACAAAGAAAAAAAGAAAAAGGTAGATAGATAGATAGATAGATATATATATATATAGATAGATAGATAGATAGATAGTCTGTTTGGGATAAATAAAAACTGGGATAGATAGATAGATAGATAGATAGATAGATAGATAGATAGATAGATAGATGGAGATAAAGGGACAAAGTAGAAAAACGTTCTAACGACAACGGGTTTCGTCGACGTGTCCTAGGTTTGACGTGGAAACCAACGCCGGATGGTGTTTATCAGTTTCACATTTTAACGAGATCTTCAGACCAGATCGCATTGAGATGTGAAACTGATAACCCCCATACAGTGTTGATGTCTATGTCCACAATCTATCTATCTATCTATCTATCTATCTATCTATCTATCTATCTATCTATCTATCTATCTATCTATCTATCTATCTCATTCCGCCGCTATCTATCTATCTATCTATCTATCTATCTATCTATCTATCTATCTATCTCAGTCTGTTCCTATCTATCTATCTATCTATCTATCTATCCCAGTTTTCATCTATCCCAAACAGACTATCTATCTATCTATCTATCTATCTATCTATCTATCTATCTATCTATCTATCCCAGTTTTTATCTATCCCAAACAGACTATCTATCTATCTATCTATCTATCTATCTATCTATCTATCTATCTATCTATCTATCTATCTATCGCAGTTTTTATCTATCCCAAACAGACTATCTATCTATCTATCTATCTATCTATAATAAAATCCCAACAAAAGTGGAGATAATGGGAAATTGGAAAGCTTTTAACAACTCGTTTCCCCAATATATGCTATGTTTGGCGTCTGGGTCTGAATGAAAGATAAAAGTGCGTGTAAGGAAAAATGCCTTAGGAATTTTGAGGCTAAGAGGGGCAATAAATTAAATTACCATACCAGATCCGATAACCAGAATATGCTCTCTATTTCTTATATTAAAGCCATTAATGTTGGTTTGATTTGAAATTAGTCCACTCCGAGTAAATCTCGTTTTTGTTCTCTTCATTATTAGCTCATAAACCTGCCCCGAGAAATACATTGAAAACACTTTCAAACTCCTTCATCTCCGAAGTATTTCCTGTACAATGCTAAACGTAAATGCTACAAAATTCATAGAAGAAAAATAGAAGTATCCACAGATAATAATATTTCCAACAATCCTGACAAAATTAGACACATAACTCTGCCTACCAACTCCATAAGAGCTGCCATCGAAAATAACCATGATCTAAAATTCATCAACATCACCTCTAAAACAATAAAAGATGTAGTTGGCACCAAACAAGATTGCAACAACAGGACAGAAGCGGGAATATACAAAATAGATGGTGCAAAATGCCCAACGTTGTACGTCGACAAAACATCGAGAAATGTAAAAAAAAAAAAGAAAAAAGTCTATATGAACATCACAGGGATATGCTGTATAACAACACTTTGAACTTCCTGATAGTTCACCGTAACGAATCTGGCCTCAATTTCGACTTAATAAATACCAGTCTGATCAGGAGAGAAAAGGATTAACTTAAAAAGGAAATGCATTGAGAGTGCACTGATCTCACAATTATTGTGGAATAAACCTAAGACCAGGCTCATACATTATATCACCAATCATCACAAAGGCAATAGTAGCAGAATGCGGTATAGGGGCTAATAAAGAGAAAAAAACAGGGATCTACTCAGAATGAGCTGACTTCAAATCAGACAGACACTAACGGCTTTAATATAAAAATGAAAGAAAAAGACAGTTCTGGTCGTCGGATCTGATAAGGTAATTTAATTTATTGCTTCATTTATGCTCAAAAATCCCAACGCATTTTTCCTTACACACAGTGTTGTCTTTCATTCAGATCCGGACGCCAAACTTAGCATATATTGGTGAAACGCGTCGTTGTTAAAAAGCTTTCCCACTTTGTCCTATTATCTCCACTTTTGTTCGGATTTTATGATAGATAGATAGATAGATAGATAGATAGGAATACACTGAGATAGATAGATAGATAGATAGATAGATAGATAGGAACAGACTGAGATAGATAGATAGATAGATAGATAGATAGATAGATAGATAGATAGATAGATAGATAGATAGAGTGTGGACAGTGTATGGGAGGTATCAGTTTCACGTCTCAATGCGTTCTATTCTGAGATCTCGTTGAAGCGTGAAAGTAATAGACAGCGTTGGTTTCCATGTCTACACCGTTTATATCTCTAAACGCTCTATCTTCGATATTGAGCACTCTTCTCTATAAATATAACATATTTTAGACGATATATATATATATATATTATAATTACTTTTATTATTATTGTATTTAAAATGGTCAGCTCATATGATTACTGGCGTCTCTGTAATAGAGTACTAAATAATGGCAAGGTCTTTATTCCCCGCTCTCTTCACCCGATCTGAGGTGTTATAATCCTCTGCTGATGAAACTGATTGCTGGGCCCGTAAAATCTTCTCAAATTCTCATCTGGAGTATCCCTGCCTAACTTCCCAGTTAGAACTGATTCTCTGCCGAGTGACATGTATATTACCCCTTCCATAGGTTTCTGGTATCATCTCTTACCTGGATCCTCACAAAGCATATGGACTCGATGGTATCCCTGTAGTAGTCATCAAGAAGTGTGCTCCTGAACAGACTCCCGTTCTCTCCAAACTTTTTAAGGCCCTCTGTCTACACTTGTCTGCAAATATCTTTTTGTTCGGCGACTTCAATGCTCATCATGTCCACTGGCCGCATAACTCTAACGCCACTAGCCTCGCTTTCATCCAGACTTTGGACTTCTCTATTACTCAATCTCTTACACAAATAGTAGATTTCTCCACGCGTTTCCCTAGTAACTCCGACGAACACGCCTCTCTACTTGATCTCTTCCTTATCTCCTTCCTGGCGGTAATAAATAAGTGTACGATCTACCCTCTTCAATCAGTATGGCGTGTTATCATCCTTCGCTGATAAAGCTAAATGCATTGCCTGTAAATTCTCCTCAAACTATACTCTTGACTCACCCGGAATATCTCTGCCTAACTTCCCTCCTAGAACTGCTGTCTCTGTTGCATATAACCTCTTCTATGGTTTCTGCTGTCATCTCTAACTTAGAGCCTCACAAAGCATATGAACTCGATGGTATCCCTGTAATAGTCATTAAGATGTGTGCTCCTGAACAGACTCCCGTTCTCTCCAAACTTTTTAAGGCCCTCTGTCTACACTCGTCTGCAAATATCTCTTTGTTCGGCGACTTCAATGCCCATCATGTCCAGTGGCTTCATCACTCTAATGCTACTAGCAGAGAGAGAAGGGGGAGCAACGAGCTACCTACATGATGGATGAATGATGGAACGGGGGCGCCAGGCGTAGCAGAGGGAGGAAAGCTACTACTGGTCACAATGGAAAAGAAGTTGTGGAGAGCTATGATCACCCACATCTTGAAGGGACATGGCATATTGAAGAAGAAGTAGCCATCTAAGATGTTAAAATTGGGGAACAAATAATGGATTAAATGCGACATTTTTTTCAGTTTATATACAGGCTGTCCACCAAATAAATACACACTTTGTTCTTTTAACTACAGCCAACGTTATTATATGCATAATCAATAATAATAATAATAATAATAATAATAATAATGGCATCTCCCACTGGCAAGGGAACTGTCTCTTGATTCTCCGAGTTGTTCCAAAATAGGCTTCCAACTTTCATTAGTAAACTCATCCAGTTATCTCTTCTTCCTTTATCGTTCCTCTTCCTCTCTTAAATGTTGCTTGCTAGATAGAATTTCTGATACCTTCCATGGTTTCTGCTATCGTCTCTAACTTAGATCCTCACAAAGCATATGGACTCGATGGTATCCCTGTGATTGTCATCAAGAAGTGTGCTCCTGAACAGAGTCCCGTTCTCTCTAAGGAGTTTAATAAATGTCTGGCTGCCTCCTGCTTTCCTGCCTGCTGGTAGTCATCATCTGGTGTCCCAGTTTTTAAAAACTCTGGTGAACCGTTCGACCAATCCAACTATCGGAGCATTCTACCTCTTTTTTGGGAAACTTCTAGAGGCCCTAATCAATGGTTCATGAACTCTCATCGCCGGGCCTTTTCTCAGACAATCAATACGGCTTTCATTTCTCCAGGTCAACTGCTGATATACTAACGATAATTGTGGAAATAATCTATCGTGCTATAGATAAAAACGTTGAAGCCGGGGATGTAGCATTGGACATCTCTAAAGCCTTTGACAAAGTCTGGCATTCACGTCTTCTCCACAAGTTGAAAACCCACGGTATCTCCGGGCACGTTTTTGAGCTGATCCAGTCAAATCGTGAAATGAAAGTTGTTCCGAACGACCACTCGTCTACATCCTTTCGTACGATCGTGGGTGTCCTCCAGGGCTCCATCCTTGGTCCTACGCTGTTTTTAATCTTCATTAACGACCTTCCCGGTGACATCAGCCCTCAACTTGGCATCTACGCTGACGACACTACCATTTACTTCTGCCGCGATAGCAAAGCTGATCAGTCCGACAAGGTCAAAATGGCAGCTGATGTACAAAATGACCTCGAGACCGTCGTTAAATGAGACAAACATGGCTTGTCAATTCTAAAGCCTCCAAAGCTAAACTTCTCTCTATTAATCATCCTAGAGACCCCTCTCCAACTTCCATCAGCATGGCTGATGCTACCCTCCAGGAAAGTAACTCGTTGCGTCTTCTCGGGCTAACGTTCTCAACTGACATGGAGTGGAAAGACTATATTGAATCCATTGCTAGGTCAGCTGCTAAGAAAGTCGGTTCACTGTGTGGGACGAGACAATACTTCTCTCCTGAATCTATCTTGCATATCTATAAGTCTACCATGCTTAGAATATTGTTGCCATATTGGGACCGGTGCCCTTGCTATTTACCTGGAGCTCCTTGATAAAATCCAAAGAATAATCAGCAATATTATTAATCTTCATGTGGCAGCTCGGCTTCAGTCACTTGCCCACCACCGAAAGGTTGCCTCTTTGAGCCTTTTTTTTTTTTTTAAATAAATACTTTCATGGTAATTGTTCAGATGAGCACTTTGATATGGTACCGAGAATTTAAGCGCAATCCGAGACTGAAGGCGAGATCTCATCGATTTCTAGCTGAGCTTGCTAGATGTAGCCGTAATTTCTATGCTGATAATTTCTTTTCTCGCACTTCTCGTTTGTAGAACCCCCTTCCGGCTACATATTTCCCAGTCGGTTTTGATCTGCAGGAATTTAAATGTAATGTCAATCGCTATCTACTGTCGTCCTGATGCTCTTTTCTCTTTCTACTCATTACTAATGTTTCTGTTCCTAATTACTCCACAGTCTGTAACCCCTTACGTGGTAGTGGCTGTACTGCCCTGTTTGGGGAAACACCGACAGGAAGAAATTATGTATGTATGTATGTAATATAATTATTATTATTAAATTAGATATAATAACGTACAATACTTAACGAAAGGTGACTCGATGTTTCGTCATTTGTCTATCACTTATCTGGAGTCCCGATAAATACGAAAATTTCAGTTGTCGGTCTTCGATAAGTATTGAAACTTCTTCTTCTCTTCTTCTTCTTCTTCTTCTTCTTCTTCTTCTTCTTCTTCTTATTATTATTATTATTATTATTATTATTATTATTATTATTCCAACATCTTCTTCTACTTCTTTTAGTTCCAACTTTTTTCTCCTTCTTCTTCTCTTTTTCGTTTTACATCTTCTTTTTCCAACATTCTTCTTCTTCTTCTTCTTCGTCTTCTTCTTCTTCTTCTTCTTCTTCTTCTTCTTCTTCTTCTTCTTCTAACTTCTCGTTCTTCCAATTTCTTCTTCTCTTTCTTCTTCTTCTTCGTCTTTTTTTCAACTTCTTGGTCTTCTTTCAACTTCTTCTCCTTCATCATTTCATTCTTCTTCTTCGTCTCTTCCAACTTTTATTTCTTCTTCTTCTTCCACTTCTTCTTTTACTTCCACCTCTTCTTGATATTTAAACTTCTGCTTCTCCTTCTTCTTCACCTTTTCTTCTTCCGACCTCTTCTTCTTCTTCTTCTTCTTCTTCTTCTTCTTCTTCTTCTTCACGTTCTTCCTTTTCCTCTTCTTCTACAACTACTTATTCCTCTTCCAAATTTCATCTTCCAACTTTTTCTTCGTTTCAGTCTTTGTCTTCTACTTCTTCTTCTCGTTCTTCTTCTTCCAACTTCTTTTTCTTCTTGTTCGTCTCATTCTTTGTCTTCTACTTCTTCTTCTCGTTCTTCTTCTTCCGACTTCTTTTTCTTCTTCTTCTTCTTCTTCTTCTTCTTCTTCTTCTTCTTCTTCTGCTTCGTCTCATTCTTTGTCTTCTACTTCTTCTTCTCGTTCTTCTTCTTCCAACTTCTTTTTCTTCTTCTTTTTCGTTTCAATCTTTGTCTTCTACTTCTTCTTCTCGTTCTTCTTCCAACTTCTTTTTCTTCTTCTTCTTCTTCTTCTTCTTCTTCTTCTTCTTCTTCTGCTTCGTTTCATTCTTTGTCTTCTACTCCTTCTTCTCGTTCTTCTTCTTACAACTTCTTTTTCTTCTTCTTCGTTTCAATCTTTATCTTCTACTTTTTCTTCTCGTTCTTCTTCTTCCAACTTCTTTTTCTTCTTCTTTTTCGTTTCAATCTTTGTCTTCTACTTCTTCTCGTTCTTCTTCTTCCAACTTCTTTTCCTTCTTCTTCTTCGTTTCAATCTTTGTCTTCTACTTCTTCTTCTCGTTCTTCTTCTTCCAACTTCTTTTTCTTCTTCTTTTTCGTTTCAATCTTTGTCTTCTACTTCTTCTCGTTCTTCTTCTTCCAACTTCTTTTTCTTCTTCTTCTTCTTCTTCTTCTTCTTCTTCTTCTTCTTCTGCTTCGTTTCATTCTTTGTCTTCTACTCCTTCTTCTCGTTCTTCTTCTTCCAACTTCTTTTTCTTCTTCTTTTTCGTTTCAATCTTTGTCTTCTACTTCTTCTTCTCGTTCTTCTTCTTCCAACTT
The DNA here is from genome assembly GCA_964036315.1 of Acanthosepion esculentum. NCBI lineage: Eukaryota > Metazoa > Mollusca > Cephalopoda > Sepiida > Sepiidae > Acanthosepion > Acanthosepion esculentum. Next base: position 16,530,264 of record OZ038489.1, on the reverse strand, counting down.
CTTTTTCTTCTTCTTTTTCGTTTCATTCTTTGTCTTCTACTTCTTCTTCTCGTTCTTCTTCTTACAACTTCTTTTTCTTCTTCTTCGTTTCAATCTTTATCTTCTACTTTTTCTTCTCGTTCTTCTTCTTCCAACTTCTTTTTCTTCTTCTTTTTCGTTTCAATCTTTGTCTTCTACTTCTTCTCGTTCTTCTTCTTCCAACTTCTTTTTCTTCTTCTTCGTTTCAATCTTTATCTTCTACTTCTTCTTCTCGTTCTTCTTCCAACTTCTTTTTCTTCTTCTTCTTCTTCTTCTTCTTCTTCTCTTCTTCTGCTTCGTTTCATTCTTTGTCTTCTACTCCTTCTTCTCGTTCTTCTTCTTACAACTTCTTTTTCTTCTTCTTCGTTTCAATCTTTATCTTCTACTTTTTCTTCTCGTTCTTCTTCTTCCAACTTCTTTTTCTTCTTCTTTTTCGTTTCAATCTTTGTCTTCTACTTCTTCTCGTTCTTCTTCTTCCAACTTCTTTTCCTTCTTCTTCTTCGTTTCAATCTTTGTCTTCTACTTCTTCTTCTCGTTCTTCTTCTTCCAACTTCTTTTTCTTCTTCTTTTTCGTTTCAATCTTTGTCTTCTACTTCTTCTCGTTCTTCTTCTTCCAACTTCTTTTTCTTCTTCTTCTTCTTCTTCTTCTTCTTCTTCTTCTTCTTCTTCTTCTTCTGCTTCGTTTCATTCTTTGTCTTCTACTCCTTCTTCTCGTTCTTCTTCTTCCAACTTCTTTTTCTTCTTCTTTTTCGTTTCAATCTTTGTCTTCTACTTCTTCTTCTCGTTCTTCTTCTTCCAACTTCTTTTTCTTCTTCTTTTTCGTTTCATTCTTTGTCTTCTACTTCTTCTTCTCGTTCTTCTTCTTACAACTTCTTTTTCTTCTTCTTCGTTTCAATCTTTATCTTCTACTTTTTCTTCTCGTTCTTCTTCTTCCAACTTCTTTTTCTTCTTCTTTTTCGTTTCAATCTTTGTCTTCTACTTCTTCTCGTTCTTCTTCTTCCAACTTCTTTTTCTTCTTCTTCGTTTCAATCTTTATCTTCTACTTCTTCTTCTCGTTCTTCTTCTTCCAACTTCTTTTTCTTCTTCTTTTTCGTTTCAATCTTTGTCTTCTACTTCTTCTCGTTCTTCTTCTTCCAACTTCTTTTTCTTCTTCTTCTTCTTCTTCTTCTTCTTCTTCTTCTTCTTCTTCTTCTTCTTCTGCTTCGTTTCATTCTTTGTCTTCTACTCCTTCTTCTCGTTCTTCTTCTTCCAACTTCTTTTTCTTCTTCTTTTTCGTTTCAATCTTTGTCTTCTACTTCTTCTTCTCGTTCTTCTTCTTCCAACTTCTTTTTCTTCTTCTTCGTTTCAATCTTTATCTTCTACTTCTTCTTCTCGTTCTTCTTCTTCCAACTTCTTTTTCTTCTTCTTCTTCGTTTCAATCTTTGTCTTCTACTTCTTCTTCTCGTTCTTCTTCTTCCAACTTCTTTTTCTTCTTCTTTTTCGTTTCAATCTTTGTCTTCTACTTCTTCTCGTTCTTCTTCTTCCAACTTCTTTTTCTTCTTCTTCTTCTTCTTCTTCTTCTTCTTCTTCTTCTTCTTCTGCTTCGTTTCATTCTTTGTCTTCTACTCCTTCTTCTCGTTCTTCTTCTTCCAACTTCTTTTTCTTCTTCTTTTTCGTTTCAATCTTTGTCTTCTACTTCTTCTTCTCGTTCTTCTTCTTCCAACTTCTTTTTCTTCTTCTTTTTCGTTTCATTCTTTGTCTTCTACTTCTTCTTCTCGTTCTTCTTCTTACAACTTCTTTTTCTTCTTCTTCGTTTCAATCTTTATCTTCTACTTTTTCTTCTCGTTCTTCTTCTTCCAACTTCTTTTTTCTTCTTCTTTTTCGTTTCAATCTTTGTCTTCTACTTCTTCTTCTCGTTCTTCTTCTTCCAACTTCTTTTTCTTCTTCTTCGTTTCAATCTTTATCTTCTACTTCTTCTTCTCGTTCTTCTTCTTCCAACTTCTTTTTCTTCTTCTTTTTCGTTTCAATCTTTGTCTTCTACTTCTTCTCGTTCTTCTTCTTCCAACTTCTTTTTCTTCTTCTTCTTCTTCTTCTTCTTCTTCTTCTTCTTCTTCTTCTTCTTCTTCTTCTTCTTCTTCTTCTTCTGCTTCGTTTCATTCTTTGTCTTCTACTCCTTCTTCTCGTTCTTCTTCTTCCAACTTCTTTTTCTTCTTCTTTTTCGTTTCAATCTTTGTCTTCTACTTCTTCTTCTCGTTCTTCTTCTTCCAACTTCTTTTTCTTCTTCTTCGTTTCAATCTTTATCTTCTACTTCTTCTTCTCGTTCTTCTTCTTCCAACTTCTTTTTCTTCTTCTTTTTCGTTTCAATCTTTGTCTTCTACTTCTTCTTCTCGTTCTTCTTCTTCCAACTTCTTTTTCTTCTTCTTCTTCTTCTTCTTCTTCTGCTTCGTTTCATTCTTTGTCTTCTACTCCTTCTTCTCGTTCTTCTTCTTCCAACTTCTTTTTCTTCTTCTTTTTCGTTTCATTCTTTGTCTTCTACTCCTTCTTCTCGTTCTTCTTCTTCCAACTTCTTTTCCTTCTTCTTCTTCGTTTCAATCTTTGTCTTCTACTTCTTCTTCTCGTTCTTCTTCTTCCAACTTCTTTTTCTTCTTTTTCGTCTCATTCTATGTCTTCTACTTCTTCTTCTCGTTCTTCTTCTTCCAACTTCTTTTTCTTCTTTTTCGTCTCATTCTTTGTCTTCTACTTTTTCTTCTCGTACTTCTTCTTACAACTTCTTTTCCTTCTTCTTTTTCGTCTCATTCTTTGTCTTCTACTTCTTCTTCTCGTTCTTCTTCTTCCAACTTCTTTTTCTTCTTTTTCGTCTCATTCTTGGTCTTCTACGTCTTCTTCTCGTTCTTCTTCTTCTTCCAACTTCTTTTTCTTCTTCTTCTTCGTCTTATTCTTTGTCTTCTACTTCTTCGTCTCGTTCTTCTTCTTCCAACTTCTTTTTCTTCTTCTTCGTTTCAATTTTTGTCTTCTAATTCTTCTTCTCGTTCTTCTTCTTCCAACTTTTTTTCTTCTTCTTCTTCGTCTTATTCTTTGTCTTCTACGTCTTCTTCTCGTTCTTCTTCTTCTTCTTCTTCCAACTTCTTTTTTTTCTTCTTCTTCGTCTTATTCTTTGTCTTCTACTTCTTCGTCTCGTTCTTCTTCTTCCAACTTCTTTTTCTTCTTCTTCGTTTCAATCTTTGTCTTCTACTTCTTCTTCTCGTTCTTCATCTTCCAACTTCTTCTTCTTCTTCGTTTCATTCTTTGTCTTCTACTTCTTCTTCTCGTTCTGCTTCTTCTTTTACATCTTCTTCTTTCTACTTCTTCTTTTATTTCTTCTTCTTCTTTCTACTTCTTTTTCTTTTACTTCTTCTTTTTTCTACTTTTTTCTTCTCCATTTTCATCTTTTGCTTCATTTTCTTTTATTTCTTCCTTTTTATTCTTCGTCTACTACAACTTCTGCTTCTTTTCCTTCTTTTTCTCCCAAATTCTTCTTGAAACTACTTCTACTTTTTCTTCTTCTAGTTCTTCTGTTCTTTTTCTACGGCTTGTTCTTCGAATTTATTCTGAATCTTCTTCTTTCATCTTTTTTCTTCTACTTCTTTTAACTTCTACCTTTAATTCTCGTTCTTCCAACTTTTTCTTCTTCTGTTATTCCTTCTTTCAATTTCTTTTTTTTCGTCTGCTTCTCCTTCTTCTTATTCTTCTTCTCCTTCTTCTTCTTCTTCTTCTTCTTCTTCTTCTTCTTCTTCTTCTTCTTCTTCTTCTTCCAACATCCTCGTCTTCTTCTTCTTTCTCTGCTTTTTTGTCTTCTCGTTTGTCTTTTTCTAACATCTTTTTCTTCTTCTTCGTCTTCTTCTTCCAATTTTCTTCTTCCTCCACATTTTTTACTTCTTCTTTCTACTTCTTCTTATTCATTTACCTCTTCTTCTACGTCTTCTTCTTCCAACTTCTTCCTCTTCTCCTTCTTCTTCTTCTACTTCTCCTTCTTCTTCCAACCTCTTCTTCCTCATCTCTTTCTTCTTCTCGTTCTTTCAACTTCTTCTCTATTTTCTTCTACTACTTTTACTACTTTTCCTTCTTCTTCTTCTTCTTCTTCTTCTTCTTCTTCTTCCAACTTCTTCTTCTTCATCATTTTCTTCTTCTTCTCGTTCTTCCAACTTTTTCTTCCTCTTCTTCTTCCTTCTTTTTTAATTCTATCTCATTTTCATGTTAAGTCTAAGTGTCATTTTCTTTATTTTCTCTAAAACTTCATTGTTTCCCACATGTTCAGTCCATTGTATTCTCAGCATCCTTCTGTAGAACCACATTTCTGTTGCTTCAAGTCTCTTCTTCATCCGTGGGGGTATTGTCCAGCTTTCACCGCTATATAGGAGGAATGATATTGCATAAAGCTTCGGTACTTTTTTCTTTGTTTCTAACGAAATGTTCCTGTTTCTTAATATTTTGCTTAGCTTTCGGAAGGCATCTTTCGCTATACCAATGCGCCTTCAGATTTCGGTGTCGCCTTTTCCATTCTCTGTTAAACCATATTTAAAGTCTTGAAAATGGCTAAATGTATAGCCGAAAGCGCTCGGATAAAAAGAACATTCGGACAGTTTTTAGATAATTTATCACCCAAAAAGAAAAAAATTATTAGATCATATGAGAAATTGTATAAAAAACTAAATGAAAGCAACTTGTTTGTCGTATTCAATGAAATGTGCATGGAAGAAGGATTGCTGCCTAAATACACAAATATATACAAGATAACCCAAAAACTTCTGTCCGTTTTTAAAGGAAAAAGAGAAAATACTTCACAGTATGTGTAACTTATATTTAGTCTTCGAATTAATCGCCATCGGCATCCAGCACCTTCTGCCAACGTGTCTCCAGCTGTTCAATGCCCTTGCGGTAGAACTCGGGGGTGGGTGGGTTGACGCAAACAAGTCCGTGAGGGCTTTGCGCAAGTCTGCTTCATTGGTGAAGGATTTCCCACGAAGATGATTATCCAGGGAGTGGAAGAGGTAGTAATCGGATGGCGCAAGGTCAGGGGAATAAGGTGGATGGCACAAAGTCTCCCACCCAAGTTGCTGTATGGTATCCCTAACCACTCGCGCGACATGCGACCTGGCGTTGTCATGGAGGAAAAGCACACCTTTGCGATTCACCAGTGCTGGCTCCTTCTGGCGCAATGCCTGTTGCACACGTTTCAATTACTGCGAGTATAGGTTTCCAGTGACCGTTTGGCCCGTTGGTAGCAGTTCATAATGAACCACTTGACGACCTGCCCACCAGACACAAAGCAAAATCTTGCGTGGGTGCATAGACAGTCTTGTGGTGTGAGCGACAGCATCCTGAGGAGACAACCAATGTCTGGAACGCTTGGGAGTTTCGTACAGAACCCACTTTTCATCACTGGTAAGGACTCGATTGAATAAGGATGCGGTACAGTGGCGAGAAAGCAGCGATACGCAGGCTGCCACTCGTTGTCCCTTGTGGACATCCAATAGCATTTGCGGAACCTACTTTCTCAGTTTGTACGTCTTACCTAGGCGGTGCAGGTGAAGTCTAACTATTTCATCGGAAAAATTGAACTGTCTTGCAAGTTCACCACACGTTAGACTACTGTCCTCTTCAATGGCCGCCTTCAGGACTCCATCATTAAAGACCTGTGGTCGTCCACTGTGAGGCTCATCATAGAGAGACAAATTTCCTGACTTGAATTTTCGAAACCAACGCCTTGCAGTACGTTCATCCACAGCACTATCCCCAAACGCTTGCCATATGCGGCGACTTGATGCAGCTGCTGATAAGCCCACTTTCAAGTCGTAAAGCAAACAACCCCGAACGAGATCGCTAGACACTTCCATCCTTCTTACAGCTGTCCGGCTTATAACGGATGGCCGGGCACGGTGCGTGTGTTTTTTATAACGTCTGATGTTCCTACTTCCGGCTGTCCGAATTTGAAAACAATTGCTACACGCATTTCATATATATTTCAACTTCATTCAATGACTAATCAAAAAACGGACAGAACTTTTTTGGTTAACTTGTATACATACATATATATATATATATATATATATATATATATATATATATATATGCGCGGTACTTTGTGAAAAGCGTTCAATATCAGTGATAGAGCTAGCATAATAAGTTGTATGGATATGAGTTTATGACCCTGGGTTTCACGCTTTTGCGATCAGTTTGCGTTGAAAATGCAAACATCATCCCCGCCATGAGCAGAAACAGAACCCAGTTTAACCGAAGTGATGGTGAAAAGGCCCAAACCAATGATAGTGTATGTGCGCGTCTACACATGTGTGTATGTGTGTGTGTGAGGAAGTGTAAGTTTCTCTGACGGCGCAGTCGGTAGATCTGAAAAGGATCAAGAACACTCCTGCCCTCCCCTTATTGAAATGAACATCGCCACACATAAAAAGCTAAGGCCCGACACCGAAATAGAATTACAACGGCGTATCTATGTATGTATGTATGGCTGAACGCATGGAAATGTAACTGTACCTAGCCTCGAATGGATGTGTTGGTGTGAACTAAAATGCGTACACCTGTATGTGTCTAGGCGTATGAGGGTGCCACCCCAAACAAACACAGAAGTAGATTCCCTCTCCCGCCAACAAACATAGTCAAGCAAGCTTAAATATATCCAATTTAAAAAAATAAACGAGATTGTCTGATGATCGCAAAAACGTGAAACCCAGGATCACAAACTCATATCCATACAACTTATTTTATATATGTGATAGAAATTAGGAGTGGGATTTAAGATAATAATAATTAAGTAATTCATCGAGTCTAGAAGAAACCTCAACAGAATGCAGAAATCACTGGAAGTCCGTTTTGTCCTATATTTGGGAATCATCAACAGTGAGCATCCACTACCGAGAATTGAAACCCGGACAGTTAAGTTATCAGGCAAACGTCATACCAACTGACCCAACGACGAACTGAGTAGCGAATCAGACTCGATATAGCGCTGCTCGATCACATATTCCGTGGTGGAACTCATCCGAGTTTCTCTTTTACTCATAGGACTGTGCCCCCACGAGCCACGACTACTATCCCCAATATATATATATATATATATATATATATATATATATATATATATATTGGGGATAGTTGTCGTGGTGGCGTGTTTGGGTGTGAATTAAATAAACAGACCTTTTCAATTAAATAAAATAAAGATTAGATGAGATGCACACAGACACACACCACACACACACACATAATGTATATATATATGTATATATATATATATATATATATATATATATATATATACACGCTTACACACATCATACTCACTCACTCTCTAATGAGCCAAAGTATAACACACACCCATAGTAATATACACGCTTACACACATCATACTCACTCACTCCCTAAGAACTAAATAACACACACACAGACACTTAACAGAGACACATCCCCTTTCTAGGAACCAATAAAACTGTCAAAATGACCATGGGAATTCAGAGCATCATGAATCCATCCAGCTCTTATCTCAAATAACAACTTAAAAGAGACTGTTTGACCAACACAAGGACTGACCAAAATTCATGATAAAAAAAAACAAAAAAACAAATGAAAACTACAGACAAAAGTTCATTTTCTCCAACAAGACATTAATTTCTGTAATTCACTGCTAGCAGCAAGCAGAAAATTATTTTTTCTCCTGATGATGGCCATGTTGGCCGAAACTAGTCGAGGAATCTAAATGAAATAATAATAAAAATGAAGGAATATTAATATACAACCCAGTGTGTCTGAATATTTTAATTTTTTTATATTTTTTATTGTTAAAAATATATATATATATATATATATATATATATGCCTGTGTGTGTGTGCGTGTATATATTTGTTGCACTATTATTCCCTCCATTTGACATAATTGTCATCATAATCCTGTATTCACAGTAGCCATGATACGACAGCACAGCACGGACGCTATTGACAACGAACCAAAGAAAGCGTGTAACACTTAATGTGGTTTATAAGAATGACGTCTCTTCTCTAGTAACAATCACCCAAAGGATTACGTTGCTTTTAAAAACGAGTGAAAGGTAAAGATTACCTCCTGTGTTCGAATTCCAGTCGAATCCATTACATTCACTTACGTACTAGTACCCTTGGGAAAGGTATGAATCCTCTTCTTCTCCTTCTAGTTATGGGTAAATAACAGGACAGACTGGATTCTATAGCCTTGGATAGCAGCTAGTCTTGGAGAAGGACAACTCTGAATTCAAAACTGCAGAGGGGTGTTTGTGGACATTTTGGCACGTAGTGCAGCAGGTCTCTGTATTCGGGCCTTCAAAAACAGTGGTCGGTTCTGCACAAAGCCTTCACCACAAAATCAATTCATATGTGCTTGTGTCTGGTTGTCGGTTCCTAAGAACTGAGCTGCTTGACCCTCATACGTCGAATACGACGGGAGAGTCCATCATATATTATTAGACTATTTCTCCCTAAAGTAATTAATAACGATAGTGAACAGACAGTCAACAATCACATACACATTTATTACAAAAAGCAAATGCATAGGAATTACAAGCAAGATGAATCCTCACTAAGACACATTATAAAGAAATACACTACCCCAATTGACCCGAATAAAAAAATCAAATTAATTATCTACTATAAAAAATTCAAGACAGCTAAGCTTATCCTAAAAAATAACAACACACCAGCTAAGTCAAAATTACAAAGAACGAACATTATCTATGAGTTCAAATGCCCCTTAAGGAACCGTGTTCCTGATCAAACAGGACTCATGAATAATTACATCGGTTACACAACTACATGCTTATCCAGACGTCTTACGTTACACCTATCTGACCACAGCTCCATTAGAACACATTTAAACACGCACAGAAATTTACCGGACTCCATTTCAGACATACTCGTAGAAAACACAAATATATTAACTGCATCCACCTGGAAAAAAGATTTTAAAAAATGGAGGCTTTAATAATAAAAAAGAAAAAGCCAACTCTTAACAATATTAACTACGAACAAGGGCACAGATAGATAGATAGATAGATAGATAGACTGAGATAGATAGATAGGTAGATATATATATATATATATATATATATATATATATATATATATATATATATATATATATATAGATAGATAGATAGATAGATGATGAATAGACTGATATAGATAGATAGATAGATAGAGAGAGAGAGAGAGAGAGAGAGAGAGAGAGATTCATATAGTCGGTCTTTACTATGAGCGCGGAATTACGATTTTTAACAATGTCTTCTAACAAGTTCAAATTAGAATTTTTTTTGTAAGTTTGTATTTGTTTGAGAGAGTTCCTTCCGTATATATATTTTTAGCTGAGTACTATAAGATGTGGCCGGCATAAAGAGCTTGCTAACATCATAGCCATTAGGCATTATCTCACAACCGAAAAAAGAGCTGAAGTTTCTGTATGAGGCAATGTTTAGCGAGTTCGTTTCATTGAGTAGTAAGTCTGATTCTCATTAGGTGCTCATTATCTGTGGCCTTGTGCCCAAATAAGCTAAGCATAGTCGCTAATAGTCAATAAAATGTGTTCAGTTGTGCCGTCTTCACACCTGTCATTCACATGCCAATATTCGAAGAGCGTCTCCATAAATATTAGCATGACGCAAGCCTGTTAAAATGACTTACAGTTTAAACTGTGGACATTAGGGAGTTCCTTAGCTTTTTTTTTATTTTCAGCGAAATTGGGAGACATTTACTGTAAAAAAAGATATCCTGTTCTACCATCACTCATTCTGAACATTTCTTAAATGAGGATTTAAGGTTCGAATCCTACCTGAAACCAGATTCTACTAAATTTAAAAAAAAAATTAAATCATTAATTTATGATGTGTGTTGTTCTCTTTCCAATGAATTAAATCATGGAAAATTACGTTTGTCAAGAATGATTTTAATTGCGCCTTTAATAAAAAAAAATAACTCACTTTAATCAGTTGAAATAAAATACTTCCTTACATAGGACACTCAGTGCAGCTAGACATTGTTTCATGTTATATATATATATATACATATATATATATATTTATTATTTTTATATTTACTTTTTAAAAGAAATCGTTGTTGGGACAAAAGTGTTCAGTTATCATATGTATATAAAATAACTATACAATTGACAGACAATGAATTACGTCAGCAAAATGATTCTAAAATTTCTGAAAAGATATAATTGAATTTGCCTTGATTCTGATCATAGGAAAATATAACAATCCCCCTTTCTTCATTGTAATATTTCACTGCAGTTCAGAGGCGAAACAAAAATAAAGAATTCGTTTGCCTTCGTTTATTGTCTCCAAGTAAATAAGCCGGTCCATTATGCGAGTCTATCAGATCAATGGCGGTCGATTTTGGACCTGAAATGATTCGTTTTCCTATTTTGATTACATATTAAAAAGAAATCGGACAAAGAAATTTGTTTCATTTCAATATTTTTGGGGCCGCACCCGAGTGGAAGTTTAAGACTTTCCTGCCCGCCAGGAACATCTTGAAGTGAAGCAAACTGAAAACCAATCTGTTTCATACGATTCTCTTCGAAAATTCAAGTATTTTGGAAATGGGGAAATGTACGAAAGATTAGAGTAAACTTTGGAAAAAAAATTATCTTTCATTATAAATATTTGAAAGTGCGTATCTTTTTAGGAAATGGTTTTAAACCATAGTTGAATATGACGAGTGATTCAGTAGATTTCTGTGTAAAATTTGTTATATACACGCGCATGCGCACAAATACACATATAAAACAACACAAATGCACACACATTCATATATACTCACACACAAGTATATACTCATGCACATATATTAAGATCATAGAGGGCATCTCGGCGTGGTGTAATGGTTAGAAAGCTTGTCCGGATAGCACTATTGCGACTGAGTCGTGAGTTCGATCCTCACTGGGTGCTCCACAGTTTCGGCCTTGTGCCACATCTAAGCAGCGCTTAGAAAATCACTATATTAAGATCACAGACACACACTGGCAAAGAGGTGTGTTAAGCGGTGTAAAACAAGCGAGGGTTTAATTCTTTGCCGGTGCAGGTATTGTCGCGGTTGTGTGAAGATGTTAAGAGATATCAGAAGGTTTGAATGATCAGAAGGCTTAAAATTGTGCGCGTTCAATAATCTTCTATCCACAACAATTAATAAGAGACAAAAATAATGATTCAAAACATAACAATTGAATTTATTAAGTATTTGATGTACATGCATGTAAACTGAAAGGTGAGACAGAGTTGTGTCTCTTTGATTAGGAATTATTTGTACCGAAGCTCATAACGAATAAATTGATTATTAAACTGTAGAAGAATGAGTTGTTGCATGTTTGGAATTGTGTATTGTACAAGTTGGTAAAAGTTCAGAATTATACTTGCATGAAATGTTGTAAAGTTCTTTTACATCTGACTGTATTAGTCAAGACGGGAGTTCTTTAAGGGTCACATTTTGGCAGCGGAGTTGAGACGCGATAGAGAACCAAGAGGGAGCGTGACGAAAGAGAGAGCGAGAATCACTCGTGTTTGGTTTTATATAGTACGTTGTATCACGTGACAGGATCACACTTAGTTGGCGCCAAAACAAACCTGTCGCGTGCAGGCTATTTGATTGATGGAAACTGACCAATCAGTAAGTTGAAGTTGATTAACCAATGAATGCTTGTTATATATTTGTAAGTATGATGGCGGTGAAAATTACAACAGGAAGGGTAAACTGATGTTCCCAGGACCACACTGACCCGGGGTAGTAGCACCTGTTAGGGTCCCATCTATGGGCAAACAGTTAACCCCGAAACTGAGATAAAAAGCATTATAAAAAGTGTAAAAATAGGTTTTAATACCAGAAATACTTTGTAAAAAATCATTACCAATTAATAATGAATGCGCCAAATTCAACTTTGATGCTTGTCTGTTGTATTCATTTTTGTATGAATTCCCTTGGGAAAGACATAAATCTGTCTCTTCTCAATCCCCAAGTTATGGGCTAAATAACTGGGTAGTTTAGGCTTTTTAGCTTTGGAGGACATTGATTTGTTAAAATTGTTGATAAATGATTGGATTAAAATAAATGCAAAGAAAAAACAAAAAAACCTTAAAAAAACAGGGAATTTATCTGATAGCCCAATGCAAGAGAACTCAAAAGACCACACTGTTAGGAAGAGCTCACATCTTGAAGTAAGCACCGTCCAAAAATCTGCGAAAAGATAAATGGCATTGCGATATTACTCCAACGGCAAATATGCGCGGTATATTCTAAAAATAAATAAACCAAAACAAAGAATACTTTTCGCAAAACCTTAAAATATTCCTCAAGAGGAATTTGTTTAATAATAATAATCATAATAAAACTCAACTTGTGGACGAAGCTGACAGGTTAGATCAGGTGTTGCTATTTTAGAAATGGCATGTAATAACTGAATGTTTTCTCACCTGTCACTTATTAAGGGACATTAAATGTGTTTAGAACTTGGAAAGCAGAGAAATAAAGACGAGAATTATTTATTAAAGAAGGTCTCTGAGATCAATTTAGGATCAATTTAGGATCAATCATAGAATTCTTTAGAAATTCATACCGAAGAGGAAATAAACTAAAATAAAAAAAATAGCCGAACGTATTCAATGCTAGAATATAAAAATGAAATGTTACAGTACGTGTAAACAAAGACGAGGCCCCGGTTCATTATGACACCTTGATGTCAGCGACTACAAGGACTTCAATCAAAAACTAAGCTGGCTCTTTTTATTAGGTTCAAAGTCCCTTAGGCAGCGTGGACTGTGCGATACAGTACATTAACAAGATTTCCATTCTTAAACGTTGATCGGAACATTTCCAAACGAACTTTAGTACAAACCGTGTCGTCGAAAAAGCTACAATCGAACGCATCCCACAATTACTAGCTCAGCTAGAACTGGGCTCAGAATCAATACCAGCAGAAATTGCGAAAACAATCGAGAAACTAAAGTCTGGCTGAACTGCAAGTGTCAGTAACATCCCTTTAGAGAGGGAGACACATCTCCGCATTCAGAGCTATCTCCTTCCTCTCTGTTTTTACCTGATGTTGCTGGGAACGGATCGAAGTATCTCAAAGATTTAAAGACATTATCATATCACAATACAAAAACAAATAGAAGATTTAGAATATTCAGACTCCTGAAGTCTTATGCTAGTTTTCGTTTTTGGTAAAATCTTTGCACGGATTCTGCTGGGTAAACTAGTAGATTCTAATCACCTCTCTGAGAGTTAGAATGGTTTTAGAGCAAACCATTGCACACAAGATGTGTTCTTTGCTCGAAGACAATGTAAGAAAGCTGTCATGAACAAAATAAGGGGCAATTTGTAGACCTAAAAAAGGCGAAAGACATTGTAGAGAGATCGGGATTTTGAAGGGCCCTAAGCAAACCTTGTTGCGCACTCAAATACTTAAATAGATTTATTCAACTACACGAGGCGTAGCTTGGTCGAATGAGAATCGACAATGACCTCTCAATTTCTTCCCCAACGTCTTGGCCCCGACACTCTTCTAAATATTCTTCAGAACGATGTTGAAACAGACTTCAGAATAATGACAGTGAAAATCTGAACACGTCAAATAAAAACCTGTTCGCTCAGAAAAGGCTCAAAATCCGCCCTAATACTACATTAAACCGAGTAAGGGCATTTCCTTTCGCAGACGACGCAATTCTGTTTACCCACTCAGACGCAGTCATCCAAGTAACAGCCTGCTTCGATTTGAGTAACATTGCCCACATTTAGTATTCATTGATTCAATAAAACTGGACATGATTCAGGACCTTACTTACCATATCTACTGATACCAAGCTAGACAAAGTGGACAACAAAGTCGACAACCAAAGTTAACCAAACCGTTAAAGATGTCTCAAGCGTGTCTGTATCAATATAAAACTTAAAGAAAGACACTATAAAGCTTTTCACTCTCTTTTAGGCTATATATTTGTGCCGCCTCTGTTTCCCTTCAACCCTTTCAGTGGCGCTGTCTCCGCAATATTTACAAAATGTCCTGCGTCGTCTTTATTGCTCACACACGCAGAAAAAAAAGACAATTTTCCTGGCCATGCCGTATATCGAAGATGGAAGACAATCAATTTTCACGGACCTTACTTTTAGGTCAGCAAGACAACTATGAATGTAATAGACAGACAACTAAAAAGATACAAGAATTCTCTTAAAAGGACCCTAGTAACCTGCGATATTGACTCAGTGGTTAGCGGAGGTTACTGATGAACCTTCTTGGCAAAAAAATATTTTCGAGGCGATCATCTCACTGATTCCAAACTCATATTCATAGCAAAGAATGCAACGCTATAAAATTGACATTCCTTCTTGTCAATACTCCTGCCTCTTCATCCGATGCTGAAAATCCTGTTTTTCTGGTGCTTCTGCTTCAGACGTGGAGTCATGTCTAGAATCTTCGTTTACGAGGCACTTGGAGCAATTCTTAATCATTGATTTTCCACATGTCGATGAAAGTTTCCACACTGAACATATATTCATCATTTTCCCAACCAAAGTTCAGGCGCCTGTTTTTCTTGCCCAGGACATTTGTTTGGCAAAAGAAACACAATGAAGACTTAGGAGAAAAGAAATTCGAAGAATTCAAAAGGCAACAAGTGGACGTTGCTGTCGGTTTTCTTCGTAGATTGAAAAAGAAATTGTTACAAGCAGTTTCTCAAGATCTTCAAAGACAAGTACGCTCACTTTCTTCAGAAAAGAAACGCTAGAACTTTTGTGCAATTGTCTAATCGACATGCTGTCTTGAAAAAAGAAAAAATGAACAAGAATTGTTTGTGGGGAATAAGAGTGATGGCAAATGCAACGAAAATATAAGGATGACAGTGAAACACAACTGGAGACATTCGCTGACACCAATGATTGTGTTCTTTGAATTCTATGTCGGATTTCTGCGAATGTGTGCCTGGAAATGTTCCAAATGTCAGAATTCAACACTGCCAATATTGGGCGTGTATTTTTTTTATGGGAATTTATTATTTAATTTTTTAAAAAGTTCGCCATTTTCATACTTTGAACAAAATTTATATTTCTGTAAATCGTCTGCTTCTGAGACCAACTTTGTGAAAATCTGCACAAAATACAGTATAACCGTTTTTTATTAAGGTTCTTTTGACTTCATTATTCTTCGTATGGTTCCCAAAATGGAAACCGTCCTGGGTATGACGATAAACTACATCCGCGTCCAGGGTAAGACGAGAAACTACGTCCAACAGCAAGGCCTCTGATCAGGAAGTTTTGAGGAGCGTGGAACCACATCTTAATTGCTGGTGTTCCCAGGTCCAGCTATACCTTTTTGAAAAAATATTACCAGCAATACGTTTTTGAAAAAATATTACCAGCTTTTGATACGTTTTTGAGGAAACAATATATTAACAGAAATAGATTTCACAAAACAAACATTT
Organism: Acanthosepion esculentum; assembly: GCA_964036315.1. Taxonomy (NCBI): domain Eukaryota; kingdom Metazoa; phylum Mollusca; class Cephalopoda; order Sepiida; family Sepiidae; genus Acanthosepion; species Acanthosepion esculentum. The sequence continues at coordinate 16,514,782 of OZ038489.1, read as the reverse complement.
TACCGGGGAAAAAAAAAGTTGTCTGTATTAAATGACCCATTGAGGTTGATATGCCGTAAAACAAAACAAACAAAATGGAAAGGAATTCTAAGATTTAGGATTAATTCTCATATTATAATTCTGTTTGTTCCTTAGCATGTGCATTAGGCTCCACCAACACCTCATAGATAGTGGAATATTCCGTTTTGATCGCCAAGAAAGACGGAAAAAGTAGGCTATTTTTTTTATTATTAAAGCTTCCATTATTTTTTATCTTTTTTTACAGGTGGATGCAGTTAATATATTTGTGTTTTCTACTTGTATGTTTCTAATGGTGTCTGGTAAGTTTGTGTGTGTGTTTAAATGGGTTCTAATGGAGCTGTGATCAGATAGGTGTAACGTAAGACGTCTGGATAAGCATGTAGTTGTGTAACCGATGTAATCATTCATGAGTCCTGTTTGATCAGGAACACAGTTCCTCAAGGAGCATTTGAACTCATAGATAATATTCGTTATTTGTAATTTTGACTTAGCTGGTGTGTTGTTATTTTTGAGGATAAGGTTAGCTGTCTTAAATTTTTTATAATAGATAATTAATTTGATTTTTTTATTCGGGTCAATTGGGGTAGTATATTTCTTTATAATATGTCTTAGTGAAGATTCATCTTGTTTGTAATTAATGTGCATTTGTTTTTTGTAATAAATGTGTACGTGATTTTTGACTGTGTGTTCACTTTCATTATTACTTACTTTAGGGAGAAATAGTCTAATTTGGTGGTCTATAAGGTGGTTAGGGAAGCCGTTGTTGATTAGTGTTTGTTTAACATTATAAAGTACTTTGAGGAAGAGTAGTCGAGAGGATGAATTCTGGTGTGTTCTTTTTAGAAAGTTTTTTATTACTGCTATTTTGTACCACCAAATTAGACTATTGACAACATCCTCAAAATTAACTAATATTAACTACGAACTAGGCCACAATGTGCTCACCGTATTCGGAAATTAAAACATCCCTACCACACACTAAGACATACACATAACGCACACACTCAATTAAGCTGAAAAATCGAATCATTCTTGATAATGGCTAAAGGTATATTCGAAAGCGCTCGGAACTATAAAACATTTGGACAGTTCTTACACACCCTTTGTCCAGAAAAGAAAGCTCTTGTTCGAACACAAGAAAAATTAAATAAAAAGCTTAACCGTAGTACTTTGTCTGTCGTTTTTAATGAAACATGCATAAACAAAGGATTGCTGCCTAAATATACAACTATATATATATATATATATATATATATATATATATATGTGTGTGTGTGTGTGTGTGTGTGTGTGTGTGTGTATACGATCACCCTGGGCGAAAGGTGTCTCTGGCTGAGAGGAAGTGTTCATGTGTCCCTCAAAACGAGTCAGCTTTTTTCCGATGACTCAATATCTGACACGCCCTCCACCGATTTTTTTTCAAATGAGATTTTATTCAAAATTAATTTTTGTCGAGCTTCAATAGAATTTCTTCAACTGTGCAAATGAAAATATTGCGTAAAAATCACAAGGGCAAGAATTCAGATTATAAAAGAATTTACAACAATGTGAAAATTATCGTTTCATTTTAGAAAATTAAAAAAACAAACCATTTTTTAATATTAAAAAAATCCTTCTTTGTGTTAAAAGAGGAATATTTCTTTGGGTTGATCTTAAAAGGAGAATTCAAAGCAAAAGTAGAGCAAAATGTTTGATTTTGAATTTTAAAAAAAAATCATAAAAGATGGTTAGCAATCGTACAACACCCTGCCTGGCCGCCCAAGACTTCCAACACCGCGATTGATCGATAAAGATAGCTTCGATTTCAGATCTGCCTTATCCCTCGTTGTAATTTAAGTTTGATCATAAGGAGGTCAAGACCAAATCGGCGCAGGTATCTTTGTGCTGGACTGGTCCAAACAGGGCGAAGACGTACAGGTAAAAAAAAAATAACACTCGAATAAATTGACCAAAAGTAAATACTGTATTTATATTAGTCCTTCATATTGGTCATATCAGAGTTCGCATGCAGTTAATTATCAGCCAAACCCGCGTCTAAATCGGAAGTGATATTTTTGTTGACTTGGTAAAGTTTGGCTGCTGCTTTGGTAAAGTTCAGCACAAGGCTGAAGTTGGAGGCTTTTGTCAGCAGATAATTACGTGGGCCTCTCTCCTGTCTCTGGTCTCGTCTCTCGACTCTTCTGCTTTTCTTCTTTCTTCTCCTGCCGAATTCGCTTTGCGCATTTGTATTTATGGACATTCGCCCAAACTGGTATGTGGGGCATGGCGAGGTAGGAGCATTTCGGTGAATCCCCTTCGGCTTACGTCATAACTTTGAGGAATTCCCTCTCTCTACCCTCTGATATTACCTCTCACTAACTCTCCCCAGTGGGCGTAGGTGGCTTATCCACCCCTCCTGGTATTTCAGCTCAACTTTCAACCAGGGAAATCAACTCCAAATTCGTTGTTTACGAAAAATGAAATTTTCGCTTTACAGCTTGCATTTGCAGCTGTGTGTCAATCAGCATTGCTACATAAATCTGGCTCCCTTTTCCATTGTTCAAACTGCTCGACATACAATTCAAGTCGTTTATGTGTGAATTAAATCCTCGATTCTTCCCACGGGTTTTGGTAGTAACCCTTCTTGTTTCAATGTCTCTCAACACATAACACTTTCTTATGTTTTAACAAAACTTTCTTCCGTTTTACCGCGGCAACGACTAATAGTATCACAATTACGCTCAATTTTCGACACTTTCAAAAGAAATTTTTCCATTTGTTAATATGTTTCAGGAACTGTCTGTAGTTTTACATTCCGATGACCTTTTTATTTAGTCTCCTAAAAGGATTGACCTAATCTCAGAGTCGGATAATGACATCTGGGGGTCCCTAGGATAATGAAAATATGCCCACTCCTTAAACGGAACGACCCTTTAACTCGACCGCTTGCGTCTTGAATATATTTTTTATAATCGGTAACGCCCCTATGTACGGCCGTAAAGCCACTAAAACACAAGGGGTTACAGGGTGCGGAAGAATTAGGAACAGAAATATTAGTAAGGAGCAGAAAGAGCAAAGAGTAATCAGGAGTACTGTAGATAGGGATTGACATTGCATTTACATTTTTGCAGATTAATGTTGGCTTGAAAGCATGGAGCCGGAAGGGAGTTACACAAGCGAGAAGAGCGAAAGAAGAAACTGTTAGCATAGAACTTACGGCTCGAAATAAGATCTCGACGAGAGTCTAGTGCTGCTCTTGAATTTTGTTTACTTGTGATATATTTTAGCAATATTTACATAGCTTGAGGTAAACGTATTGCAAATTCTTTAAATAAACTAAAATAGTTATATTTTAGTTGTCAATAGAAATATTCTTTAAGAAATACCAGTATTTTACTATTTGTTGCAAACTAATATATATATATATATATATATATATATATATATATATATATATATATATATATATATATATAAAACATAGGATGTCTGTCTGTCTGTGTGATACCTTTTCACTCGAGATCCATCCAACCGATTTTGACCAAACTTAGCACATACATTGTACAACGCAAGAGATAGGTTACTAGCGTAAAAAATCGAAAATGTCTGTTAAAAAAAGTCAATAGTCGATGAAGCCGATGAAAAATCGATAAATTCAACTTTTTTCCTCCGATTTCGTTCAAACTCGGTATGTAGGCCACTTACATCATGAAGAGCTCAGCGATGCCTCATTTTTATTTCTACGCCACTGCATTTAGACGAAAATCTTTGAAAAACGAAAAATCGATATCAACACAAATTTTTAAATTAAAACTCCCTCAATTTTCAATTACAAACTTCACTGAATTGCAGCCAACAATAAGTTGATTGTTTAACAGTCATTTAACTTGATAATTGAGTCCACCCATATAGTGAAAACCCGCGTAAATAGCGAAAAATGGCAATTTTTACTGGTTTCTTTCTTATTTTTCGTTGATCTTTACAACCAATTTTCATCAAACTTAACAATTGCTTTATAAATGTATCCTCTTTTACATCTCTGGTAAGCACACTGACAAACTGAATTTCAAAAACTCCAAAATAATTGTGGTCTGAAGTGGGTTACCTGCTTTAACCCTTCATATCCTCGGCAAACTTCGATTGAATAAATACAGACTACTTCTCCTAAATCAGTAACTGCATTAATTTAAAATGTTTTTTTTTAATGAAAGTACTTTGAAGTAATTGAAAAAGATAGACTGTTACATATAAACATGATTCTGTTTTTGCTCCATTCT
>OZ038489.1:16453005-16505505 GCA_964036315.1 Acanthosepion esculentum | reverse complement strand
TTGCTGAGGGCTTGCTATCATTAGTCTCTAGTACTCACCCCCATTTTTTCTCCCGTCTCTATTGACTCATCAATCATTCGTTAATTTAGATTTATTTACAGATTTATTGTATTTTAATATTTTTAATATCTATTTTTTTCAGAGTATGGAAGGTTGTTTTGGAGATTGCTTTTCGGAAGTCAAAATAGGATTCGTACACTTTATCCTAAGGCAAAATACATTTTAGGGTTCATACACTTTATCCTAAGGCAAAATACCTTTTAGGATTCGTCTTGATTTAAAAAAAAAAATGCGCGCAGTATAGTGGTTATCAGCACGTAAAGTAGAACACTATAGCCGTGGTTGGTAAGCAGTCTAATGGAAGGACAGATGAAAACTCAAAACCGGTTGCGCTTGTAGCTACTTGCTATAGAAATTCCAGCAGCAACGCCTCGCGTAGTGAGGCTGCGGCCTTATGTTTCGCAGGCGAGTGTCTACGGGGTTAATATACATGCGTCATATCACGGTGTGATGAGTGCGTAGCCTCGTTATTAGCTTAGTGGCACAGAAAGTGGGTTTCGCTGGGGATAACAGTAGAGTAGAATGGACTCCCTAGCCTTGGTTGACAAACAGTCTCGTAGAAGGACAACTAGGAGAACGTTGAGCGTTTTAGAATTCGTACACTTTATCATAAGGCAAAATACCTTTTAAGGTTCGTGCACTTTATCCTAAGGCAAAATACCTTTTAGAATTCGTACACCTTATCATAAAGCAAAATACCTTTTAGAATTCGTACACTTTATCATAAGGCAAAATACCTTTTAGGGTTCGTATACTTTATCATAAGGCAAAATACCTTTTAGGGTTCGTACACTTTATCCTAAGGCAAAATACCTTTTAGAATTCGTACTTATTGTAAAAACCTTCTTACTTCAGGACCCACATAAACAACACCTAGCGTGGTGAGACTGTGGACTTATACTCCATAGAAGAGTTTACTCGACTCACACACGCACACGCATGCGCGTAAATAAAGTATCTAGTAGATAACGAACTGAGAAAGGCCTCACTTTCTTGTTCAATGCTAAAATCATTTTTTATTTGTTTTTGTATTATTATTATTATTATTATCATTATTATTATCATTATTATTAATAATAATTCAAATTGACTCATTTTCAATATTTTTCAGTCAGTCAAGTGATGAGCGACTGAACAAAGCGAGATCTAAGGAATGAAGCATACGTTGAAACAGTCACACCTGATCAGGTGACTCACTGTGACAATCACACGTGATGAGAAATCGAACCCCGTCATGTGATTGAAAAGCGAAAGATCTGACATGCTTTCTTTTCTTTCTTTTTCCTTTCTCAATGAGGGGAAAATGTAGGTTTTATTATTAGACTGAACTTAAGATATTTCTTGTTCGACACCATTTACCGTATTTTCGACAGTTCGTCATCGTTTATTCGCTTAATGCTTGCAAAATAATGGCGAAGTAAAACACTACAAAAAAAAAAAAAAAAATAGAATCCAAAACAATCTGAACAATTTCCTTGGTTCTTTTAATTGTGTCGATGCATCGGTTTTACGTGTAACTTGAAAATGATATTTTTGAATATGAACTAGTGGGTATATCTTTCCTGAAGAACTGGAGAACGAACTGGCTAAATTCTTTAAAATAGGGACAAACATTAAAATCTGCATCGTGTCTGAATTTTTTTCTTTTTCAAATCAATTTATTTCTTAAATACGGTATCAAATTCTTTCAGAATTCTACAATGAATGGGAAATTAATTTAAAATGCTATATTCAATAAATTATTCCATATAGAAAACGATTTCATTAAAATCAGAAAATATATAATTAAGCTGAAACATTAAAGCAAATAATTCAACCACACTTGCGATTTTTATTTTTTTTTTAAATCTCCTTGCTTGTAAAAGTTGTAGTCACGTTGTAAATTCTTTGAAATATGGTTAAAGATTTGCAGTCACCACATTAAAAAACACTATAAAAAAACACACAAAAATATATTGTATTTTTTGTTTTATTTTAAGTAAATTGTAAGAACAGTTACCAATTTTTTTCCCCCAAATCTACCAACAACATCGATTTGTTTATCTACTCAAGTCATAAACAATTAAATATAACAAGTAAAAGTTAAGTAACCAACACACATACACGAACGCACACACGCGCACACTAACAAACAGACACAAAGACACATATATGTAATATTAAAAAGTACTAATTCAACCTCGTCTATCACTTATATTGACAAATATCCAGGATATTTCAACAATAACAGAAAGCGTATATATATATATATATATATATATAGTGATGTTCGATAAAAGTGACTCACCTGATTTTTTTTACTTAAAAATTTTTTCGCCTATTGTTTTAGGGGTCAAACTAATTTTTAATCTTACTAATATTATGAAGACCCCTTCCCGAACACCTAGTAAAAAAGTTTACTCATCCTAAGGTATTCTATTGATAATTATAATTTTGGATATACAGTGCTGTTCAATAAAAGTGACTCACCCGATTTTTTTTACTTAAAATTTTTTCGCCTATTGTTTTTGGGGTCAAACTAATTTTTAATCTTACTAATATTATAAAGACACCTTCCCGACCACCAAGTAAAAAATTTTACTTGCCCTAAGGTATTCTATTGATAATTATAATTTTGGATATAAATGAGATTTAGGGAAAAACTCTGTGCAAAAAAAAAGTGACTCACTTATTTCCTGCAACTAGTAATCAATAGAAACATAACCGAACAGCTTTAAATAAAGAATAATATTCGTCCTCCGACAGGAATCGAACCTGTATCCTATACGGAACCGTCATATAGGCTGACGTGCTTTTACCGATTGAGCGTTTCGGTTCGCAAGTAAAAACAGTAAAATTGACCTTGCTAACCGAACGCTCCACTGTGGTAAAAGCGGTAAAAGCACGTCAGGCTATATGACGGTTCCGTATAGGATGCAGGTTCGATTCCTGTCGGAGGACGAATATTTTCTATGAAAATTTCTCGGACATTCAGGCCGGTAAATGTTGTTAATACTGTTTATTATAAACAGCGCATTTACTTAAATATTTGTATCTATAAAAAAGAATGTATAAACATAAAAATGTCTTAAAATAATTGTCGTACCTTGTCTATTTCATAATATATATGTACTATTTTATATTCGTAGTACTTAGTGGAAAGTGCTCAATATCGGTGATAGAGCTAACATTTTTAGTTGTGTGTGTGTGTGTGTATGTGTGTGTGTATATATATATATAAATAAAAGGCTCAAACACAAATATTCCATGGTGATAATTTATTAAATTGAATCGTAATCACGATCCAATTAATCAGACCTACAAATTCCAAAAGAAATCGGAAAATAGAACTCCGGGTATAAAAAATAAAATTTTAGTGAGCGTGTACATGTAGGGGTGGGAAACAAATGTGAGAGGGAAATGTATAAAAGCTCTAGAGAGAGGGTGTAACAGAAGAAAGAAGAACAGGAAGGCCTAAATTTAACAGAGAGAAGTTTTAAAGAGAGGAGTTAATTAACGGTTTAAATGAGTGAGATACAGATAAATATGAATTATTTTCGATGCATAATTCGCTACCGATTCGCTGACCACTAGTGACCAGTAATATTATCAATCTATATTGACCACTAATATTATCTATCTATCTATCTATCTATCTATCTATCTATATATATATATATATATATATATATGGATATGAGTTTTTGACTCTGGGTTTCACGCTTTTGCAATCATCAGATTAACTGTTTGTTTGATGATTGCAAAAACATGAAACCCCAATGTCATAAATTCATATCCATACAACTGAATATATATATATATATATATATATATATGTCGGATTAATAAAAAATATCACTTCTTTAGAAATACATATATATATATATATATATATAGAGAGAGAGAGAGAGAGAGAGAGAGAGAGAGAGAGAGGGTGGGGGTTCAGATATAAACCGTGTGAATATAGGAATCACTGGTGACTATTAGTTTCAGGTTTCGATGAACTCTTCAGACCAAGTGCTACTACTCGTTTAGGGGGTTACATCTGTAGCTGACTGTGTCTATAGGCGTGTCTATAAACGTTAGTTGATTAAGAGAAGTTGGGGAAGACGAAACCAGCCCTTCCTAGTTTCTTTTTTTACAGGCCTAATGCTAAGGATTATTTATGGACATGACCTCCACATTGCTTATGGATGTGTGAGGATGTGTGTATGTAAACAGGATCATGGTGTCTAGATTGATTACATGCACAAAAACACACACGCATACATGCACATACACACAAACACACAAACACACACACACACTCAAAGATCAATTACTTGTATATCTTGCTAGATCCAGCTAAGCTCTGTGATAGAGCGGCTAAGTGTCAAAATAGTAGTCGTGGCTCTTGGGGCACAGGTTCCGAGGTTATTCGGGGACTCTGGATAACTCTGTATACTTGGATGGGTATCGGTTAACGGAACTGGGTGAGTAGCGGCGCTATATTGAGTTTAGTTTATATCTTCTTTGTCACCGAGTTCCGTGGTACAGTTGGTATGACGTTCGCGTTGTATCGAAGCGATCCGGGTAGTGGATGCGCACTGCTGATGAGTCCCAGATAGGACGAAACGGCCGTCCAGTGCTTTCTGTATTCTGTTGCAGATTCTAAGCTCGACGAATTACTATAATGTATATATATATATATATATATATATATATATATATATATATATATATATATATATATATGTGTGTGTGTGTGTGTGTGTGTGTGTGTGTGTGTGTGCGCGTGTATGTGTGTAAATAATTTAACTATTATATTATTATTTAATTTATTTGTAAATTTTCTTACATTTTTCTTTGCATCTATATTTTGACATTTGAAACAAAATTTGTTAGGATTAGATTATGGGATTGTATTTTAGCACAAAATGAATTTGTTTTCATGTCTGCATTTAGAAATAAGCTCGGAATTTTTGTTTAGGTGTTTAACTTGTTCTGGAAATGTAACCATCGGTCTTTTTACTTCTAAGCAAAGGTTCCATCATTTGGCGTTGTTCCGATCAGACACAAGCAAAAAAAGAAAGGAAAAAAAGGAAAAATAGAAGGATGAGATATCAAAATAAGGTTTTTATGGGGGAAGGGACAGATATATATATATATATATAGGCATGGAGTGGGGAGGTAAGAGAGAGCTAGATGTGACCGACACGTTGACCTAGATTAAAATTTCCATATCCGGACATGACGAGTAAAGTAGTGACAAAGATATATATCTGGATAAATTTAAATCCATTTATTGTTGTAAAATTCTTGGTCTGAAAATTCGTGATCGATCTGATTCCGTGAAATATACTATTACCTCTGAATTTCTAAGGACTCCGCTTTCATCATTATATATATATATATATATATATATATATATATATATATATATATATATATATATATTATTAGTAGTAATCTTATAAGTATAAGTAACTACACTCGTTTCGGAAAACCTTCGGTTCCTTGATTTGCAAATGAGCAAATCAATATCGAAGGAAAAAAAGGTATAAAAATTTATTTTATTTTATTTTTTTTATTTTTTTATACATTTTTTCCTTCGATATTGATTTGATCATTTGCAAGTTAAAAAACCGAAGCTTTTCCGAAACGAGTGTAGTTACTTATACTTATAAGATTACTACTACTAATAATATTAAATTATCTCTAGGCCACCCTATCGAGCACTTTTTAAAATTACCTAATATGGAACCTATAGACATAGGATATTCACTCAAGAACATACCAATAACTGACCGTCATTCGTATGAATTATGTTTGTTAAGGAAAATAGAAAAAGTTCATCATAAATATAAGATGGGGAGCGTACTTTTGCTTAAGTGAAACCTTGGCAGGTTTGTCTGGTTCTCTAGGTTTAACTATCTATCTATCTATCTATATATATATATATATATATATATATATATATATATATATATATATATATATATATATATATGTGTGTGTGTGTGTGTGTGTGGAGGTTTAAAGTCTGCCTCTTTTGAGCTTGTTTTAATATCAATTTATTAAAAAAAGCCTTTAGAAAGAATCAATACTGAAATTCTTGTCTTCTTCATAAATTTCATTTGTCTCAGTTTTATTCTGTTGTATTCAATTCAGGAATCGAAAGGTAGAAAGAGTTATGAACTCGCTGAAACCGATAGTGTAATGCTTTTTGTAATTTCTATAACAATCACGACCCGAGGAAGGATGAAGTGTGTGCGGGTCGAGACGGCGTAATCACAACAACAAAGATGAGGATATTAGCGTAATCTATGTAATAATGATGCCTCAGAACCACAGATTAGAATTAGATTGCAGCGATGAAAAGATACCGAATGGATTTAAATTTATCCAGATATATATATCTTTCTCTCTACTTTACTCGTCATGTCCGGATATGGAAATTTTAATCTTGGTCAACGTGTCGGACACATTTAGCTCTATCTTACCTTCCCACTCCATGTCATAGTCGTAGTAATGATTTAAAACGGGTCTATTATTATGATTATTATTATTATTATTATTATTATTATTATTATTATTATTATTATTATTATTTACATATTGTATATTCAATTAATAGGATCTCGTACGATGGTTTACTTTAGGTTTTCAAAGCGAATTGCAGGTTTGTCCTTAATTTCTTTTAGCATAATTCCCCATCCGCCCCCTTTAGTTCTTCTGTAAATGCAGGACGCAATTTGGTTTCGAATGTTTACGTATTATTGTGTTTGAATATATTTGCTAGTTGACTTTGTTAGTGAGTAATTCATTTATTAATCATTCAGTTCCGAATTATCTTTTCTCCGCCTGGTTAACTGTTGCTTCTGCCACGATTAGTACTGTGGCGTGGAGGTTTCTAATACTAGCATAATAATAAATAATACTAGCATAATAATAAATAAGAATAGCAGATGTTTCTTGTTTCGTTATAAATATTAGGTACCACAAAAATGGATGCATTTTTCCCCGAAATGAAAGAGAAAAAAATACTCTACCCGGTTTTAAAATTTCAGAAAAAAATCAGAGAATTATCCGATTTGAATGCCATTTTAACGATTATTCATTAACTCATTGTATCTATCTATATTTCTAAGATGAGTTATTATGTACATTATTTACATTATTCGGACTATTGTCCTCATCTTTGTCGCCATATTTATTACAACGTTTCGGCCCTTCAGTATCTGTCTATATTTCTGAGATGAGGTATTATGTACACTATTTACATTATTCGGACTATTGTCCTCATCGTTGTCGCCATATTTATTACAACGTTTCGGCCGTTGTACGCTCCGGCCTTCTTCAGGTGGTTGGAATGTCGAACTGAACCGTTTATTTCGCTCACTGGGGTAGACTGTTCCAGTTCCACGTGCGATGATTATAATGGATGTCATTTGTCAGTTATCTCCTGTTAATTCCCCTCTCCAAGTTCTCCACTGCCTTAACTGGGTATTGAACTCACACTCTTAGGGTCCTGTCACTAGATATAACTAACGCCTTTATCCACTGTGCTATGTTTCAATGACACAGTGAGCGAAATAAAGGTTTCAGTTCGACATTCCAACCACCTGAAGAAGGCCGGAGCGTACAACGGCCGAAACGTTGTAATAAATATGGCGACAAAGATGAGGACATAAGTCCGAATAATGTAAATAGTGTAATGAATTGTATTTTTCTTTACTTTTTTTTTTTAAGCAATTCACCCCAAGCAAGGCAGGAGTGCCACTAGCCTGCAAAATTAAGATAACAGCCCCACAATCTTCAATTACACGCTGACTCTTCTTAATTATTTTAGCAATTTTAAACCGTTTGGGGTCACTCATCGCGGCCCTGAAAATAACGTAGATCTTAAAAGCGAAGGGACTGTTTTTTGCTGAGAAAAAATAGACAATATTTTCCTTCAAGATGTTCGATTCTACCATCCGGTAGTAAGTTTTTATTTGTAGAATTTACCAAATCAGTTTATTGATCGTCAGCTGAATATCCCTCAGATATAAACAGAAGGCAAATATTTCGAATTTAAACACAAAAGAAAACAAATTGCAGCGCCAAGAGACCGAATTTAACAACACTGATGTTAAAGATTAGAAACTTCAATGGCAGTTTAGTATAAAATTGACTCTGTCTCCTTTTATAATCAAGATTAACAAACTCTGCCAGATGGTGCTTCTGGAATGAAGATAAGCTGATATATAACCGGCTTGAATTTCGTTAATGAACTGATTTTGAATGAATTGAAATTGTTTAATTGAATATTTAAGAATCAAAGTATGAAATTTCTGAGAGAGTTACATCAATATATGATCTATGAAGACATATTTCAGTTTGGGTAACGTTAAGTGACCTTGCTAGTAAAAGAATATTGAAAGGAGAAATAGTAAGATAACCAAAAACGAGAATAAATCTTTCCTTAAAAAAGAAAAGCATTTTAATTTTTGTCTTATTCAAAACTTTTTCCGAAGTTAAAAGATTTCGAAAAGCAAGTTTGAGAGACACAAATAAACATGTCCGTTTTCAAATTCGCTGACTTCTAGGGTCGAGCGAATCTGCTTTGACATACCAATATTTGTCACTTAGGTCTTCTGGCTCCTCATCTTTGTCGCCATATTTATTACAATATTTCGGCCCTTCAGTATCTGTCTATATTTCTGAGATGAGGTATTATGCACACTATTTACATTATTCAGACTACTGTCCTCATCTTTGTCGCCATATTTATTACAATATTTCGGCCCTTCAGTATCTGTCTATATTTCTGAGATGAGGTATTAAGTACACTATTTACATTATTCGGACTATTGTCCTCATCTTTGTCGCCATATTTATTACAACGTTTCGGCCCTTAAGTATCTGTCTATATTTCTGAGATGAGGTATTATGTACACTATTTACATTATTCGGACTACTGTCCTCATCTTTGTCGCCATATTTATTACAATATTTCGGCCCTTCAGTATCTGTCTATATTTCTGAGATGAGGTATTAAGTACACTATTTACATTATTCGGACTATTGTCCTCATCTTTGTCGCCATATTTATTACAACGTTTCGGCTGTTGTACGCTCCGACCTTCTTCCGTTCGACATTCCAACCACCTGAAGAAGGCCGGAGCGTACAAAGGCCGAAACGTTGTAATAAATATGGCGACAAAGATGAGGACAATAGTCCGAATAATGTAAATAGTGTACTTTTTTAAATTTATTACATTTTTCTAACTTAGTACTTTTTTAATTTATTACTTTTTTTTAACTCATTACTTTTTCTAAATTATGACTTTTTTCTAACTTATTACTTTTTACTCTTGTGTTTTGTTTTTTCTAACTTATTATTTCGATATTTCGTAACAGATTTCTATTGGTAATTGTCCGATACCTGATCGTTGGTCAAAAGCAGAACTGGTAAGTGCATTGATTTCTCCATCCCAGTCTTTCTCAACTTTTTTTTTGTTTTTTTTTTTTTACTGCAGGGCGCACCTGTGAATTAACTAAATATCTGAGACAGATTTTAAATTTTAATAAGGAAAACTTTTGGTTTAGTATCCCCAAAGAAAATTAACAGCACAGTTTTTAATCAAATGGATTTGCGAAGAATTTGTTTTTTTTTTTTTAGAGAGACCGAAAATGACTGATTTGAATGCCTTCTCTCAGGAAGGCATAAGTGGAAGGATTATCCAATTCTTCTTAAAGATTAAGGAATTTAGCATCCAGTTTAAAATATCAAATGACAAAGACTTGACTTAGACATGAAAGCTTGGTGTCTCTAGTTTTTTAAAATATAATTTTTTTTAAATTTAAAAATAATTCATAAATTACACTTCTGTTAAGTTGGGGTGCACCTGGTTATATTTCAGAGCGCATTAGTGTGCACAGGCGCCACCAGTTGAGAAGCGCAGCTCTAGCTATTGACAAGTAAATGTTAATCTTTATAGAATTTCCAGATAATAAAGTAACCAAAAGCCAGCTATAGTTGTTTTCAACGTTTCATTATAATTTTATTGTTTATTTGAATTAGTTTTCTTTTTTTAATTATTTCGACCAGCCAATTCTACCACCTTTGCATGAAATGTTCATACTGATTTTACAAGTTCAAAACAGACTTAAATATTAATAACAATGTTAATAAACAACAAAAAAATGAGAAGATCAATTTAAAATAGTTACTGTTTGTGATCTCTGCCAAAAGTATTTAAGCAAAACAAATTACCGGGTGAAATATTCACCCAAATGATGACACAAAGCCGAAGAAGTTAAATTATATTTTCTGTCGTTCCATTTTACTCAAATAAAATTGAAGGTATTGTTTTTTTCTTTTTAATTCCAAGCATCAAAGTCGGAACGTGTGTCGCGAATCCATTTACAGATTGACACGTAAATTCTTCTAGTGATTTCAAAACGTCGACCCCATTTGTTTCAAATGCATTTCCGTGATTACTTCAATTAAAATAAACACAAAACAAAAATTTGAAAAATAAAAAAAAGCAAGTTGTAAAACTTACCGACTAAAATCTAGAGAGTCAAACATCAATGGCGTTGTTTGAATAATTAAAACAAATGTTTTTATTTATTCGTGAAATGTTACAAAATTTCATTGACCTGAACACTTCTCACATTATTTGATGACACTGATGTAAAAAATGGCAAAAATCTGAAATCGAACAAGTTGGATTACATTGAAAAATGTGTGAATACGTTGTTGTTTTTACAAAACGTGTGTACTGCCGTTGAAAAAAAAACATTTATTCCGAATAAATTTTGTTAATTTATAAATGCTACGTATTCTCCACTGAGCCATGTGTCTTCAAAGATATATCAAGTGGATAGACGTTGGTTAGATCCAATGACTAGACCCACAGTGTTGTGAGTTCAATACCAGTAAACAGCTGCGGCAAGACAAAAATTGGAGAGTTCAGTTTAAGAGAAATAAATGAGACATCCGGAAGAGGCATGGCACGTGGAACTAGAACAATCTACCCCGGAGGACGAAATAAAGGGTTCGGTTCGAATATTCAGTTACCTGAAGAAGGCCGGAGCGTACAACGGCCGAAACGTTGTGAATATGGCAATGAAGATTAGGACAACAGTCAGAATAATGCAAATAATGCAAGTAATCATAATACCTCATCTCAGAGATATAGAGGCCGAAACGTTGTGAATATGGCAGTGAAGATGAGAATAACAGTCCGAATAATGTAAATAATGCAAATAATCGTAATACCTCATCTCAGAGATATAGAGGCCGAAACGCTGTGAATATGGCAGTGAAGATGAGGATAATAGTCCGAATAATGTAAATAATGCAAATAATCGTAATACCTCATCTCAGAGATATAGAGGCCGAAACGCTGTGAATATGGCAGTGAAGATGAGGATAACAGTCCGAATAATGTAAATAATGAAAATAATCGTAATACCTCATCTCAGAGATATAGAGCCCGAAACGCTGTGAATATGGCACTGAAGATGAGGATAACAGTCCGAATAATGTAAATAATGCAAATAATCGTAATACCTCATCTCAGAGATATAGAGGCCGAAACGCTGTGAATATGGCAGTGAAGATGAGGATAACAGCCAGAATAATGCAAATAATGCAAGTAATCATAATACCTCATCTCAGAGATATAGAGAGCTATGTAGAAGTTACCAATTCCTGCTCAATCAGTATTTGAACAATTACTCCCAGACATTAACCAAGTGGATATTTTTGCATCGATGATTTTTGAAAAAAATGATGATCATGACGAACATTCATTTGAAAGAAAAAGCGGGAAACAACCCGAAAAGTTAAAAAAATGACAAACTTGTAAGGGTGGCGTGTTTCGGTTGCAAAAAAGGAGTCAATATTTTTCTAACAAATCTATGAGCGTCGATATAACACAAAATTCAATTGAAAGCGCATCCTGGGAACGGATACATTTACGACCAGATATCGCCAATGGCAGCCATTTTATTTCCCCATATGTGAAAGTTTAGTCAGAAGAGAGAAACTGAAATAGTCTTTATTTTCCCGAAAAGAAACTGCCGTTCATTTAAATCGAGGTAAGGTGGTACGTTTGCATAACATTACAGATATGTGTGTCATACAAAAGAATTAAAAAAACGTGTTTCTGTAAGAGTAATTTTTAATTATAAAAATGTTATTAAAAAAAATGGTAATTTAACCATAAATCCTCCAATCATCATCATCATCATCATCTGTACCGATAAATCATCGGTTACCTCCTCTTAATATCTTAGAGGTATACTAAGCACCCTGAAAATCACGTCAGTAGACGAGTAGTCAGAGTAAAGTGCAATAAAGCTTTGGTGTAAGTTTATTCACTGGTTCTGTTTTTACATCATCATCATCATCATCATCATCATCAATTCAAGCTGTTTTTAGAAAACATTCGCATTTAGAGAATACATCAAAGTTGCTTTCCAAATAGACAGGATAAAGAAAAAATATACTCGACGCTGAAGAAAGTATCTGTCAAAAAATTGTTTTACAAAGATGGATGCAAATTCCGAAGATATATGGAATAATAATAATAATAATAATAATAATAATAATAATAATAATAATAGTAATGATAATAATAATATAGTAATTTACGTTGTAATACTACCTCCTTTCCCCTCCAACCCGTCACAAAAAATATCATTCTTCATTTTATACACCCATGAGTAGGTTTGAATAGGCCTTGATGTGTAGGTTTGGATATGCTTTGGTGTGTAGGTTTGAATAGGCCTTACGGTGCAGGTTTGGATAGGCCTTGAGGTATAGTTTTGGATAGGCGTTTAGGTGTAGGTTTGGATAAACCTTGAGGTATAGGTTTGGATAGGCGTTTAGGTGTAGGTTTGGATAGGCCTTCAGGTGTAGGTTTGGATAGGCGTTTAGGTGTATGTTTGGATAGGCCTTCAGGTGTAGGTTTGGGTAGGCTATGAAGTGTAGGTTTGGATAGGCTTTGAGGTATAGATTTGGATAGGCGTTTAGGTTTAGGCTTGAATAGGCGTTTACGTATCGATTTAGATAGACCTTGAGGTGTAGGTTTGGATAGGTCTGGAGCTGTATGTTTGGATAGGCCTTGAGGTATAGGTTTGGATAGGCCTTGAGGTGTAGGTATGGATAGGCTTTGAGCTGTAGGTTTTGATAGGCGTTTAGGTATAGGTTTGGATAGGCCTTGAGGTGTAGGTTTGGGTAGGCCTTGAGCTATAGGCTTGGATAGGCGTTTAGGTATAGGTTTAGATGCGCGTTTAGGTGTAGGTTTGGATAGGCGTTTAGGTATAGGTTTAGATGCGCGTTTAGGTGGAGGTTTGGATAGGCCTCGAGGTATAGTTTTGGATAGGCGTTTAGGTGTAGGTTTGAATAGGCCTTGAGGTATAGGTTTGGATGGGCCTTGGGTATAGGTTTGGATAGGCGTTTAGGTGTAGGTTTGGATAGGCCTTGAGCTGTAGGTTTGAATAGGCGTTTAGGTGTAGGTTTGGATAGGCCTTGAGGTGTAGGTTTGAATAGGCCTTGAGGTATAGGTTTGGATGGGCCTTGGGGTATAAGTTTGGATAGGCGTTTAGGTGTAGGTTTGGATAGGCCTTGAACTGTAGGTTTGAATAGGCGTTTAGGTGTAGGTTTGGATAGACCTTGAGGTGTAGGTTTGGATAGGCTTTCGGGTATAGGTTTTGGATAGGCGTTTAGGTGTAGGTTTGGATAGGCGTTTAGGTGTAGGTCTGGATAGGCCTTGAGGTGTAGGTTTGGATAGGCGTTTAGGTAAATGTTTGGATAGGCTTGAGGTGTAGGTTTGGATAGGCCTTGAGCTATAGGCTTGGATAGGCGTTTAGGTATAGGTTTGGATAGGCCTTGAGGTGTAGGTTTACTAACGACAATGTCTGTCTGATAAAACAATCGAATAAAGATTAGTCAGACACAAAATATTTTTGATTAGGTTGCTAACGACAATTTATGTCTTATAAAACACTCGAATAAAGATTACTATTTAAGTCGTCGTCAAACACAAAATATTCCCGATTAGATTGCTAACGACAATTTCTGTCTCATAAAAGTCTCGAATAAAGATTACTATTTAAGTCGTCGTCAGACACAAAATATTCTAGATTAGATTGCTAATGACAATGTCTGTCTCATAAAACACTCGAATAAAGATTACTATTTAAGTCGTCGTCAGACACAAAATATTTTCGATTAGATTGCTAACGACAATTTCTGTCTCATAAAACACTCGAATAAAGATTACTATTTAACTCGTCGTCAGACACAAAATATTCCCGATTAGATTGCTAATAATGATGTCTGTCTGATAAAACACTCGAATAAAGATTACTATTTAAGTCGTCGTCAGACACAATATATTCTCGTTTAGATAGCTAATGTCAATGTCTGTCTGATAAAACACTCGAATAAAGATTACAATTTAGGTCGTCGTTAGACAAAAAATATTTTCGATTAGATTGCTAACGACAATGTCTGTCTTATAAAACACTCGAATAAAGATTAGTATTTAAGTCGTCGTCAGACTCAAATCATACTCGTTTAGATAGCTAACGACAATGTCTCTTTTATAAAACACTCGAATAAACATTACTATTTAAGTCGTCGTCAGACACAAAATATTCTCAAATAGATTGCTACCGACAATGTCTGTGTTATAAAACACTCGAATAAACATTACTATTTAAGTCGTCGTCAGACACAAATGATTCTCGTTTAGATACCTAACGACAATATTTCTCTTATAAAATACTCGAATAAAGATTACTATATAATTCGTCGTCAGACACAAAATATTCCCGATTAGATTGCTAAAGACGATGTCTGTCTTATAAAACACTCGAATAAAGATTACTATTTAAGTCGTCGCCACAGAGATAATATTCGCGATTAGATTGCTAACGACAATATCTGTCCCATAAATCACTCGAATAATGATTACAATATAATTCGTCGTCAGACAGAAAATATTCTCACTTAGACTGCTAACGACAATGTCTGTCTCATAAAATACTCGAATAAAGATTACTATTTAAGTCGTCGTCAGACAAAATATTTTTGATTAGGTTGCTAATGACAATGTCTGTCTTATAAAACACTCGAATAAAGATTACTATTTAATTCGCCGTCAGATACAAAATATTCTAGATTAGATTGCTAATGACAATGTCTGTCTGATAAAACACTCGAATAAAGATCACTATTTAACTCGTCATCAGACACAATATATTCTCGTTTAGATTGCTAATGATGATGTCTGTCTGATAAAACACTCGAATAAAGATTACTATTTATGTTGTCGTCAGACACAATATATTCTCGTTTAGATTACTAACGGCAATGTCTGTCTCATAAAACACTCCAATAAAGATTACAATTTAGGTCGTCGTCAGACAAAAAATATTTTCGATTAGATTGCTAACGACAACGTCTGTCTTATGAAACACTCGAATAAACATTACTATTTAAGTCGTCGTCAGACACAAAATATTCTCGTTTAGATACCTAACGACAATATTTCTCTTATAAAATACTCGAATAAAGATTACTATCTAAGTCGTCGTCAGACACAAAATATTTTCGATTAGATTGCTAACGACAATGTCTGTCTCATAAAACACTCGAATAAAGATTACTATTTAAGTCGTCGTCACAGAGATAATATTCGCGATTAGATTGCTAACGACAATATCTGTCTCATAAATCACTCGAATAATGATTACTATATAATTCGTCGTCAGACAGAAAATATTCTCACTTAGATTGCTAACGACAATGTCTGTGTTATAAAACACTCGAATAAAGATTACTATCTAAGTCGTCGTTTAACACAAAATATTTTCGATTAGATAGCTAACGACAATGTCTGTCTTATAAAACACTCCAATAAAGCTTACAATTTACGTCGTCGTCAGACACACAATATTTTCGATTACATTGCTAACGACAATGTCTGTCTCATAAAACACTCGAATAAAGATTACTATTTAAGTCGTCCTCAGACACAATATATTCTCGTTTAGATAGCTAACGTCAATGTCTGTCTTATAAAACACTTGAATAAATTTTACTACAAGGTAACCAAAAAGGTTCTGTTCGTTTTTAAAGGAAAAAAAGAAAACGCTTCACACAATGTGCAACTTATATTTAGTCTTTGAAGTAAACGCCATCGGCATTCAGCACCTTCTGCCAACCTTTCTCCAGCTGTTCACTGCCCTTGCGATAGAACTCGGGGGGTTTGACGCAAAGATATCCGTGAGGGCTTTGCGCAAGTCTGCTTCATTGGTGAAGGATTTCGCACGAAGATGATTATCCAGGGAGTGGAAGAGGTGGTAATCGGATGGCGCGAGTTCAGGTGAATAAGGTGGATGGCACAAAGTCTCCCACCCAAGATGCTGTATGGTATCCCTGACCACTCGCGCGACATGCGGCCTGGCGTTGTCATGGAGGAAAAGCACACCTTTGCGATTCACCAGTGCTGGCTCCTTCTGGCGCAATGCCTGTTGCCCACGTTTCAATTGCTGCGAGTATAGGTCTCCAGTGACCGTTTGGCCCGTTGGTAGCAGTTCATAATGAACCACTTGACGACCTGTCCACCAGACACAAAGCATAATCTTGCGTGGGTGCATAGGCGGTCTTGCGGTGTGAGGGACAGCATCCTGAGGAGACAACCAATGTCTGGAACGCTTGGGAGTTTCGTACAGAACCCACTTTTTATCACTGGTAAGCACTCGATTGAATAAGTATGCGGTACGGTGGCGAGAAAGCAGCGATACGCAGGCTGCCACTCGTTGTCCCTTGTGGACCTCCAACAGAGTTTGCGGAACCCACTTCCTCAGTTTGTACGTCTTACCTAGGCGGTGCAGGTGAAGTGTTTCATCGGAAACGTTGAACTGTCTTGTAAGTTCACTACACGTTAGACTACTGTCCTCTTCAATGGCCGCCTTCAGGACTCCGTCATTCAAGATCTGTGGTCGTTCACTGTGAGGCTCATCATGGAGAGACAAATCTTCCGACTTGAATTTTCGAAACCAACGCCTTGCAGTACGTTCATCCACAGCACTATCCGCAAAAGCTTGACATATGCGGCGACTTGATGCAGCTGCTGATAAGCCCACTTTGAAGTCGTAAAGCAAACAGCGCCGAACGAGATCTGTAGACACTTCCATCCTTCTCACAGCTGTCCGGCTTATAAGTGATGGCCGGGCACGGTGCACGTCTGATGTTCCTACTTCCGGCTGTCCAAATTGGAAAACAAATGCTACACGCATTTCGTATATATTTCAACATCATTCAATGACTAATCAAAAAACGGACAGAACCTTTTTGGTTACCTTGTATTTAAGTCATCGTCAGAAAAAATGTCTGTCTTATAAAACACTCGAATAAACATTACTATTTAAGTCGTCGTTAGACAAAATATTTTCGATTAGATTGCTAACGACAATGTCTGTCTTATAAAACACTCGAATAAACATTACTATTCAAGTCGTCGTCAGACACAAAATATTCTGGCTTAGATTGCTAACGACAATGTCTGTCTTATAAAACACTCGAATAAAGATTACTATTTAACTGGTCGTCAGACAAAATATGTTCTCGTTTAAATAGCTACCGACAATGTCTGGCTCAAAAAAAGTTTCTAATTCCATTTATTTCTGTGGTTAATTAACTTGAATTTCATGATTTATTAAAAACCTTTTTGTTGTATATATTAAAATTATCAAAGAAAGAAATGCTTCTTTGATAGACTTAGTTGATGAACAAACACCCCCGCCCTTTCGACATGTAAAAAGACATGTTTTTGCGCATAAATTTTCCTTTGAAAAATAAGTATAATTAAATTCAAAAGAAACTAGTTACAGCTTTGATATTCACATTATTTTTCACCTTTGCCGATTTATATTGCAAAAATGTTTGCTTTCGGCGTTTTTTTGATAAATCGCGACATAGAAAATTGGAAATGCTCAAAACTTGCGACATTAGAATAATCTTTTTTTTAAAAGAAACTCTTCTTATGATCGTATGAAACTAGCAGACGATGAAGTTTCACCTTTAACCTTTCTTGGCAATTATTAAAATGTTGAATCATCATTCTCCTCTCTCTGTTTTGACTTCTTTGTTTTATCACATTTCTTTTTCTTAATTTTCACTCTCTATGACTTAAGCATACTTTCTTTCACCGCCGTTTGTCTTTTCTTTCTTTCTTTCTTTCTTTTGCCTTATTTGATTAGCTCTACTTCTTCTTTCTTTCTTTTTCTTTCTTTTTCTATCTATCTATCTATCTATCTATCTATCTATCTATCTATCTATCTATCTTTCTTTCTTTCTTTCTTTTGCCTTATTTGTTTAGCTCTACTTCTTCTTTTTTTCTTTTTCTTTCTTTTTCTATCTATCTATCTATCTTTCTTTCTTTCTTTTGCCTTATTTGTTGAGCTCTACTTCTTCTTTCTTTTTCTTTCTTTTTCTTTCTATCTATCTATCTATCTTTCTTTCTTTTGCCTTATTTGATTAGATCTACTTCTTTCTTTCATTCCTTCGTCTTATTTGATTATCTCTACTTTTTCTTTTCTTTTTTCTTTCTTTCTTTTTCTTTCTTTCTTTCTTTCTTTCTTTCTTTTGACTTATGTGATTATCTCTACTTCTTTCTTTCTTTCTATCTTTCGTTTTATTTGATTATCTCTACTTTTTCTTTCTTTCTTTTTCCTTTCTTTTTCTTTCTATCTTTCTTTCTTTTGCCTTATTTGATTAGCTCCACTTTTTCTTTCTTTTTTCGTTCTTTCTTTTTTCGTTCTTTTTCCGTCTTTCTTTCTTTCTTTCTTTCTTTCCTCTACTCGCCGCAAAAACATTTGTAAAGAATTCTTTTTCTCGATGTTATTTTGCTTTCTCGTTGATAATTTATGGCGGTAAAATCGGCGATGACATTCTTACATCAGATTGCCTTGTCGATCAAGAAAGGAATGATCGCGAAAATTGAGTAGTTTCTCATTTGCGCAATTTTATTCCCTAAACTCCAAGAGAAACGCAACATGACCTTCCTGTCATCCTTGTGTTATTCTACCACATCACAACTGAATATAGACAAGGAAAATGCAAGTATCGGCCCCAAAGAAAGATGAGGTATTATTAAGCAAACAACTGCTTATACATACATAGTAAGGTACTTTTTTTATCATTCATGATGCATTATTTTGTTCTAAAATCTGCACCCACCTGGAAGGTCGGATATTTTGACTGTATGCATGTGGGGTCTGTATGTGTGCATGTTCATCTTTAACGGCGCGCGGAAAGAGGGAACGTTGTGTCGTTTTCAAAATCCAACCGAAGCTGCTGCATTCACTTCCGTACAAAGTAAAAAATATGGACTCATCTTCCTAAACTAGAGCGTTAATAGCACGGCAGACTGAGCCACAGTTGGCAACCAGTCTAGGAGAAGGACAAGTCTAAATTAAAAATTATAATCAATAGAGATGTGTACAGAGTTAACACACGCACACACGGACATACACACGTACGCATATATATGCACATTCATTTACATGAGGCATCTCAGTTCTGCAGCAAATTATTTCGTGTACTTGCAGGTTCTCAGCATCGTCATGGTCCGGATAGTTGTGATCTTTGATCGGATCTTCACTTTCTCCAATCTTACTTTCAGTAACTTTCAGACGGTCTCTCGTGTTCCAGTTACTATGGCCACTGCCATGGTTCCATTATCAAACAGCCCCTTCAATACACTATTTACATTATTCGGACTATTTATTACAACGTTTCGGCCGTTGTACGCCCCGGCCTTCTTCAGGTGGTTGGAATGTCGAACTGAACCCTTTATTTTCGCTCACTGGGGTAGACTGTTCTACTTCCACGTGCCATGTTTAATGGATGTCACTTATCAGTTATCTCCTGTTAATTTCCCTCTGAAAGTTCTCCACTGCCTTAACTCCTCAAGGACACATGGCACCGTGGATAAAGGCGTTAGTTAGAGTCGGTGACTGGACCCAAAGAGCGTGAGTTCAATACCCGGTTAAGGCAGTGGAGAACTTGGAGAAGGGAATTAACAGGAGATAACTGATAACTGACATCCATTAAACATTGCACGTGGATCTAGAACAGTCTACCCCAGTGAGCGAAATAAAGGGTTCAGTTCGACATTCCAACCACCTGAAGAAGGCCGGAGAGTACAACGGCCGAAACGTTGTGATAAATATGGCAACAAAGATGATGACAATAGTCTTACGAACACTTATTCTATTTATACGAACCTATCCTAAAAATCTTGCCGGCATTAAATAACCCACAGAGGTTGATACGCCGTAAGACAAAATAAACGAATGAACCAGACAAATTTAAAGTATTTAAATGAAAGTTCCCCGGATTTAGAAACTGCTACGTAATAACGTGTAGTTCCTCGTTTCGTCTACGATTGCACGACGTTGCATGAAGTCTATGAGATTCTGGTGTCTCTGCGTAGGTGTACATATCTACTTTTAGGTCTGTTCATAACTGACTTGTGCTTATTGAGTGAGGCCTTAGGGAATTTCGTGACGTCTACAACATGTCTCATATATGGCCAATAGGGTTTAAATCTGGTGAGCACTGGAGCTGTTGGAGTACCTGGAAGTGATCCCAGTGTTTGTGAAACCAATTTCTGTCTCAGTGGAGGTTGCCTTACTTTGTTATAACATACCATCACCACCAGGAATCATGGCAAACATAAAGTGGTATTAATGACATGCAATAAGAACCGTGTATGTCACACCCGTCAAAACAACCAACAAAATTCGCCTAACACCATTTCAGAGCCAGTACCAGTTTGTACAATAACCTGCTGTCAGATTGGATCCATAGCCTCATGAGAACCTTCTTCACGCAAGAATTTGGGCATCTGCAAATGAGCTGGTAAACTGATTCATCTGGTCAGACGATCCAGCACCAGTCTTCCATGGTTCAGTGGAGATGTTATCTGGCCCAGATAAGTTGAAGTAACCGATGGGATGGTGTGAATAATGGCAACCTTGTTAATTGACGAATATGAAACCCCGTGGAAGGCGACGTACGACGTCGAATGATTTGATTGAAGGGTTGCCTGAAAACAAATTAATTTTCACCCTATCACTCTCTAGCCCATAAAATAATTCCGCGCTCAAACGGCGTTAAATCAGTCCGCATCCTATGGCTGCCATACTACACTGCCACAGGCGCACTACTTCTTTATATATTGTGACGAAAGACATGACTTACCTCAGAATGTGACGAAAGACATGACTTACCTCAGAATTCGAAACGAGCGCAAACGTGTCTTGTCTGCAAAGTGATGACAAAGAAGAAATATGGCCGCTATTGAAGACGCAATTTATGCGCGCCGATCTCGTCCAAAACGAGACGATATTTGCACACATGCAAATTTTGGCCGTGTTGGAATAGCATAAAAAGCGGGGTGCCAGAAGCACGACAGAACGGAAGTCATTCGGCAGACAGCGTGCAATAGAGTTAGACGTACGGATTGACAGACGGACAAAGAGGAAGTCCAAGTAAGCGGCTGAGCTGGTGTTTGTTGTTTCACAACTGCCTAGTGTAACGGCTGAGAAAGGAAGCCACGCAATCCATTTCTTTGAGGCAACCGAAGAGGAAGAAAAACTAGCTGGCCTGCCGGCGAGCACCGCACTGCACTTTTTGACCCCCCTTCACATCACCATTTTTTCTACGTATATATTACACAATTCATCATCCAACTATAAGTTGGAGACGACGTAACAATCCTTTGCAGTGTTTTCTGCAATTTTTTAACACTTCACTTTGTTTTGACTCACATTTCACCAAATGGAAGACGTGAGAATAGAAGGTCCTAATTCGTTTAAAATTCAAAATACTTGTATTTACCTGGGCTTGAAAAATGAACTCTCACCATAGTAAACAGTTATATCAAATCAAGAAAGAGACCCGGATATTTACTAAGAGTATCTGTGGTCAGTATTAGGACACAATATTAAACACTTATTAGGGCACAATATTAAACACTTATTAGGAAACAATACTAAACACTTATTAAACAGTATTAGGACATAATATTAAATCAATTATTAGAGTATAGTATTTGCCGCCTGATCAATTTGCTTCTATTGCTCTACAGCAGGAACCACCAAAGAGATGAATATATTTTGATATGCAAACCAAAAGTTTAAAACTGAACACCTTGACAATTACTTACAATTCCAGTAATATTACTTCACTTTTATTTGCCCACAATCAGATTTATTTGGCCTTTTAAAAAATGTTCAGTCTAGTAACGTAATTTTTAGAACAAAGACAGTCGAATAATATCAGGCGATGTCATTTCTAGCCATAAAAAATATTTGGGAAAAAGAACATTTGTTTGGCTGGTGAGGGGAGGGGATTTTTTCTTAGTCTTAAATGAAAATTAGCGCGAATAAATCATCACTGAACGATACTCGCTACAATTGGTAAAATGATCGATTAAGTGCCGCTAACAGACGTTGCAATTTTATTCGATATTAGACATAATAAACGTCGTAACATTGATAGACAAGAAATGAAATAATTGACTAAGAACCGGTTAATATAAAAATGACATTGTTCTCTCAGAATAGAACAGATGTTGCGATAGCTCAAAGTGAATATAAAAACGTATTAAGCCGTTTACATATGTCAAAAAGTGAATCCAGTTATGATAAGAAACTCTTAGTAGTCTCTCATATCCTCCTATGATGTCATTTTATCTTAGTAAACATCTAAACCTGATTGATGGTCAAAAGGTGAATCCAGTTATGATAAGGAACTCTTAGTAGTCTCTCATATCCTCGTATGATGTCACTTTATCTTCGTAAACATCTAAACCTGATTGATGGTCAAAAAGTGAATCCACTTATGATAAGGAACTCTTAGTAGTCTCTCATATCCTCGTATGATGTCACTTTATCTTAGTAAATATCTAAACCTGATTGATAGTCAAAAAGTGAATCCAGTTATGATAAGGAACTCTTAGTAGTCTCTCATATCCTCGTATGATGTCATTTTATCTTAGTAAACATCTAAACATGATTGATGGTCAAAAGGTGAATCCAGTTATGATAAGGAACTCTTAGTAGTCTCTCATATCCTCGTATGATGTCACTTTATCTTCGTAAACATCTAAACCTGATTGATGGTCAAAAAGTGAATCCAGTTATGATAAGGAACTCTTAGTAGTCTCTCATATCCTCGTATGATGTCATTTTATCTTAGTAAACATCTAAACATGATTGATGGTCAAAAGGTGAATCCAGTTATGATAAGGAACTCTTAGTAGTCTCTCATATCCTCGTATGATGTCACTTTATCTTCGTAAACATCTAAACCTGATTGATGGTCAAAAAGTGAATCCAGTTATGATAAGGAACTCTTAGTAGTCTCTCATATCCTCGTATGATGTCATTTTATCTTAGTAAACATCTAAACATGATTGATGGTCAAAAGGTGAATCCAGTTATGATAAGGAACTCTTAGTAGTCTCTCATATCCTCGTATGATGTCACTTTATCTTCGTAAACATCTAAACCTGATTGATGGTCAAAAAGTGAATCCAGTTATGATAAGGAACTCTTAGTAGTCTCTCATATCCTCGTATGATGTCATTTTATCTTAGTAAACATCTAAACATGATTGATGGTCAAAAGGTGAATCCAGTTATGATAAGGAACTCTTAGTAGTCTCTCATATCCTCGTATGATGTCACTTTATCTTCGTAAACATCTAAACCTGATTGATGGTCAAAAAGTGAATCCACTTATGATAAGGAACTCTTAGTAGTCTCTCATATCCTCGTATGATGTCATTTTATCTTAGTAAACATCTAAACATGATTGATGGTCAAAAGGTGAATCCAGTTATGATAAGGAACTCTTAGTAGTCTCTCATATCCTCGTATGATGTCACTTTAACTTCGTAAACATCTAAACCTGATTGATGGTCAAAAAGTGAATTTAGTTATGATAAGGATCTCTGAGTAGTCTCTTATATTCTCGTATGATGTCACTTTATCGTTGTAAATATCTAAATCTGATTTATGGTTTTAACAGTTAAGTTTCTGCTTATACTACGAAAGTTAAAAAAATAAATTTTTATATTAAAAATACCAGCAATACGTTTTTGAAAAAAATATTACAAGCAATATCAGGACCCTCTTTCCGAGATCCACTCTATCCCAGGGTGTTAGCACCTATTAGGGTCCCAGTTATGGGGAAATAGTTAACCCCCAAAATTTGGTTCAAAACACTATGAAAGTAAAAAAATATATTTTTTATAGTAAAAAATGTTTTATTTTCTCAGCCGAATTTTTACTCCAGTTTTACTTCACGTAGAAAATAAATTTGGAAGAGCATCGATTTACTCATAGATGCTTTTCCCATAGATATTCATGCAAAACTTGTTCCTATCGTTGGTCTTGGCTATAAAACCGTACGTCCGCCTCCCAGTTCTTGTGCTAAAAACCACAACTCTATTCCAGCCTAACAATAATAAATCTGATACTGCAAGAGGAACACCCACAAGATGTGGATGCGTCATCATGAATTTGCACTTTTCGATGTCCTAGATCTATTCTTGCGTAAAGTATTATGCATTGTCGTCTTGTAACGTTGCATGACTCACAGCCACACCAGGTTGAATGAGGATTTTTCTGTTGATCGCCAGCGATAAGCCACCTGTTTATTACCTGGCTTCTCGGCCTCGAGGTGAAACTAATTTCCATAAAAGTAAAGCAAATATGCTTATCAGAACTTCTTTTCTAAAAGGAATTATTCTTTGCTAAACATATCGAGCTCAATAAACGATAATGGAAGGAGAGACGAACAGGAACGTATGTGACGACAGTGAGCAATCAGCTATCAACTGCAAATTTACTGATTGAAGAAAGATTGATACTAGACAAGTTCAAGGAGGTAGAATTTTGAAGAAAATTAGCATTCGATAAGCCTCTTTCTAAATCCTCGATTAATTAAAGTAGATATAAACTCTTTGGGCAAATAATCATCATAAGACGAGCCTCTTAAACCCTTAGGGAAGCAAGTGCACCACACGTATTACCACTATAGAGCAGTGTTGTGGCTAAGGTAATATAAACTGCCGGAGACCATCTTTCTTCAATCTGAGATTTTAGACAGTTTAGTCAGTACTGCTATTTCACCCATAGAGAGGGGGTATTTTTGCAAAAGTAAACGTAACGAAATCGGCTGCAATTCGAATTCGATTCGCCGATTTCTATTCCTATCCACACGTCTATTCCTATCTACACGTCTATTCTTATACCCACACGTCTATTCCTATCCACACGCCTATTTCTATATCCACACGTCTATTCCTATCCACACGTCTATTCCTATCCACACGTCTATTCATATACCCACACGTCTATTCCCATCCACACGTCTATTTCTATATCCACACGTCATTCCTATCCACACGTCTATTCATATACCCACACATCTATTCCTATCCACACGTCTATTCATATACCCACACATCTATTCCTATCCACACGTCTATTTCTATATCCACACGTCATTCCTATCCACACGTCTATTCTTATACCCACACGTCTATTCTTATCCACACGTCTATTCTTATATGCACGCGTCTATTCCTATCCACACGTCTATTCCTATACCCACACGTCTATTCCTATCCACACGTCTATTCTTATACCCACACGTCAATTCCTATCTACACGTCTATTCTTATATGCACGCGTCTATTCCTATCCACACGTCTATTCCTATACCCACACGTCTATTCCTATCCACACGTCTATTCTTATACCCACACGTCTATTCCTATCCACACGTCTATTCTCATACGCACGCGTCTATTCCTATCCACACGTCTATTCCTATACCCACACGTCTATTCCTATCCACACGTCTATTCTTATACCCACACGTCTATTCCTATCCACACGTCTATTCTCATACCCACACCTCTATTCCTATCTACACGTCTATTCCTATACCCACACGTCTATTCCTATCCACACGTCTATTCTTATACCCACACGTCTATTCCTATCCACACGTCTATTCTCATACCCACACCTCTATTCCTATCTACACGTCTATTCCTATACCCACACGTCTATTCCTATCCACACGTCTATTCTTATACCCACACGTCTATTCCTATCCACACGTCTATTCTCATACCCACACCTCTATTCCTATCTACACGTCTATTCCTATACCCACACGTCTATTCCTATCCACACGTCTATTCCTACATCCACACGTCCTTAGATACTGATATAGAGAGAGATGAAAAAGAGATAAAAGAAACCTTCTTGTTTTTTTAAATTCGATCAGAGTTTTTTAAAAATGTTTTCTTTCTTCGGCCCAAACTGCCAATTTATCGCACACGTGTTCTGTAATATTCTCCTCAATCATATTATATAAAAGCCGAAATTAAAGATTAACCAAAGAATTCTTCGGAATCAAATTCGCTTCTCTCCATGGAATGACGGGTGCGCAACCTGAGGAAGGTTGAAGAACATATCGGCGGAAACATTATGATAAAGAAACAATAAAAATAAAGATATTATTCCAAATCATTTTGTGCAAAAACAAGAAAAAGTCATGCATTATTTACATTATTCGAACTATATGCTCACTATCATTGCCATACTCACAACGTTTCGGCCGTTGTACGCTCCGGCCTTCTTCAGGTGATTAGAATTTAGAATCGAACTCATTATCTCGTCCACTGTAGTAGATAGTTCTAATTCAACGTGCCATGCCTCTTCCGGATGCCTCAGTTATTTCACTTTAACTCAACTTTACAAGTTTTGGTTCACCACAGCTGTGGCCTGGTATTGAACTCACATCTCTTTGGGTCTAGTCACTGGATCTAACCAAAGACTTTATCCACTGGGCCATGTGGAAGAATGTTGACCTGAGGGGAAATAACTGTGACATCCGAGAGAGTCATGGCAGGTGGAACTAGAACAATTCACCCCGATGGACAAAATAAAGTGTTCAGTTCGAAATACCAATCACCTGAAGAATGCTGGAGCGTACAACGGCCGAAACGTTGTGAATATGGCAATGAAGATGGGGATAATAGTCTGAATAATGTAAATAATGCAAGTAATCATAATACCTCATCTCAGACATAAAGAGACCGAAACGTTGTGAATATTCGCAATGAAGATGAGGATAACAGTTCGAATAATGTAAATAATACAAGTAATCATAATACCTCATCTCAGAGATATAGAGGCCGAAACGTTGTGAATATTCACAATGGAGATGGGGATAACAGCCCGAATAATGTATATAATTCAAGTAATCATAATACCTCATCTCAGAGATATAGAGGCCGAAACGTTGTGAATATTCGCAATGAAGATGAGGATAATAGTCCGAATAATGTAAATAATGCAACTAATCATAATACCTCATCTCAGAGATATAAACAGATAAGAAAAAAATCTCCTCCGGAATGAATGAAAACCGAAATATATCTTGAATTAAGCTGAACTGTATTTGGCATGGGGCTAAAATTATTCCTAGCAATGAACAAAGCATCAATGTCGATGGATTAATCCATATTTATATTTATATATTTTATCGTTCTGTATAAATAAATCTTTATAAAATATCAAATGTAAAATGTAAAACGCAGTGTATAAACAGTGTGGCCACTTAGCGCCTAGCGTGTCTTCATCTGCGGAACTTCAGGGCAGTAAGTGGCAGGATGACAGTGCCAGACCCACAGGGGAAAGTGCGTTTGATGCTAAGTCGCCATAATGTTTATATTTAACCCAGTCTTCTATACATGCATACATATATACATACTCAGTGTTTTATGTAAATAAATTGTTTGTGTGTGCTTCACACGAGTCGCAATTTTTTTATGACAAAACTAACAATATTAGTGATATGTTCATTCCAGTACGTAATTCCAAATGGAACATGCGGTCGTGAGTTAAAAAATAATATTCTACCAACAAAAAATACTATTCTGCAAACCTACGTAGCTTTAGTTGGAGTAAACCTCATATGCCTCACAAATACACTGAGACTAGATTTGTTTTATATAAGAATTTATTATAATTTTATTCGGAAAAGTTATCTTTGTTCTTCATTAATCATATACAGGTTCGTGTGCACTTTAAAAAATGTATAATTTTATTTGTATTTGCGATAGAAATAATTTGTAAAAATGATTAGAAAGAAGTAAATATATATTTTTTAAGGTTTTATTGAAATTTTGTTTAAGTTTCCACATGTCCTCCATCATTAGCAATACAAAGGGTAATACGATTTTGCAGTTCCCGGAAAACATTTGCCAACTGATTTACAGTAATGCCTGAAATCACATTAGTCATTTTAGCTATACTTAAAAATAGGTACATTAAACTTTATAACATTTTTTTACATATTATTTCTATCGCAAATACAAATAAAATTATATTTTTTTTAAAGTTCACACGAACTTTATGGACACGCTATATATATATATATATATATATATATATATATATATATTGTTAAATAAAATAGATAATGAATATCTATTATGTTTGATCATGATCCGTTCTATATTTCGTATATTTGCTTTAATTTCAGGAGGAAATAAAGACAAAATTTGTCCAAAATTTGGCTATTTTTTTATTACACTGTTCCTTAATCTTAGCTTTCGGCTCACATAAGCCATCTTCAGAGTGTTTAGGTGGACATTTAAACGAAGATATTCACCATCAAAGACGATATTCTGTTATGCTGACACAGAAGATTGTTATGTGATGATAACGGTCTCGGAATAGAAGACGCAGTTCGTAAGTTGAAGATACGGTTCTGTGACGTCAAACCACGCGAGAGGCTGAAATATTAACAAAAGAACCATATATCTAGATGCAATGTAATGTGTTGTGACTATTTTGAAATGTAATTTTGTTGAGTGTGGGCTGCTTTGTTTTAATGTAGATGGCCTCCAATATCTGAAGTTTTTTTTTTACTGTGTGCATGTGTGAGTATTGTTGTTGTGTTATCAACTAATATCTGTCTAATATTATGGACATGGCTATGTTTTTCTTAGAAATGTTGTTTAATAGAACTAAGATCAGAAAGGTAAGTTTACAGGAGAGCATGGCTGTAATAAAACCAATATATATATATATATATATATATATATATATATATATATATATATATATATATATATATATATATGAGTGAATATTGAACTCAACACTCAAAGGCTACATACTGTTTCATGCTAAACGCAATCATCAGGCCTGACTGCGTTTAGCATGAAACAGTCTGTCGCCTCTGAGTGTTGACTTCAATGTTCACTTTTATATTTACATATGCTCTATCTCTGATATTGAGCACTTTATCCCATAAATATAGCACACCTTAAAATTATATTTCTTCATATATGTGTGTGTGTGTGTGCACGCGCACCCGCGTGTATATCTGTATATTCAATATAATAGAATACAGTGGCAAAGTTCAGACACTATTTAACCAGGAACAATTTTCGATGGACATTTACCCAGGAACAATTTTAGATGGACACTTAACCAGGAACAATTTTAGATGGACACTTAACCAGAAACAATTTTAGATGGACATTTAACCAGAAACAATTTTAGATGGACATTTAACCAGGAACAATTTTAGATGGACATTAAACCAGAAACAATTTTAGATGGACATTTAACCAGGAACAATTTTAGATGGACATATTACCAGAAACAATTTTAGATGGACATTTAACCAGGAACAATTTTAGATGGACATTTAAACAGAAACAATTTTAGATGGACATTTAACCAGGAACAATTTTAGATGAACACTTAACCAGAAACAAATTTAGATGGACATTTAACCAGGAACAAATTTAGATGGACATTTAACCAGGAACAATTTTAGATGGACATTTAACCAGGAACAATTTTAGATGGACACTTAACCAGAAAAATTTTTAGATGGACACTTAACCAGAAACAATTTTAGATGGACATTTAACCAGAAACAATTTTAGATGGACATTTAACCAGAAACAATTTTAGATGGACATTTAACCAGGAACAATTTTAGATGGACATTTAACCAGAAACAATTTTAGTTGGACATTTAACCAGGAACAATTTTAGATGGAAATTTAACCAGGAACAATTTTAGATGGACACTTAACCAGAAAAAATTTTAGATTGACATTTAACCAGGAACAATTTTAGATGGACATTTAACCAGGAACAAATTTAGATGGACATTTAACCAGGAACAATTTTAGATGGACACTTAACTAGAAACAATTTTAGATGGACATTTTCTTTCCAGTCAACGTCTGTCCATATATAAAAACACGACGTAATAGAACTGAGTAAAGAACATGAAATAAAAACAAAAGACACTTTTATGAACGATATTTAAATATTGAAAAATCGGAAATAAATGTGTATCTTCGAGGGAATAAATTTCTCAAGCAGAAACGCTAATAAAATTTAGCCGCCATGTTGTGAAATTGCTATGGTAGCATTAATACGGTGTTTGTCATCATGTAATTAAATAATAAATAGCTAACGCATTTGCAAAACTCATATTTTCGTTGTTTATAGACACATCCAAACTTTGCTTTCTGTAAGTATTTATCAAACATTCATAAAGTGAAAACACTCAAACTTCATGAATTTAATATAATTACTTTCCAACTAAGGACCGTATTTTGCTGTTATATCAATTGCTATTTATGACAAATGAAGTTCAATAGTTAAGTTTTTACTAAACAATATAATTCCTCAAAGCGCAAATAGAATTTTCGAAACCAGATTTATTAATATAATTGACCTAATCATCTCACAGAACAGTACGTTATCGTGTTTATGCCGATAAAGCAATGGTGGCTGAAAAAATGGGTACGTGTCAAATCGAAATATTCCCAGTTGGGAATGTTGATATTAACGGATAAGCTGAGAAAGAAAAATCAGTTAACCCACATATTCATTTTCCATTTTGCTTTTTAGAGGACAAGTTCATTTTACTCCGGTCCAATTTAATTTTAATCCGCCGGTTGTGAGATGCACAGCACGCCTAAATATCTGCGCCAACTAACATTAATACAATCCCTCGGACAAGTCAGAAAAATAGCCACGCCCAGGGAGCTTTTCCTTCATTGTTCCCAGTCTACAAATCAGATTTTATATCAACATATAAGTAATTTCTGTCTATATATCTGAGATGAGGTATTCTGATTACTTGCATTATTTACATTATTCGGATGTTTATCCTCATTTTCATTGCCATATTCATAACGTTTCGGCCTCTATATCGCTGAGATGAGGGATTATGATTACTTGCATTATTTACATTATTCAGACTGTTATCCCTATTTCCATTGCCATATTCACAACGTTTCGGCCTCTATATCGCTGAGATGAGGTATTATGATTACTTGCATTATTTACATTATTCGGATTGTTATCCTCATCTTCATTGCCATATTCACAACGTTTCGGCCTCTATATCGCTGAGATGAGGTATTATGATTACTTGCATTATTTACATTATTCAGATTTTTATCCTCATCTTCATTGCCATATTCATAACGTTTCGGCCTCTATATCGCTGAGATGAGGTATTATGATTACTTGCATTATTTACATTATTCAGACTGTTATCCCTATTTCCATTGCCATATTCACAACGTTTCGGCCTCTATATCGCTGAGATGAGGAATTATGATTACTTGCATTATTTACATTATTCGGATTTTTATCCTCATCTTCATTGCCATATTCACAACGTTTCGGCCTCTATATCACTGAGATGAGGTATTATAATTACTTGCATTATTCACGTTGTGAATATGGCAATGAAGATGAGGATAAAAGTCCAAATAATGTAAATAATGCAAGTAATCATAATACCTCATCTCAGAGATATAGAGGCCGAGACGTTGTGAATATGGCAATGAAGATGAGGTTAACAGTTCGAATAATGTTACTAATGTATACAAGTGATTTCTTCACATTTTTCTCATCTGAACTTTATTTTATGCCGTCCAAACCATTTATATTTAACCTCTAAAATTCTGTTAAAGGTCATTGAAAATTCGCATTCATTCCGATTTCAATACGTAACATTATTTATAAAAGTCGTCGTTATTGGATTTATGTCCGTTACTATTTTTAAATAAGAAATACAAAAAAGTCCAACACTGTTCATTCGACGTCACGACAGGGAACTGAAGCGACACAAGTATTCAAATATGTTATATTCAGGTTATATTCACAATCTCCTAAAAAATGAAATTTCATCCGTTAAAAAAAAAAGGCCCTGAATTTTCTGACAGTAATAATCAACTTTTTCTATTTTTTTAATCCGTCGCTGATAAAAACAAATTTTTCTATTCCTCCATTCTCTGTTCGTTTTCTTTACATTTTTTTTTTTTACATTTTTTGCGGGGTGAATCTTTCTTTATGACGAAGTGTATGTGTGTAGGTTTTAAATCCGTACGGCCAACAATAATTGTTCGTGATTTCTCTTGCTGTCAATAAAAGAAAAAGGTAAAAATAGCGATAACTAATCACATACTTCATGTATGATGACAGCCGTGGCAGTTGCTTCAAAATCGCTATACGAAAAGACATTAACCGACAGGAAGTGAGTTATTTCCCTTGCTTTTCTTGTTTTCTATGAATTCGCTTCTCTGGGTAAAGCGTACGGTAATGATGTTATAATTTCCGTAGTGAATAAGTGTTTTATGAAAAGCAGAGCCTAAAAGCTCGTGATAAGTCACTACTTTGGCATCCCTTTGCAATCTTTCTGATCATCATTCGATTTAATCTAAAAGGCACACAAGACTAAACAATGATTGACTAAACATTAGCAACAGCACAAATAATTTCAACTCCTGTCGCCATTAAAAATGGACGTCAGCAAGTCTGTTTATAAATTTGAGAATTGTTTTTAAATTCTTAAACTTCATTCTATTTTAAAATTTGAACAAGCATTCCCTTTCTCAATATTCATGATTTGATCACTTAGAGTGAAAAGAGTTTGGAAATTAAAATATTTCAAACCAAAGTTTTTTGTTTCAGAAATAAAAATCATCTCCTTTACAGAACAATTGAAACTATAACGCGGATTTGCAAAAAGAAAATATTTGGCATAAAACGAATCGAATGTCGAATTTTTGTGACCAGCGATTCGCCACAAACAAATAAATGTAATTTACTTGTTAAATTCCCAATGATTATCAATTGGCAAGCCGCTGAGAGTGAGCTTGATATTCGACTTGTGCTCTATGAGTCTGCGTTAATATTAGCCTCATCAATGAATAGATTGTCTTATTAATGAATGCAGTCCGACATATCTTTTATTTTGCTTAAACAATAAAGAAAATGAAACATCCGTGACTCTCAAAACGACCGACTGAATTGAAAGCTTAACTTAAACGAGACAAAAGATCGCTTTTTTTTCACTTTGAAACCAACAGAAGTATATTGTCAATCTTTCACTTTGTTCTGAGATAATTCCGATACAAAAAAAAACCACCAGTTTCAAGGAATTCAGAACAAAGCCAAATAGCAAAAATCAATCTTAAATAATTACAAACTGTTTTTTTATTTGTAATTCAACTTTTCGAATGACAACAAAGCGAGCTAGAATGACTGCTGTAAAACAATGAACACATTTAGTAATTTTAAAAAGTGAAACATCTAAGAGCGACACAGAATACACTTTGAAGTCTGTATTCTACACTGAATATCGTTATGTCACTGAGAAAAGATGCTATGAATCAGATGAGCCGCGTCTTCCAGATGAAGAGAACTTTGATCTGATTCAGGAAATATGATATAATTATTTTATATCGCGTTATCGATGCCAGACTTGAAGACGCGGGTAAGGAATTCACACTTACTAGAAAGGGAAATGAAAGGAAGAGACGATTTAATAGCAATTCGATAATACATAGAACAAGAAATCCTTGAACATTAATGAGAATAAATTTCTATCTAAGGAGGAAAAAGGAAAGATAAGTTTGAAAATGTACAGAAATGTATGTCTTTTTTCCTCCTCAGCTGAGGAGTAAAAAAGGCATAGAGACATTTTGCTGATAGATATGCACGGTGGTAATTAGAAAGAACTTAGAATATTTAATTTCTTTTACTTTTTAATCTGCCGACATTTTGTCATATGAGACAATATATGAGACATTTTATCATATGAGTCATATATCATATGAGACGGACATGACTGGCGATAGGACAAAGGATTAGGTTGAGTCATTTTCGAGTATGTGCTTTATCAACAAAGATTATTTCTCGATGTTTATTCATTTTTTTTTTATTTTTTTAGGAGTTTCGAGTCTGATAGTGATTCTCAGTCGTAATGAGAGTTAAATCATTCTGCTGTGGGATTGAAACCGAAATTTGCTATTTTGCCATAGTTTGTATTTTGAAGGTCTCTGCTTATCAATCATGTTAGAATAAGTCGTGTGAACTGGTTTTGCTTTATAAATCGTCTGTAGGATTCTAAAAAGACGTAAAATGATATACGCCATTTTGTATGTTTTCCAGTTTTTAAATGAGCAAAGAGGTTTCTATAAGAAGGACAGCGAGCGACAATATTGAAAAACTTATTTCTGAAATTAAGCCTCGATTTTTGTTTAACAATCGTATTATGCAAAAAGAAATTATGTTTATTCATTACCTTTTCAAATTTTTTTTTATTTTCATAAAAAAAATGCACCTAGACTCTTTTACCATCACTTCGACTAAATACTACGGACGACAATGAAGGTTATATGTTCCGCTAATTCACTTGTCGTCTGCTTTAAAAAAATACAAACAAGTCTGTCTTTTTAATCACAGTCGGAATTTCATTTTCATCAAATTAGAATTTCTGTAGGATTACTACAGACACTAATCATTCATCCATTTTTCAAAATTTTCTCAATTTTCATTTTCAAACATCGAATATTAATAGTCCCTTTTCGGGCAATACAGTGATGGACGTACTGATTTGTAATATTCTTGACAGTAAGTTTTAATCTCACCTGGATTTGTTCTATTGATGCCCAGACACAGACATTTGTCAAATTTAACTGAATAAATTGCGATTCAAAAGAATTTGTCACTTGTTTATAGGAACATATTCTTTTCGCTTTTATGGAAATATTTTCAATAAATAAAATCATGGCGTAATCAATACCTGCCCAGAAAAAATGTATGCAACTGTTACAACAATCTACACATTCCAGACGCCATAATGATGTGCCTGATACACATCAGCTACCTTCTCGTCATCGAAACTCAAAATTATTTCGTCTTCATATCCTCGTGGTGTTATATTTGCAATTCAGCGGGCTTGCTCCGTGGATCCATCGTAAGGGATCTCTGTTGGCAACGCGAACCAGTTTGAAAGTCGATTCAGAAACTTAGCACAACCTTTTACATGTATACATGCCAGCAATTCTTCATTGGCAAATATCTTCATCATCCCAAATCCTGAGAACATCTGTCGATTCAGTTTAATCCTGTATCAGATTTCTTACGGGATTATTGTCATTTTATCGCATATAGCTGTCTATAAGCCGAGGTTTGAAGGATAAAATTCGAAGCAGAAATATGAAACTGACACGAGTAATAATTTTGTTATGGTTGAAGTCTACTCATGATGGAAAGAGATAGAAGTAATGATTCAGACATTAAAAATTGTCGTAAAATATTGCAAAAACCACCAAGTAATAATATTCTATCTTGAACCAATTTCTCTGTCCTGGGTAGGACGATAATCCACAACCGATAGCAAGGCCTTTGATCAGAATGTTTTGTGCATTTGAACCACCTCTTAATTGCAGGTGTCCACCCTGGCCCGGGGTTATAGCACCTGTCAGAGTCCCTGCTATGAGCAAATAGTTAACCCCCCAAAACACTATAAAAGTATAAAAATAGGTTTTAATACCAGCAATACTTTTTTGAATTGTTTTTACCAGCAATACATTTTTGAAAAGAAATATTACCAGCAATATATTTTTGAAAAAAATATTACCAGCAATACATTTTTGAAAAAAAATTACCAGAAATACATTATTGAAAATATATCACCAACAATATATTTTTGAAACAAAATATTACCAGCAATACATTTTTGAAAAAAAAATTACCAACAATATTTTTTGAAACAAAAAATATTACCAGCAATTCATTTTTTTAAAATTGTTACCAATAATATATTTTTGAAAAAAAATATTACCGGCAATACACTTTTGAAAAAAAATTACCAGCAATACATTATTGAATATCACCAACAATATATTTTTGAAACAAAATATTACCAGCAATACATTTTTGAAAAAAAATTACAGCAATACATTTTTGAAAAATAGAACAATTTAGAAATGCTATTGTATAGTTATATGGTCAACTGAAAAATTACCTCAATTACTTTGAAGAGACTATTTTCACATGTAGAAATATTGTTTGTATTATTGTGTTGACGGATTCAACCGTTTTCTTTTGATTTCTTGATATATTTGTTGTGTACATTGGCTTGAGAGAGTAGGGATTCTGTTAGGAAAGGTGATATTGGCAAAATACCTGGGCGTAGATTAATATTTGGATAATATTCAATGGCGGCACTCTCGAGGATTTTCCTTCTGAGTGAATTATTTTCTTTTTTTTATGAGTGTAGCATTTATAAACTCAAAATTTTGGTTGAATTTATTTCTATGCATGACTAGTGCATTTGTTAAATTGTTATTTATGTGGTCTCTGTTGTACTCATAGATGCGTTTTTTTTTAAATTTCTGCATGTTTCTTCAATGTATTGAGAGGAGCAGTTTTGGCAGCTTATTTTATGTATGCCTGCTTCAGAAATATTATTGCTATGGGTGTTTGAGGATCTGATTTTAAATCTAAATGTCCACATTGGACGAAACGGAGTTGGATAAAACTACAGTTTTCCTATTGTCTTTTTCCTTAATACATATTGTCTTTTTCTACAGGTTAATTCTAAGAAATTTTTACATATCAACATATATATATATATATATATATATATATATATATATATATATATATATATATATATATATACACGCACACATTGGAGAAACATGCAGAAATGTTTTAAAAAAAAACGTATCTTTGAATACAAAAGGGGCCTCATAAATAACAATTTAATAAAGGCACTCGTCATACTCGTCGAATAAATTCGACTATAATATTGATCTAAAAATGTCACACTCATCAAAAGAGAAAGTAATTTAACCAGAAGGAAAATTCTTGTCAGTGCCGCCAACGTATATACCTATCTACACCCCGGGGTTTTTTTTCCCAATCTCACCTTTTTTGAAAGAATTACTATTTTCGCAAGTCAGCATACACAACAACAAATATGATGAAAAATTAAAGAGTTTAAATCTATCGCTTCAGCCTTTGAAAATGTACAGCACAAATGCCTATCTCATACCATAACAATCTGATCACAATCCCAAAAATATTCATTTAAAAAAAATTCTTGAATATTATTTACCAGATTTTAAATTCTGACACTTTGTGTCCTCCATAAAATGTTTTAACTGACCTTTCGACCACCTGATGAACATTCATGAATGTTCCCAAATTTATAAGCCTTGATAAACCAATGACATCCTCGCCTCTCTGGATATAAATGCGTGTAGCATAATAAATGCTACCTTGCCTTGGTAAAGTTCCTTAGAGGACGGAACGCATCGGATAAGTATAGTTTTTCATCTTGTCGCTTTTTATTCATATATATATATATATATATATATATATATATATATATATATATATATCCAAGTATAAGATTGGTGTATACGGAATAACCAAAATACTATTCTTAAAAGAGTGCTCAATACAGAGTAGAGCAAATATAATTTATTCGAAAATTATAACATAAATATGTTATAACATCACTACAAAAATGGCCATTTTGTGTCAACACTCCTTGAGTCATATCAAGTGATGGTGTTTAATGTCGAACCTACAAAAGGTTCAAACCAAACAAGCCTTTTAAAACTCTTTATTCTACATTCAACACTATCACTTGAAAAGACACCAGAAGTGTTGAAAAAATGGCTATTTTTGTAGTGATTTTATAACATATTTATCTTATATTTTTCGAATAATTTATCTATATATATATATATATATATATATATAGTGTATTGGGGCGGCAGATCATTATTTAAACATATATTACTAAATATAAGAGACAATGAACGTCTATTATGTCTGATCATGAGCCGTTCTAATGCCCGAATGTTTGCTTTAATTACTGATGAATTTTAATTTCATGCACATAATATTAACCAGATATTAGTTGATAACACAGCAATAATCACATGTACACACATTAAAAAGAACCTTCTGATATTGGAGGCCATCTACATTAAAACAAAGCAACCCACACTCAACAAAATTACATCTCAAACTAGTCACAACACATTACATTGCATGTAGACATATGGTTCTGTTGTAATACTTTGGTCTATCGCGTGGTATGACGCCATAGAACCGCATCTTGAACTTACCACTTGCGTCTGTCAGCGTCGCATAACAATTGCTATGTCAAAATAACAAAATATCATCTCTGACGATGGATATATTTGTTTCATGTTTGTATAACCAATCTGAGGATGGCTCAGGTGAGCCGAAAGCTTAGGACCAAATTAATAAAAAAAATATCCAAATGTTGACAATTTTTGTCTTTATTTTCCCCAGAAATCATAGCAAACATTAGAACGGCTCATGATCAGACATAATAGACATTCATTGTCTGTTATATTTCATAATATATGTTTGTTTATATATATATATA
This sequence comes from Acanthosepion esculentum, assembly GCA_964036315.1. Taxonomy (NCBI): domain Eukaryota; kingdom Metazoa; phylum Mollusca; class Cephalopoda; order Sepiida; family Sepiidae; genus Acanthosepion; species Acanthosepion esculentum. The sequence goes on along the minus strand of OZ038489.1, from coordinate 16,466,604 downwards.
TATATATATATATATATATATATATATATATATATATATATATATATAATATAAAAGGCTCAAACACTAATATTCCATGGTTATAATTTATTACATTGGAATCGTAACCACGATCCAATTCATCAGACCAACAAATTCAAAAAGAAATCAGAAAATATAACTCCGGGTATAAAAAAATAAAATTTTAGTGAGAGTGTATGTGTGGGAGTGGGAAACAAGTGTGAGAGGGAAATGTATGAAAGCTCTAGAGAGAGGGTGTAACAGAAGAAAGAAGAACTGGAAGGCCTAAAGGTGAAGGTGGGGTTTAAAATTTAACAGAGAGAAGTTTTAAAGAGAGGAGTTAAATAGCGGTTTAAATGAGTGAGATATAGATAAATATGAATAATTTTCGATGCATAATTCGCTACCGATTCGCTGACCTAAAATTAAAATTAAAAATACAGACACCGGAAACGTGTGGATACATTTCTGCCTTTTTTATTATATTTTTACTCTGTCCTGGACATTGAGTTCTACCTGGATTCTGTCCTCTTGGGAATTTATATATATATTTTTCTTAAAAACATCTTTCGGTCGGAAACACTTAAAGGAAAAAAAGAAAACGCTTCACAATATATGTAACTTATATTTAGTCTCTTCAATGCCCTTGCGGTAGAACTCGGGGAGGGGCGTTGACGCAAAGATGTCCGTGAGGGCTTTGCGCAAGTCTGCTTCATTGGTGAAGGATTTCCCACGAAGATGATTATCCAGGGAGTGGAAGAGGTGGTAATCGGATGGCGCAAGGTCAGGTGAATATGATGGATGGCACAAAGTCTCCCACCCAAGTTGCTGTATGGTATCCCTGACCACTCGCGCGACATGCGGCCTGGCGTTGTCATGGAGGAAAAGCACACCTTTGCGATTCACCAGTGCTGGCTCCTTCTGGCGCAATGCCTGTTGCACACGTTTCAATTGCTGCGAGTATAGGTCTCCAGTGACCGTTTGGCCCGTTGGTAGCAGTTCATAATGAACCACATGACGACCTGTCCACCAGACACAAAGCATAATCTTGTGTGAGTGCATAGGCGATCTTGCGGTGTGAGGGAAAGCATCCTGGGGAGACAACCAATGTCTGGAACGCTTGGAAGTATCGTACAGAACCCACTTTACATCACTGGTAAGCACTCGATTGAATAAGGATGCGGTACAATGGCGAGAAAGCAGCGATGCGCAGGCTGCCACTCGTTGTCCCTTGTGGACCTCCAACAACGTTTGAGAAACCCACTTGCTCAGTTTGTACGTCTTACCTAGGAGGCTGCAGGTGAAGTCTAACTGTTTCATCGGAAACGTTGAACAGTCTTGCAAGTTCACCACACGTTAGACTACTGTCCTCTTCAATGGCCGCCTTCAGGACTCCGTCATTCAAGACCTGTGCTCGTCCACTGTGAGGCTCATCATGGAGAGACAAATCTCCCGACTTGAATTTTCGAAACCAACGCCTTGCAGTACATTCATCCACAGCACTATCCCCAAACGCTTGACATATGCGGCGACTTGATGCAGCTGCTGATAAGCCCAGTTTGAAGTCGTAAAGCAAACAGCCCCGAACGAGATCTCTAGACACTTCCATCCGTCTTACAGCTGTCCGGCTTATAACTGATGACCGGGCATGGTGCGCGTGTTTTTATAACGTCTGATGTTCCTACTTCCGGCTGTCCGAATTTGAAAACAATTGCTACACGCATTTCGTATATATTTCAACTTCATTCAATGACTAATCAAAAAGCGGACAGAACTTTTTTGGTTACCTTGTATTAATGAAACTTAGAATCCAGTCAGTTTCTATCTGACGGGCCAAATTCAACGAGTCAATTAATTAGCCTATCAACACCTCCGCCATCTTTGAATGAATGACTGATAATATCGTGCCGACCAATGGTTGAATCATTAGAACTGTAGTTATTTCGAACGTCAATGAGTACTACATAATATCTACCTTGTACCAGACTTGGGAAAGTTCTATAATAAGTCCGCACCCTTTTTCTATTGATGGAAAGAGACTCGCACACCCTCCGATCACCTGGCGTCTTTTTTATTGACTCGGAAATTTTTTCAATTTACTTCAGTCAAAATTCAATTTAATTAAACCAGAATTTGCATTTGATGAAAGGAAATGACAACTCTTGATTTTACACGACTTATATAGCGTTCGACATTTTTCTGTTTCGGATAGATTTATTTTTCTTTAATCAAATATCGAATATTCAGTGTCATAAATACTTAAAATGGCTTATTTATGACTTGAAAGTCTAGTGATTCATTTCATTAGTTGTCACCCGCCATTTTTGTTTGATTTCCGCGATGTTTTAGCAGTCATCCGGGCTTTTCACATCTTCGCGCGCTTCACAGTAAAGATGAACAGGAGAGCAAAATTTACTTAGCATCAAAGACATTTCTTTGAGTGTCGCAAACATTCCTATTTCATAATATTAACGATGTTCTTTGAAACTCTTCCCGCTTTATTTTGTTCTTCTGCGAATTGGCGTTTCTTTCTTTCTTTGATATCTGCGTCAATTGCGTTCATGTAAGGACAAATGTTTTTGTCAACATGTTTGTGCAATTCAACTGAGATAAAAGGACAACGAAACGAAGCAGTAAATAGATCTCACTTTTACAATACAGTGTTTATAAGTTGCTACAGACTTAAGCAACTGATTCAGCGCTTATCATGTAACAAAGGTTGTTTTTAATATGTTGGGTGTTAAACGCTAGAAAAATATCCAAAAGTCGATTAATTTTCTCGTTGTTTGCATTTCATGATGAGAAGCAAACAACTGCGTAGCTATGGGTCATTTAAGTGGAGAAAGAGAGGTTTGTTGCCTATGGGTCATTGGATTGGAGAAAGAGAAAGTTGTTGGCTATGAGTTATTTAAGTGTATAACGCGGGAGGTGTCACTATGCATTTAAGCGGAGATAGATGGGATCGTCGGTTATGAATCATTTGTGGGGAAAGTGGAGGGTATCTCCTATGGGTGTTTTAAGTGAGGAAGGTGGTGGTCATCGTCTATTGGACATTTAAATGGGAAACATGGGTTGTTGTCAGCCTTGGGTCATTTAAGTAGGTTGTCGGCTGTGTCATTTAAGCGGGAAAAGAAGTGTGTTGTTACCTATGGGTCATTTAAGCTGGAAAAGAAATGTGCTGTTAGCTATGGGTCATTTAAGCGGAGAAAATAGGTTGTTGGCTATTAGTCATTTAAGTGGGGAAAGAGGTATTTTGTTGACTATGGGTCATTTAAGTGAGGAAAGTTGGGGGTGTCGGCTGGAGGAGGTCGTTGGTTATCTCATTTTAGTGGCGATGTCGGCTATAGGTCATTTAAGCGAAGAAAGTCGGGGTTGTTGACCAGGAACCATTTAAGTGGGGAAAGAGAGGGCTGTTGGCTATTGGTCATTTAAGTATGGAGAGTTGGAGGTTGCCGGCTATTGGGCATAAAACATTTAAGTGTAGAAAGTGGAAGGTGTCTCCGATGGGTCTTTTAAGTGTGGAAAGTGAAAGGTGTCTCCTATGGGTCTTTTAAGTGTGGAAAGTAAAAGGTGTCTCCTATGAGTCTTTTAAGTGTGGAAAGTGGAAGGTGTCTCCTATTTATCTTTTAAGTGTGGAAAGTGGAAGGTGTCTCCTATGGGTCTTTTAAGTGTGGAAAGTGGAAGGTGTCTCCTATTTATCTTTTAAGTGGGGAAAGTGGAAGGTGTCTCCTATGGGTCTTTTAAGTGTGGAAAGTGGAAGGTGTCTCCTATGGGTCTTTTAAGTGTGGAAAGTAAAAGGTGTCTCCTATGAGTCTTTTAAGTGTGGAAAGTGGAAGGTGTCTCCTATGGGTCTTTTAAGTGTGGAAAGTGGAAGGTGTCTCCTATGGGTCTTTTAAGTGTGGAAAGTGGAAGGTGTCTCCTATGGGTCTTTTAAGTGGGGAAAGCGGAAGGTGTCTCCTATGGATCATTTAAGTGGGGAAAGTGGTGGTGATTGTCTATGGTACACTTTAACGAGAATAAGTGGAGGGATGTCGAACGTGGATCATTTAAGCGGGGGAAATGGCGGTTGACGCCTATGTCTTATTTAAGTGAGGAAGGAGGAGACTTGTCGACTATGTGTCATTTCGGTGGGGAGAGTGGAAAACTGTCAAGTACTGAAGATATCCACATACGACTCTTCCCTCGAATTTGCGTGCGTATGTAATAGCAATTCAATTACGCTGACAGGAAATGAAGCGCTTTTGACAATCCACATTTATGCCTCAACTAATCAATGTAATGATGGCGTATTCGATATATCAAAGTGATATTCAATTTTCAAAATATGCCCGATAGGGAACTTTTTTGTTTTCTTTCTTAATAACTAAACTTTTTAATCTTTTTTCTTGGGGGTTAGTAAATCAGAGAATGAAAAGGACATTAATCAAAACTCACAAAATATTTTCCATTTTAAAGGTGTTTGGTCGATAAACATCATTAAAAACTTTGCTTCTATTGCTTATACAAAAGTTACAACGTTTTGACCGGGATTTTGAGAAGCGTTGGAAATGCTCGATGATCTTTTCAAAGGTTTTCGGCTTTTTTCTTTTGACTTTTTCTTTTGACTTTTTCTTTTGTACAATGTTTCAGTCGATCGATTGTTGAATTGAAACGCGATTACTCCCCACACACACAGTCACGGATAATCCCCAGAATTCTTTGAACATTACAAACATCATTCCATAACCAATTATTAAGTATTGATAGATATTTAGCAAGCTTAATCTGAGACAAACCGGAAGTGAGAGAAATGGAGCTAGAAAGGATATGTTGAACGAATCAATCCAACTGGATTTCTTGTCTGTCCGCCTTGAAAATCAGCATTCAAAAGCATTTTTATCACTGCAGACAACAGGAAATACGTAATTATCTCAGCGACCAGACAAACAACGATCACTATGTTTATGAATAAATTAATATTCGTGGATTATCCCAAGATAAATTATCATTGGATTATCCCAAGATTCAAATTAATTTAAGATTTCCTTCCTAATGTTTTTCTCAGGTTTTATCTTTTCGTCTAAACGTTTCGATTACTCTAATCTTCGTCTCTCTTCAGAAAATCTAAAGGCCTAAACAGTTAAATAAAAACAGCAAATAATAAGGCAATATTCTAAAAGAGTCACCAAAAAATAATAATAACTTATTGGAGAAAACCAGACAAAACTTGAACGTTGTGTAAGTTTTCACGTAAGTCCACTGTGACAACGTTGCATGCGAATGTTCTCCAGTACTTCACTCTTTGATTGAAAGGATTCGTGGGGCATCTGTCACTTGGGGGATCGAATCAGTTCGACTTGGATGACCGCAAAGTGTCACAGCTTCTCGAGGCCGCTTAGATGCTGGAATAAAATTTGGTAAAAGAGCAAACATTGACCATGAAAACAGTCGAAATCAGGTGAGAAACACAAGTTTCAATCCTGCTTGTCAGAATTTGCGTTATTGTCACTGACTTTATTGTAAATGACGAAGTACCGTAATTCCACATGTATAATAAGCATTTTTTTTTAAAATTAACAAACAAAATTAGGGGTGCGTATTATGCATAGCTACAATTTTTTTTCAAAAAAATTGCCGTTTCATAGGTCGATTTCAGTTGTGAAATGACGACTCACCACAAACATACGAGAATTTGACACTAACATTGGGCGATTGCGACCGCATAAGGATGTCAAATACAATCATATGTACCTAACAATACTTATAAATGTAAAATAAAATAAGAATTATCATAGAACTAAATTAGAATAATATTATTCTATGTTTAAAACCACTTTTTGTGAAAAACTACATACAGATCCGGTAGATTTGCACATTTTATCGAACAAAAACAGGTTAATGAGTCTGCGCAGTAGGCACAATATAGGCATTTCCGTTTCCTTTTAAAATCGTGATGATCGGAAATTTTGATAAAGATCTTCAATTACGGCTTGAATAAGAGTAGGAAACGTTGGCCGTAATGAAATTGGAAAGGTACCATTTATAGGGTTTGATTACCAAACAAGGGTTGCGTATTATGTGTGAGTAAAGGAATTTTCCCACGCTTTCAGCACAATTTAAGGGGTGCGTATTATGGATGAAGGCGTATTATACATGGAGAATTACGGTAATTTCCTTTTATTCGCAAGCGAAATTGAAAGAAGAAATGGTGTACGTTTATTGTTAAGCTTTGTATTTTGAAAAAAAAATGTATCATATTCTTTATAGTATGCGCATGTGCAAAAATGTCTTCCTGAAATGCTCAAAGTGAAGATGCTAATATTGTTTCTGAAACATTTAGATTTTTTCAGAAAAAGGTTAAAGTTGGTTTGAATCGCCATAAATATTTCCTAATGAATATATCCTGTCGATGTATAAACATTACTATTTTTCAATCTGCAATTAGTACTTTATATCTTTTATGGTCAAGTCGTTAGAGCATTGGCGTTTTGACGATGAGACTTGAGTTTCGACTTCCACTCTGAAAGTTGATTTCTTAAGAATATCATCCCGGGGAGACGATCTCCGGGTACGGCCCAATGACAAAAATTATTAAGTCACGTGAGTTGCGCAGTCGGCGGCGGAAATATTGCCAACTTTTAAAAAGACCATGAATTAATTTTTTGAATATTTTATTTTTTTATTGTTTTATTACATTTAGCGAATTCAAGCTTCGTGTTTGTTTCGTAAATTGCTGATGATTCCACGACAATCAAAATTAGTTTTTCAAATTATTTATGAAGCACGACCATTTCTGATTTAAATGCTCAGTTCCTGCTGCAAAAAAATCTCTTTGATATTTTCAGAAAATATCAAATCGCCGTGGCTGTTTTGGAATTGTGTTCTGATTTAAATTTTACCACCAAGAAGCAAATTCTTCTGTTATGCTAAATGTTCTGGGAAAAACGAATTAGTACATAATTTTGTAAAAGAATTTTAAAACTTCTTTCTTTTATTATTTACATACAGTGTAATCGCTTCATATTTGTTGATATTGTTAGTTGTTCCTTTACAAGACAAAATAGTTATGCCTCTGCTATAAAGCAACGTGAATTTCACAGGTCATTATTATTTCCTTCGTCATTGGATGCTCCAGTTATCTATGGGTCCTCCTTTATTTTGAATAACCTTTTCAACCCTTTTTGGCATTGACTTGATGAGGTTCTGGCAAATCTCATCTCCAAGCATTGAATTCCATTCGGATATGAAATTCACAATCAAATCCTCTTTGTTGCTCAACTGCTTTCTCGAGAGCCTGTACTTTATAATGCTCCATAAGTTTTCTATGGGGTTGAGGTCAGGAGATTGGGATGGCCATGTCATAACACTCACCTGCTTCTCATCAAAGTATTCCTTCATCAATTTTGATTTGTGACAGGGAGCATTATCCTGCATAAAAATGAGCTTGGTGGGGTCGATTTGCACCCTTTCAGCAGAAGGGAGCAGACAAGACTCTAAAATTCTCTTGTACTGTTCGCTCCTGAGGGTCTTTTAAATAGGTTTTAAGAAACCAGTTCCATGAAAAGAAAAGCATCCCCAGAACATTATACTGAGTGGATGCTTGACAGTACTTACTGCTAAATTCAAAGAGCTTTCAAAGCTGCTTCTTCGGATTTTAGATCGCTTATCCTTTGAATTTAGCTCAACTTTCGTTTCATCGGAGAAGAGAACATTTAGTAAAAACAAAATCAGGTGAGTCACTTTTATCGAACAGTACTGTAGATAGCAAACAGCAGTTATAGAATTTTCTGTAAGTTTTACGATGGAAAGCGTGCTGCAAAGATACACTGTTAGTGAATATTTATGGATCGGCTACATTTGATGCAATCACAGGAGATAAATCAGATGAGTTAGTGGCAATCCTTCTGATAATAGAAGATCTGCGAAGAAAAGTTTTCTACTTTGTCATTCATTTTCCTAACATTGTTCTGATATATAAAAAATTATATATCATCTTCTCCCATAAACTGAAAATGTAAACTACTCAGTAAATGATTATACCGTTTAGCTGAACAATCCTTAGCTATAATCCTGAAAATACGTCCTCAAACTTTCATCTGTTTCCATCCATGAAGGACATTGGTTCTTTAATGCTAATGAGGGGGAAAGGCAACTAGAGAAGAAGAAGTATTACTCTTTGACCGACCATTGTAAAGGGATAAGTACAAGAAAAAAATTGGTTATCTGCCATTCATCTGTCATACGAAATGCGGATAAAAAGAGAACTACAGTGTGGAATTGAACATTTCCATAATTTCTATTCTCGCTTATCAACCTGAAATTCAGGGAGGAACGAGGGAATTTTTCCTTTTTCTTCTGTTATCTACGTAGAAGTTTGCTTCCATCTTTGTATATAAAATGGAAAACCGACGCTGCCTTTGGCGCGTTCCTTTTCATTAAAGTTCTCTTTTTGATTCGCATGCCTATTTCCTCGAATTCCCTCTGTTCCAAATACGTTTATAACTTTCGAAAAATAAGGTGAACTTATCAAGGTCTACGTGTCCTTATATAAAGAAAATATTAATAGCAGACTTAGCCAATTATTTTAAGATCGGTTTTAAACAGTCATTATAATTGCGAATTTAATTAATTAAATTAAAAAAAAACGCATAAATTTAAATAATTTAAATTCAACGATATTCAGACAAATGTATTCTGAATTTATTGCACTGTCAACAGCCAATGAAAATCAGTTCCAAGTTTATCCCCAATGTCACGTGGCCCAGTAGATTAAAGCCTTAGTTGGATCCAGTGACTTGACCCAAAGAGTTGTGAGTTCAATACCTGGCTACAGCAGTGGTGAACAAAAAACTTGGAGAGTTGTGTTAAAGGGAGATAACTGAGATATCCGGAAGAAGCATTGCAGTTGAAACTAGAACAATCTACACTGGTTGACGAAATAAAGGATTCAGTTCGAAATTCCAATCATCTGAAGAAGGCCTGAGCGTATAACGGCCGAAACGTCGTGAATATGGCAACAAAGATGAGGACAACAGTCCGAAAAATATAAATAATGTAAACAGTTCCAAGTTATCCATCTCTAGTTGTATCTCCGAGTAGAGTTACATAATGTATTTTTTTACTGAGACACATACCCGACAGGGGTAAAGTTTCCTTTTGCTGAATCAGAGATTGAACAAATATTACAGAACGACGAATTTTTCGAAAAACTTTATATCTGAAGAAATTCTAAATGAAAAATTAATATCCGTAAGAAATGCTCCTTTTGATATCAACGAAAATTGGACGCCATTTTCGATTTTCTAAACTCTTGTCATTTTGAAAGTAAAATAGGTTGCAATGTTATTACATGTTGTGGTCATTCCATTTGATCGACTGTTGTGTTAATGAATTTGCCAATGTTATCTCAACCGAATGGATTTCCAGTGTATTACATTCGACATTGAATAATTAATACAGTTCAATCTCTCTGGGCAATCGATTTTCATCAATAGTTTCACAATCCAATCTCATTAAAAGCTTTCAGACTCCTTAAGTGATTAATTGTCGACGAAGCAATTAGAGTCTTTTAAGTAATTGATATTAGTGAGAAAATGTTGTTTCAATTGACAATCAGGAAAATGGCGGGAAAACATGACAAGACGCAAGAGTTTGACTTCTGTTTTGTCATTAATTTATATAAACGAGAAAAATTACAGACGACCGATTAGCGCATTGGATCAATAAGTGAAATCAATGAGTGAAATCAATAAATGAAATCGATAAGTGAGATCAATGCTCTTTGGCAAGTTTCATAATAACGATTGCTGGCGCGTTTCCAGAAAATCTTTCAATTCTATTTTTTCAGGTGGAAATAATAAGTCATCTCTACAAAATTGATACATTCTTACAATGTATAAGCTCTTAAAAGAGTTGTGATTTATTACATGACAGCCAAGAACTTTCAAGATAAAATCTCTAACATAATTTTCTATAGATACAAAAAGGTTTCACTTAAATTGCAATTAGAACATAGTTAATCATAGGTCTTTTAAAAAAAGGCAATCCTTTTACCTTTGCGTTTCTTGCAAGTCTTGGAATGTGTCGATTTTATAGGCTGTATGCAAAGGCGTTCTGTTAAATTAGAAAAAAAAACAGGTTAATTAACCCTAATTTATTGGATTAATATTTTCTCACTTGAAGCGTAAAACCTTTTGTCTTTTTACCTTTGGTTATTACGATTGCTGTGAAGGGATTTTCTCAGCGTCAAAACTAATGTCTTCTATGAACAGGTTGAACTCCATAAATTCACCTTATTTTTCGAAAATTATAAACGAATAAAAACGTATTTTGCACAGAGGGAATTCGAGGAAATAGGCATGCGAATCAAAAAGAGAACTTTAATAAAGAGGACCGCGCCAAAGGCAGCGTCGGTTTTCCATTTTATATCCAAAGATGGAAGCAAACTTCTAAGTAGATAACAGAAGAAAAAGGAAAAAATCCCTCGTTCCTCCCTGAATTTCAGGTTGATAAGCGAGAATAAAAATTATGGAAATGTCCAATTCCACACTGTAGTTCTCTTTTTATCCGCATTTCGTACGACAGATGAATGGCAGATAACCAATTTTTTTCTTGTACTTATCCCTTTACAATGGTCGGTCAAAGAGTAATACTTCTTCTTCTCTAGTTGCCTTTTCCCCTCATTAGCATTAAAGAACCAATGTCCTTCATGGATGGAAACAGATGAAAGTTTGAGGACGTATGTTCAGGATTATAGCGAAGATGAGAAGATGATATATAATTTTTTATATATCAGAACAATGTTAGGAAAATGAATGACAAAGTAGAAAACTTTTCTTCGCAGATCTTCTACTATCAGAAGGATTGCCACTAACTCATCTGACTTATCTCCTGTGATTGCATCAAATGTAGCCGATCTATAAATATTCACTAACAGTGTATCTTTGCAGAACGCTTTTCATCGTAAAACTTACAGAAAATTCTATAACTACTGCTGTTTGCTATCTATGTGTACTCAGAGGGGCAGCCATTTTGAAAAATGATCACGAGTAAAAAAAAGTATAGATATTTCTTTATTTTTCTTGGTTTCTAGATACATTTTGTTTAACAGCCAATAAATAAATAAATAGATACAAACTTTAATGAATTCTGATAGTTTTAAAATTTAAATTCGAATAGGCATTACTTTCTGGCCGATTGTCGTAGTATGTGCCCCCTTTATATATCATCGCTCTCCATAAATTGTTATCTATATTTTTGTGGTGAAATAAAAAGAAAACAGTAACCAGCGAGTAAATTCAAGCTCTCCCAACTGGTATTCCGACCTCTTGTCGTTCCTTCTTGAGTTCTGTCTCAAAATCGCACTAACAGACTTTTCCAGTCGCCAGCCGTGAACGTCGCTCCAAGCATGCCCACTGGGAAAAACTAGTTGCTTTTATATCTGTCCATGTACCCATCATCCCTTGCGTCTTCATGCGATCCCATAATTCATTGCGTCTCTGTCCCATAATGCATTGCATATTCATTGCATAAAAATGCAATGCAATGCAAGTCCCGCCTTATTCATTTACGTTATCTGGCCGAGGACGGATTACGGCAGAGCGGTAAGTGCTGAGTTTTTCCCCTTCATTTCAACTGCAGTAGCCTTACATGCTAAGCAAATACGGGCTCTTTTTTGGCGGGGAAAAAGCAAGTCGCAACCAGTTGTGCTCGTCCTAGGTTCTGCCTAAATCATGTCTGCCACAATTTTCCCATTCGTTAAAATGTGTACACTATTGGAGAATCCCTCAGAACACCAGCCAAATACGTTGCTCTTCCCGTTATTTTTTCTTCTCGTCTACAAAAACCTATCTCTTTATTTCGTATAGTTTCTCGTTCTTATTGTTCCAGAGGCCCATTTAGTCAAATGGTCGACACAATAAAAAGCGGGTAAGTTATTTTGTGCCTCCTTACAATTTGGTTCAGTGCTTCTCAAACTTTTCATTCAAATATTTCCTAATCCAGGAGGTTTAATAATCGATAAAAGAAACAGTGAAGAATATTATCCACGACCCGAATTCAACTTGTGGTTATATCCGCTGATATTACATCGACAGTTATTTGAGAACCTTGAACCAACGAATTCACTAGCGATGGCTTGTGGGACGAGCATATTTAACATTAGATCAGCATCGAGGTAAAGTCTCCTGCTCTTACCGAAGTTGACGTCAAGTGAATATACGATAGTTACAGTGATGTTCGAAAAAAGTGACTCACCTGATTTTTTTTCACTTAAAATTTTTTTCGCCTATTGTTTTTTGGGGTCAAACTAATTTTTAATTTTACTAATATAAAGACCCATTCCCGACAACCTAGAAAAAAAGTTTACTCACGCTAAGGTATTCTATTGATACTTTTGGATATAAATGAGATTTTAGGGAAAAACACTGTGCAAAAAAAAGTGACTCACTTATTTCTTGCAATTAGTAACCAATAGAAACATAAACGAACAGCTTTAAATAAAGAATAATAGAGGTATAATCTATTTATAATAGGTAATATAGTTCGAATTATTTAATAATCTATGGGTCCGCCTTTATTTTGAATAACCTTTTCAACCCTTTTTGGCATTGACTTGATTAGGTTCTGGCAAATTTCATCTTCAAGCATTGAATTCCATTCGGATATGAAATTCACAATCAAATCCTCTTTGTTGCTCAACTGCTTTCTCGAGAGCCTGTACTTTATAATGCCCCATATGTTTTCTATGGGGTTGAGGTCAGGAGATTGGGGCGGCCATGTCATAAAAACTCACCTGCTTCTCATCAAGGTATTCCTTCATCAATTTTGATCTGTGACAGAGAGCATTGTCCTGCATAAAAAATGACCTTGGTGGGGTCGATTTACACCCTTTCAGCAGAAGAGAGAAAACAAGACTCTAAAATTCTCTTGTACTGCTCGCTCCTGACGGTCTATTCAATAGGTTTTAAGAAACCAGTTCCATGAAAAGAAAAAGCATCACCAGAACATTATACTGAACGGATGCTTGACAGTACTTACTGCTAAATTCAAAGAGCTTTCAAAGCTTCTTCTGATTTTAGATCGCTTATCCTTTGAATTTAGCTCAACTTTCGTTTCATCGGAGAAGAGAACATTTAGTAGGAAAAATCAGGTGAGTCACTTTTATCGAACAGTGCTGTATATCCATTATTTTACAGCGAGTTACGCTGTGAAAACGTTTGTCTAATTTAATCTTACAAACTATTAATAGAGATTTCGAGACTCGGTAACAACTTTCAAGGCTTTTGAAAGACTAAATAAAGTTTATACTATGTAAATTATTCGAAATTCAGGCAAATATTTTACATGCGGAATCCACAGTGAAGAACCTTCTGCATGCTAAAATTTGAATGTTTCTTGGTAGGTTTGCTTAAGAAGTATTTAGAATCAAAACCGAAAATAGAAGAAATGTTTCAAGCTTTCTTGTTTCTTATGATATGGAAATTACTAAGGATAAAAAATCTAACTGCAAAGACTAGCTCGGGGTTGCCATGTGTGTGGCATTTAATTCGAAATCATCTTAATTCACTTGATTTGATGAACTAAGATGACAATGTGTTTTGATAAATCAAAATCAATCCC
>OZ038489.1:16386348-16452805 GCA_964036315.1 Acanthosepion esculentum | reverse complement strand
GTGTTGCTTCAAATCTCTTCTTCATCTGTGAGGAGATTGTCCAACATTCACTGCCAGAGAAGAGGACTGATATCACGTAGCAGTTCAGTAGTCTTTTCTTTGTTTCTAACGAAATGTTCCTGTTTCTTAATACTTTGCTTAACTTTTGGAAGGCATCTTTCGCTATCCCAGTGCGCATTCGGATTTTAGTGTGGTAATTTCCTTGTGTTAAAAACACTTCCCAGATATGTAAATGATTGAACATGTTTGCTTTCTGTATCACCAATTTGTAATTTGCATGTTGGGCTGTTCTTTTCGCTTTAGTCCTTTATTCTTGCTTTTCTTCACTACTTTCTCTAAGAGTTTTGTAGTTACTTTTTTGTGTCTGCTATTACACTGTGTCAACTGTATAGCATTTTATTAAGATTGTGGCCCGCCAATAATGAATCCCGGTAGGACTTATTCTCTCAGAAACTCCTGAATGTATAAAGTCCGGTGAGACGATACATCCTTGTCTTACACCCCTTTCTATTTTTGTATATTTAATGAATCTATTTTCTATCCGTATTCATCCCAAATATCTCAAGGTTATCTGTTCACTTTTCCAATAAAAAAAAAATAATTATTCAATTATATTGTGTTTTATTGGTTTATTTGAATCAAAAGAATGGATATACATTAAATTAATGGATTTGCAATGACCATAAACATATTGCTTTTCAATCGGCCATTTTGAATTTGATGAACATATTTAATAATAGATAACTTTAATAGAGACAAAATGTATAGCCAGTGATAAGAATGAAAGTTAACTCAATCCCAATACAAACCCTGACATCAATTCGTTTATTTGAAATGATTTTATCTTGCGTTTTTATTATCTCCTTTCCAATCCAAATTTAATCCGATTTATTTGAAAGCCTGCTCGTTATCAATTCAGCGAGAGATACCCCTGAAGAGAGTCTAAGCTAAGAACCGTTCACTCTGACCATCACAAACCGTATATGTCACACACTGCTTCCAAATTGTATTTATTTAGTTTTAGATTGTCATAAGTGACATAGGATATAACCATATAACCATACATAATTATTAGTGCATTTTACTCAACCTGAGAACATAGTACAGGTGACTAATGGTAATTTTCGTAACCATTATGAAAATTACTTCACGCTGATATCAATGGTCGGCGTTCGAGCCGAGGTAAAAGTTTGGATTTTGAATGCTTATTTTGAAGGCAGTCAGCTTAAAAAATAACTAGTTATGGTGCCGATCGCTAGAAGAGTTAGATTCATGGCTTTTCCAATTCTATTATCGTCAGAGGGACATCAACATCTGCGATCAGGATTTCAAGCTTATTACGTACCAACTGCGCCAATTTGCAACTTAAAAGTTGCTATATCGCAGTAATAATACCACTGGTCAACACGATTTTTGGTGCTGAGAAACAAAACACTTTTTTTAGCTAATTTGATTATGCTGATTCCGAAAATGACCTTAGTTTTTCAAGATTAGCTACCGTTTTTGCTGTACTGAAATTGCTCATTTTTGGGGGAAAAAAGGTCAATTTACAATCTTCGCTGACCGCAAAATTTAGATAGTTGTAGAAACGCACCAATTTTCAGGTACGCCGAGCAATTCATGTCAGCCACCTGAAATAAACTATTTTTATAAGAAAAAAGTGTTTTTGAGCCAAAAATGTTAAATCAGATCTACCGAAGCTTTCCAATTTATCGCTAGAATTCAAATTAGCTGATAAACTTTATCAGTAATACACTTTAGTGAACCTGATAATTACGGTGACATAAAAAATGAAACCCTAAATTCTTCTTTTCTAATATTCATAAATTTATTTCATCACTAAGGAAGGAAACCAAACACACTGAGAGCATTTTGTTTTCACAGTTGGAAAGAAACTCCAACTAAAGACATTCCAATTGAATGCACCTATTCCATTGTACATGATACTGCGGGGGTATTAAAAGGGACTTAAATAACATTGAATATGACAGACAATCAAGAAAGAGAATATTTTTACCATAGTTCTTATGTTCACGAATGTTTTATTTCTGCTGTTAGTTTATTAAATGATTTGATGAAAATACTTGTTGGTCTTGGTATATTCAATCGTGTTATTTTTAAAGACTTAGGGTCTGATTGTCATTGCAAAAATAGTATTTCTCAATAGGCAGACCAATATTTGTTGGTTTAAATACGAATTGAGAGGTTTCTACGGTTTTATTTTGAGAAATATTGCCATCGGCCAATAACATATATACAGAAAACAAATGAAAAAAATGCTTTTAAAAAAAATTAGGCATTTCTGGACAGTAAAAACGGTAGCTAACGAAGAAAAAGTAGTCATTTTCAGATTCACCTAAAAAGATGTTTGGTGTCTCGACAGCATTTCAATTTTTTTTTTGGTGATCAGTGTAATGCGTCTACTATTCTTTGAAGATTGATTAAAATTCATTCGATCATTTATACAGCGTCTCTACATATATAATTGTTTGATTAAAAGATTTAGAAAAGAAACAGAAACGCACATCTAATAAAAAATTTTCATGTAGTTCATTGTTGAATGTTCTCAATAAAATGTTTATAATTATTTGCAAATGGGTTATGAAGATACATTATTTGATACTCAAGTGCGACATCTTACAATAAAAGCACCGGAATTTTTTGAAACAGTAGCAATTGAATTAGTTTTCTACACGAGAGGCAGAATTTCATCTCAACGTGACTGGCGCTTTTACAACATCTTTTCTCGTTGATGGAGGAATTCCTTCTTCAGTGCTGGATTCTGCAAAATATGATGAAGTAATCAATTTAGTCGGTTTATGAAAGGAAGGAGTTCTAAATTATGGACAAGCTAATAACGACAACTACATTTTACAGCTACGACTGGGCTCAAGAGAGTTGACACGGCCTTTTGGGTGATGAATGTTTTTACACCTTTACCTCAACTCCTTTACCACGAAGGAAACGTTGATAGCCTCTCGCTACTCTATCGCTATTTTCATGGCAGATGTTCGGGCGAACTACATTCCTTGGTTCCACATACACTGAGTCGAAGCATCCCCTATTTCCTTAAGATTCCATTGGTAAAGAGGAAGTACCACGCAGACGGCTTCTTCCCAATGACTTGTACAATGTGGTAAGGACTCCTCAGACGATAATTCCTTGAAAACTACATTCTTAATGTTGAACCTTGACTAATGCATGGAATAATAATGCAAACACAAAATGTAGTTAGAATAAAATGTATTGAAACAAGAAAGTGTACACAATATTTACATATAGTCTTTTGTATATTCCTGGGAAGACCGTTCCTGGAGAATGTGTTGACTAAGTCGCAGTCGGGCAGAGTCTCTAGTTGTATCTCTTGATTTGCCTCCCTGTCTTCCGGTACCAACCATATTTATATCGTCGGTACTCCGCTATGCAAATTAGGTGGATCCTACCACAACACCCCCTCCCAAGCCTTGAAATCCCTTTTGGATTTTAAACTGGCTTCCTATATGGGATGGTGATTATGGTTATTTCTTTGTAGATCCCCTTTGCATACTTCATATGTATATGTCAATCTGCTTAATTTTAATATCTTTTCCGTTTTGGATTCACGTCCAATGGGTCCGTAAACTTTCGTTTCCTACCGGATCTTCTCGGTTCAGGAGCACTCTGCGGAGGTTCTACTTGAAAAATATCATACATTACATCAATGGGATCTTTCTCCTCATCCGGTATACTCTCTTCATGCTCTAGAACGTAACATTTTTTGAGTTGGTTCTGGTGCCTTTTATGAGTATTCTTCGGCCCTTTAATTATGTAAATCAGGTCACCGATTCTCTTGTCCACTATGCCTCGCTCCCAGAACTCAACGTTGTTTCTGTAGCACTCTTACTGGATACCAGTCCTTGAGCAAAAATTAAACACTTGAATTCTTCAACCGTAATCTCTGCCAATCTGAAATTGTCACAATGTCTATTCACTATAGATGCATATGTTAAGTAATCCTGATCGTCGGATTTAGAGACATTCATGCATAACCATCGCTTATGCCAAAGTGACATATTTGCTCCAAACAGCTCTTTTAGCAATTTCACTGTTTCCGAGAATCCCAATTCAGTTGTTTTTCTCGGTAGAATAAAATCTACAAATTTGCTATGTTCTGCTGTACCTAGCTTTCTTAGTAATAGACTGACTTTTCTTGAATTCGACCCGTTTTCACAGTCTGTGTAGAAAATATCTTCATATCGTTTAAAGTACGCTTCAAACGTTTTTTCTTCGTCTGGCACATAGTTGAAAGTTTCCAGCGAATTAAATATGGTGTTATTAGAATATGAAGAATTTCCTTCATTTGCCTGATAGTTGTTTAATTTCTCCAGTGTTAACTTTTGAATTTCTAAAAGTCTTTCATCTTGCTTTTCTTGATATTTTTGCAGCGCTATCTGTTGTTCTTGCTGTCTTTCATCTTGCTTATCTTGATATTTTTGCTGTGCTATCTGTTGTTCCCTTATTAATAAGGCAAACTGTTCATGCTGACGTTGTTGACTCATCTGCTGGGATTTGAATAATTCAGATATGACTTTGGATAATTCATCCATCTTTAGCTGATAGTGTTCATGCAACAAAGAATATACTTTTAATTTGTGTATCCACGGATATCATATAAGCTGACCAAAAAAATCGAAACAACGTACGACTTTTTAATTTTATGTCTTGCTTTTACATTCACGCACGTGATAATCAACTTTGGTGTTATTTTATTTTTTTTGTTTTTTTTTGTGAACAGAGACCATCGGACTTTTTTTTTCCGTTTTCGACTTCTGTTCGCGTATTTCAATGACAACTTCTGATTTTATTATCAGAGGTAATTCGTCACTATATTGTTGAACAAACAAAAAAAATAATTTTTTAAAGTTCGTTACCTTTCAAAGTCGACACGGTGTATTTGTGCTCCTTTTACTTCCATGCATGTTTTTGTAGTCGGCCAGATTTTTTTTCTCTTTTTAACGGGTGCCTCGTTGTAGATAATTTTTTCAATTTAAAATTACCGTTATTTGTTTACGACACCTTTCAAATTTTTCTGAGTGAACGTTCCTTTATGCTTAGTCGTCCTTTAACGAGTTCTACATATCCAGAAGTTCAGAATCCTTTGTCGTTACGTTAAAGTTGGACTTTGAATTAATAATTTGTTTTTCAGCCTGGGTTCTTCAATGACTTATCACAATTGTTGAAAAGTCTCAATTATTAATTCTTTTTTTTTTTCCGTATGGTTCGTTCTACTTCGTCGCCATTGTTGAAACTTGACTAATGCATGGAATAATAATGCAAACACAAAATGTAGTTAGAATAAAATGTATTGAAACAAGAAAGTGTACACAATATTTACATATAGTCTTGTGTATATTCCTGGGAAGACCGTTCCTGGAGAATGTGTTGACTAAGTCGCAGTCGGGCAGAGTCTCTAGTTGGATCTCTTGATTTGTCTCCCTGTCTTCCGGTACCAACCATATTTATATCGTCGGTACTCCGCTATGCAAATTAGGTGGATCCTACCACAACACTTAACTATTCAAATAGAAGTTTAACCGTTATATATCCTACATATCCTCATTAAATATAATCTTTTCTCCCTCCCTGTACACCCCCTTACAAAAAACACCATTTATTAGTCATCTACTGTGAGTGGCCATTGTGCTTTCTATTGGGTGAAAAAATATCACTCTACTCTCGTGGCTCTAGGCCTTAAAACTGTGCTCTTCAGAAAGTACAGGTTTTTAATAAAGAGAGTACACAGAACGATTAAAACAATAATTATATGTCGTAAACAATTTACTCCTGCCTCAGAAACAAATCTAGTGCCACTGACAAAATTAACCTGGCTGTTCGTCTCGAAAAGGACCTTCAATCGGTTGTCAACTGGGGCAGGAATTGGCTGGTTAACTTTAACTCCTCCAAGACCAAACTGCTCTCCATTAATCACCACAGAGATCCTTCTCTGCATCCCATTAGGATGTCTGAATCTCAACTTCTCGAGAGCTCCTCTCTGCGGCTGCTCAGTCTCACGCTGTCTGCTGACCTGAGATGGAACAAATACATTGAGTCGATTGCTTCATCCACCGCAAGGAAAGTTGTCTCCCTGTGCCGGGCCAGGAAATTCTTCTCCCTTGAATCGATCCTCCAAATTTAAAAATCAACCATCCGCCCTTGCATGGCGTATTGCTGCCATATATGGTCTGGAGCCCCTTCTGTTTGCCTCAAGGTTCTTGATAAGCTCCAGAGACGGGTATGCAATGTAATTGGCCCTGATCTGGCTTCTCGTCTGCAGTCTCTCTCTCACGGACGCACCGTCGCCTCTCTCTGTCTTTTTTATAAATACTTCCATGGTAATTGCTCCGATGAGCTGCTATCGTTGGTTCCCAGGCTCCATGAATTCAAGCGTCCTAAGAGGCTGGCATCCCGTTCCCACCCTTTCACTGTTGAAACTGTTAAATGTAGACGTCTCTATCTACTCCAATAGCTTCATATCTCGCACCTCACGCCTATGGAACTCCCTTCCTCATTCCTGTTTCCCTGATGACTATGATCTCCAACTATTCAAGTGTAACGTCAATCGACATTTCCAGTTGCCTTGATCTATCCTCTATCCTTCTCCACATCCTTTCCTCTAACACACCTATTTGCTCTCGCTCCAAATCCTCTGTAACCTCTTGCGTGCTAGTGGCTTACAACCTTGCCTGGGGTGAAAAGCTTAAAAAAAAATTATATGTCGTAAACCATCGTGGCTCTGGGCCCTAAAACTGTGCTCTTCAGAAAGGACAGATTTTTAATAAGGAGGATATACAGAATGATTAAAATAATGATTATATGTCGTAAATCAGTTTATCTACAAAAATGTTATCGGTAGCAAATTGTATCGACGTCAGTAAAGAAGTAATACAAGCGTTACATTCATCGATACTATTGCGTCCATTTATAGAACTACCTTTAGAGTATTATCTGCATCTATAACATTAGATTTATCTATGACATTACCTACATCGATTGTATTACATTCACCTAACTCCGATTCATTTTGGTAAAGAAGAAACGGGGCTAATGCGTTTATTGAATATAAATTCTACAATCTTTGTCGTAAAACAAGACCAAATATCATGACACTCCCCACCAAATATCATTATACTACCCAACAACAACAATATCACCCCCCCCCAAATATTACCCCCCCAAATATTACCCCCAAATATCATTACCCCCCAAATATCATCATTCCCTAAATATCATCACACTCCCAAAAAATATCATCACACTCCCTCCAAAATATAATCACGCCCCCCCACAAAAATGTCATCACCCCCCCAATATCATCACCCACTCAAATATCATCACACCCCCAAATATCATCACACTCCCCAAAAATACCATCACACTCCCTCCAAAATATAATCACGCCCCCCACAAAAATGTCATCACCCCCCAATATCATCACCCACTCAAATATCATCACACCCCCAAATATCATCACACTCCCCAAAAATACCATCACACTCCCTCCAAAATATAATCACGCCCCCCACAAAAATGTCATCACCCCCCAATATCATCACCCACTCAAATATCATCACACCCCCAAATATCATCACACTCCCCAAAAATACCATCACACTCCCTCCAAAATATAATCACACTCCTCCTCAAAACATATCATCACCCCACCTAATATCACCCACTCAAATATCATCACACCCCCAAATATCATCACACTCGTTCCAAATATCATCATCTCCCCAAATAGCATCTCACTCCTCCCCCTCAGAAAATATCATCATCCTCCGAACCAAAAATATACTAGAAATCCGTATCATCCACACCCGAAAAAGTTCAGTCCATATTGTTAAAAACAAAGACTTAAAATATGGTGTGAGAACATGTAAACAAGGGCGCTGATGGCCTCAAAAAGCGTGTATACCGCTCCCCGACAACCGAACTCTGTTGTTCCAATTGACTTGGAAAACTCATCAGTTGGACTGCATTAACCCCGAGAAAAAACTCCTCGATAGGCAACGAGCGATTTGTTAGTACCCCCGATGCTCGCATTTCTATATTACCAATTAACGTCTTTGTTTAAAAAAGATTTTTCCAGTCGACGTTGATGATCGCTAATTTCAGATTCTATTATTGAGTTAGATTCATTACACAGTCTAAAGACTGATTATTATACAAAACAATTTTACATAAGGCAAGATTAATTAAATGTGATTTTCGATAAATGTCAATATTAACGACACTCGTCTTCTTCAATTTGGGAGTAAATTAATAAGATTTGCCAGAAACCATTGTGGCTCGAGAAATGACAAAGAAAGTTTTTTTTATTCATCTGAAAATTTTTCGTTTTCAAGTAATAATCCTAATATATTATCTGATGTAACAACAATTGATCCTTTGCTTTTTAGACTGAAAGTTTTGTGCATATCTAACTTTGATAATTTTCATTTATTGTCTCGTCCTGGTATTGCAGCATTTATAAAGTTGTTTAAATCTAGATGCGTATCATGTATGTATAAAGCCATAAAAGACTTTCATATGGAGTGTTTATCTTGTCAACAAGCGAAAATTAATCAATATACATGATATCCCATTTAAAAGTTTCAATTACCTTTACAACGTTTTCAAACTGCCCATATAGATATTATCAGACGACTCTCTTCGGTCTGTACTGATTAATATCTGTATTTAACGTCTTATAAATATCTTTTAACGTCTATGAATCTTTCAATTCGTTGCATTGAGGCTTAACCATTAAGTGAAATTACCGAAAAAAAATCAATACATGGAGCTTTCAGATATTTCAGTCTATGTCGTGACAGATCTGGGAAGTCAATTCGAAAGTGTGTTATTTTTAGAATTATCAAAAATGATTGGTTTTCATTGACTGAGAACAATTGCTTGCCATCAACAGTGCCATTTTTATAATAAAGAAAGTACACAGAACGATTAAAACAATAATTATATGTCGTAAACGATCGTGCTTCTAGGCTTTAACAACTGTGCTCCTTAGAAAGCAAAGGTTTTCTTTAATAAAGAGAGTACACAGAACGATTCAAACAATAATTATATGTCGTAAACCATCGTGGCTATAGGCCTTAACAACTGTGCTCTACAGAAAGCACAGGTTTTTAATAAAGAGAGTCAACAGAACGATTCAAACAATAATTATATGTCGTAAACCATCGTGGCTATAGGCCTTAACAACTGTGCTCTTCAGAAAGCAAAGTTTTTTTAATAAAGAGAGTACACAGAACGATTAAAACAATAATTATATGTCGTAAACCATCGTGCTTCTAGGCTTTAACAACTGTGCTCCTTGGAAAGCAAAGGTTTTCTTTAATAAGGAGAGTACACAGAACGATTAAAACAATAATTATATGTCGTAAACCATCGTGGCTATAGGCCTTAACAACTGTGCTCTACAGAAAGCACAGGTTTTTAATAAAGAGAGTCCACAGAACGATTCAAACAATAATTATATGTCGTAAACCATCGTGGCTATAGGCCTTAACAACTGTGCTCTACAGAAAGCACAGGTTTTTAATAAAGAGAGTCAACAGAACGATTCAAACAATAATTATATGTCGTAAACCATCGTGGCTATAGGCCTTAACAACTGTGCTCTTCAGAAAGCAAAGTTTTTTTAATAAAGAGAGTACACAGAACGATTAAAACAATAATTATATCTCGTAAACCATCTTGGCTCTAGGCCTTAAAACTGTGATCTTCAGAAAGCACTTCTGAGCCAAGTCTGTTTTGGTCGACCCAGTTTTCGCTACCCTTGTGGATTCCAGTCAAGGTCCTGCCTGGTTTCACCACAAGCAGTCTTGTGAAATATCAGGACGATCCATTCCGTTTTCCTTTTCTGGATGTCAGTCTCGATTGGGGCTTGTCTCGTCCTGTCCCACAGTTGGTCGTTGGAGACGACTTCCGGCCTCCTGATATTGAAAATGTTCCTGTAACATCGGTTGGTAAATAATTAAATTAGTTACTCGCGAATATTTCAGAGATATGTCCAAAGACGCAAAAATGGTTAACAGAAGATTCTGCAGCAGGCTGTAGTCAAAATTCTAGCTCATCTGCCGAAATCTACTGCAACCGACATTCTCTTCAGAAATAAACGGCTAGAGATAAAAAAAAGAAATCACCGACAAACAAAATGCCATGCTGTGAAAGTCAATACTAATATACTTCCTTTTATCTTGTAAACTATGAGTAATGACATTTACTAAAATGTATAAACTTTCTCTGTATTAGACACACATCCATTTCTCCAAACTTTTCAACTGATAAGTCTGTTTATTATAAACAGAGACACATACGCAAAAAATCAATTTACACCCAAGTTTGTATGACAAAAACCTAAAGAACAAAATAGTATTTTTAAACTTTTAAACACAAGTTTCATTTGTATACGAATAACTATAGACATATCATGAGTTTGTCTTTACAATTTGTCTTTTTATTTATATTTTCGTATTATTTGCTAACAATCATCTGATAGTAATAGTCATCTCTTGGTCTCGCGAAACCTGCAGGTCGATATCAATACGAGCTAACGACCAATGTAAGTAGAAATTTACTTGACCACCACTGAGTCAGGTTGTGACACGAGGTCGATGTTTTAATCTGGTCAGAGCTCGTCTAAGCAAGTTATAGCTGGACATAGCATGTTCAAGCTGGTCAGAGCTCATCTAAGCTAGTTATAGCTGGACATAGCATGTCCAAGCTGGTCAGAGCTCATCTAAGCTAGTCATAGCTGGACATAGCTGGCCATACCATGTCCAATCTGGTCAGAGCTCGTCTAAGCAAGTTATAGCTGGACATAGCATGTCCAAGCTGGTCAGAGCTCATCTAAGCTAGTTATAGCTGGACATAGAATGTCCAAGCTGGTCAGAGCACGTCTAAGCTAGTCATAGCTGGACATAGCTGGCCATACCATGTCCAATCTGGTCAGAGCTCGTCTAAGCAAATTATAGCTGGACATAGCATGTCCAAGCTGGTCAGAGCTCATCTAAGCTAGTTATAGCTGGACATAGAATGTCCAAGCTGGTCAGAGCACGTCTAAGCTAGTCATAGCTGGACATAGCTGGCCATACCAGGTCTAATCTGGTCAGAGCTCGTCTAAGCTAGTTATAGCTGGAGATAGCTGGCCATACCATATCCAAGCTGGTCAGAGCTCTTCTAAGCTAGTCATAGCTGGCCATACCATGTCCAATCTAGTCAGCGCTCGTCTAAGCTAGTTATAGCTGGAGATAGTTGGACATGGCATGTCCAAGCTGGTCAGAGCTCTTCTAAGCTAGCCATAGCTGATCATAGTTTGTCCAAGCCGGTCAGAGCCCGTCCAAGTCATACACAGCCGTGATACCACCAGTGCCATGTAAGTATCACCACCCATGTAAGTATATGGATATGATTAAGCGGCACGAGAACAGTCTGACCGCGTAGATTAAATACACTTCGAAATTCATGATGGTTTCCCGGATCTTCAAGCACTTGAAGATGACTAGAGGTCACAACAGCTGAAATGTCGTGACGACAGCAACAAAAAGATAAGGACAATCGTCCGAATGAGAATAATGTAAAGAATAAAAGGCCATTTAATTTTTATAGGATTTTTCGAATTTTCCAATAAGATGTCCATCTGAATCAGAATTTTGGATAAACTGTACAAGTATCGTGTTTTCTACCGTTTTTGTTTATGTATTTTTTAATTGTCTCAGTCATTATCAAAAACTGGATGTTGTCAAGAATTTATTGGCTACATCTTCCATTTTTTGGAACGTTAGAATTCGAATATAATGGACTCTCCCGTCGGTTTCGACGTATGAGGATCTGACAGCTTAGTTGATTAAGTTATGAAATTTTGTGCGATAATCTTAAGTGGCACTTAAGACCCGCTAGCGATTTACAAAGGAGACTGCATATGGAGCAAGAGTGAGGATTGTGGGATGAGATCACTTTTAGATTGGCTGACCTTTTAGATCTTGCTCTCACTTCTTGAAGACGATTCAGACTAGCAGATTGATAACTGTTATGTCCACTAAAACATGTTGATCTCCATTCTACCCGCTCCAAGGCTAAGCGCTCAAGGGTGTTATGTGGTATAGTGACACCTGACAAGAATAAAAACGAACGAATCAAGATAAACCGCCAGAAAACCGACACAAGTGATTTGATTAAAGTGGTGAAGGCTTGTGCAGAACCATCCACACTTTTCAAAACTATTGATACACTCAGTCGGTGCAAATAAATGCCACAGACGAAGCAGACAATAGACAAAATTCGTATCGTATAAGTGTTGTCGTCTCCCAGAACTTGACCGCATTGGAAAAGAATGTATCAAATATGTCAAACATATTATTATTATTTTATTTCCTTTGATTTCTGGTGTGTACACATATCTTTCCGGGTCCCACCGAGAGAACTAAGGTCAGAAATGGCAACATGACATTTTCCACTGACCAATTAAAAAAAACATATTTTACGTAGATAAAACCCTTCGTAAGGTGTGGGCTGTACTCGTGAGAACAATTTCTTGTATTTCTTTAAGACATGGGTTTCCAAGAATCTCTTCAATGAGTCTACTAGAATCTTTTCCAACCAATCATAGGGCTCCAACTACAACAGGGATTGTTGATGTTCCCATATACCACATTTTTGAGATTTCGATTTCAAAGTCCTTGTATTTTGACAGCTTTTCGAATATTTTCAAAGATACATTGCAGTCTGCAGGGACTGCCATATCAATAACGAGGCACTTTTTTGTCTGTGGTCTTTAATAACAATGTCTTGGTGGTTGGCTTTGATTGTTCTGTCAGTGTGCATTGTGTAGTCCCATAGAATTGTAACAGGTCCTATCTCCGTAACCGGGTCTGGGTGGTGTTCGTACCAATTTCTTTCAGTTTCCTTCCCATAGAAGTTGCAGATTTTTCCAGTGCAGATATTGGCGCACTCTGTCATGCCGCGTTTTATATTCAGTCGGTGCCAATATCCTGCAACCTGATACAAGATGATCGATCTTTTCTGAATATTTATCACAGAATCTTCATTTGGCTCTAACACGATATTTTAGTATATGTGCTTGATAATTTCTAGTTAACAAGCATTGGTCCTGTGCAGCAAGTATAAAACATTCGGTTTCAGATTTTAACCCTGCACTACGTAGCCACTGATGGGTACGGCTTTTGTCTACGTCAACTTGTTTGGGACGGACAGAGTATTCACCGTGAAAAGGTTTATCTTGCCATCGTATCTGTATCTGGTCGGTTGCAATTGCTTTATTATTATTTTAAGACATTTTTTATGTTTATATAAATACAAATATTTAAGTAAATGCTCTGTTTATAATAAACAGTATTAACGACATTTACAGGCCTGAATGTCCGAGAAATTTTTTATAGAAAATATGCGTCCTCCGACAGCAATCGAACCTGTATCATATACGGAACTGTCATATAGCCTGACGTGCTTTTGCCGATTTAGCCACAGAGGAGCGTTTCGGTTAGCAAGGTCGATTTTACTGTTTTTAGCCCTAGGATACTAACCCTCAATTAAATTTATACCATTACTAACCATGGGTATATCACACCCGATTTTGAAATAACAAAAAAAACATTAAATATAAATCTTTATTTGAAATATTTTACATGCAGGCACTTCAAACTTTGTACTTTGAGTTAACATTAACGGGAAGTGAAAAACATAATATTTAGTTAAGAAAATCAGGTACTGAAAATTATAATTAAAAATAAGAAAATTTGCGCTGGGTACTATATACCCATGGTTAGTGTTCTAGGGTTAAACTACAATTCTTCATGATTTTCTCTCGTACATTCATATCTGCTCGATGCGTATCCAAATGTAAACAAATGACGTTATTATTATTATTATTATTATTATTTTTGACACACGAATTTTCGACAAGAGACAAGTCAATCTACGAGGGATATTGCTGTATGTGTGGGCAATGTAAGAAGTTAAAGTTGTTTTTGATTACTGGTATGGGTGATGAACTCCCCCCCCCCAAAGGATGTAAGAATTCAAAATCAACCTTGCTTTGCTTTTAATTTGATTGTAATGAAAGGATAATTATTATTAATTTAAAACATTTTTTTTTGTAACAGATATATATATATATATATATACACACACACACACACACACACACACACATATATATATATATATATATATATATATATATATATATATATATATATATATATATAATAAAAGATTATAATAAAAACATATTGAAATCGCTACACAAAAGCTTTCATATTTCTATACTATGAAGTACAATCAAAGTATAGAAATATGAAAATTCATCACCCATATCAGTTATCAAAAACAACTTCTTACATTGGCCACAAATACACCAAAATCCCACGTAGATTGATTTGTCGCTTGTCGAAAATTCGTGTGTCAAAAACACAATCAAAATACAATAGTTAACATAAAGCAGGTATTAGTAGATAACTGAAGATACTATGAAGCATCCATTGAAAGGAAAAGTCTTGAAATGCTCGCTGCTGTTATAGTAAACAAACTTTAGTAAACAGAATATATTTCACCACAGAAGAAAGTATTTTATGTGCGCATAAAATATTTAAAATTCGTATAAAATAATAATAATAATAGTAAGTAACTGAAGAAGTACAATCAAAGTATTGAAACATCAAAGCTTTTGTGTAACTATTTCAACATGTTTTCTTATAATCTTTTATAATAAAAAATAATAATATTTTTGCTCTACTTTGTACTGAGCACTTTTAAAAAGTAAATGCTACGAATAGTAGAATTTTACTGTTCTTTCTCTCATTTGTGTGTGTATATATATATATATATATATATATATATATATATATATATATATATATATATATATATATATAAAAGTGAACATAAAAGTCAACATTTAGAGGCGACAGTGTTTCATGCTAGATGCAATCGTCAGGCCACTCGTCAGTCAACTAAATGTTGAATTTTATGTTCACATTCATATTTACACACGCTCTATCTCTGATATTGAGCACTTTATCCCATAAATATAGCACATCTTAAGACTATATTTCTTCATATATATATATATATATATATATATATATATATATATATATATATATATATATATGAGATAACGATATATAAATATTTATGTAAAACAATATTGGTGGAAAATGTATGAAAAAGTTGAAAAACTATTTTAATACGAAGGTTTTGTCATATATATACTGATTTACTAAGCGTAACTTAGTTGTGGCACAAGGCCAAAATTATGAAGCACCCAGTGAGGATCGAACACACTACTAGTAGTAAGTGAACTAGCGAGACAAACTTTCTAATCATTACACCACATCGAAATAGGTTTGATATATATATATATATATATATATATATAATCATTATTATTATAAGAGCTTATAATAAGAACATGTTGAAATCGCTACACAAAACCTTTCATGTTTCAATACTGTGATTGTACTTCTTCAGGCGGCGGTAATATGTATATATATATATATATATATATATATATATATATATGTGTGTGTGTGTGTGTGTGTGTGTGTGTGTGTGTGTGTGTGTACTTGTATATTTGGCGAGCAATCTCTCATTTATACAGGTTTTATTGAAGACGACTAATGACTTGTAGGCTGATGCTGTTTTTTCTTATTTTACATCATATTTTTGGAGTGATTCGTTTTTTGTTTTTGTCAGTTTTATCTAAATAATTTATTATTCATTGACTGGTTTGAAAAACCTTGTAAACTTTATTTCAATTTACAAGGTGAAAATGATCATTAACCTAATGTAATCTTAATTCCTATTGTATAAAGAATATGTTGCTCTGTTTGATTAAAACATTGAGCTCTCTCTGTGAATCAATTTTAAAATTTAATATTTTATATTGTATTAACAGGATTCACTTTGATTACATACCAACGGATTATTACACACACACACACACACACACACACACACACACACACACATATATATATATATATATATATATATAATTGAGAGAAAGAACAGTAAAATTCCATTGTTCGTAGCATTTACTTTAAAAAAAGTTCTCAATACAAAGTATAGCAATATATTATTCTTTTTCATTATAAAAGATTATAAGAAAAAGATGTTGAAATCGTTACACAAAAGCTTTCATGTTTCAATACTTTGATTGTACTTCTTCAGTTACATAATATAGCCTGAAGTAGCACCATCATAATATTGAAACATGAAAACTATTGTGTAGCGATTTCAACATGTTTTTATTATAATGTTTATAATAATAATAATAATAATAATAATAATAATAATATATATATATATATATATATATATATATATATATATATATATATATATGAATGTAAAATATAATATAGTGCACACTCAGTAAGTGTTGGAGAGCATAAGGAACTCTGAATTTGAATGAATAAGAAATCAATTTGACTCTTCCTTTTGCAACCATTACTTACTCTTCGTTTCTGCATGGCTGGATGCGCGTGGTGGGAAGCTATGAACGAATTCGATGTCTGGCAGATGAACAACATCACGAAAATGTCAGTGCTTCATTGTAAACTGCGTTTGGCTATTTATCCTTCCACTGCAGTGCTGACCTCGGAGAATATCAATCTGCGCCATTTGAAAGGCCTTCCTTTGATTATCCTTTATTGCACTACACAAAGCCGACTTCTGTTCCAACCTTTAGATGCTGTCTATTGTGCCGGCTATTTCCGAATATCCAAATGACATTTCGTTCCATATCAACCTTATAGGGAAGCTAAACATCTTTTCTTTACAGCGAATAGAAAAACTTTATGGTTTTCAGTAGACGACATGTTGACAATTGTCAAAGATTTTTTTTTTCTTTCAAAATCGTGAAAAGATCAATTTTTTATGTATACAAACGCTGCATCCGTCTCCGAGTAGGTTTCACTCAATTTTTAAAATCAGTGTCGTCAGACAAAACAAATTGAGAGTTTCATTTTTATCGTCCCCCCCCACCCCAAATAAACAAAATTTCACTAGTTATTTATTCACGAATTTCATCTTCATTATTTACATTATTCGGACTATTGTCCTCAGCTTTGTCGCCATATTTATTACAATGTTTCGGCCGTTGTACGCTCCGGCCTTCTTCAGGTGGTTGGAATGTCGAACTGAACCCTTTATTTCGATCACTGGGGTAGACTGTTCTAGTTCCACGTGCCATGTTTAATGGATGTCAGTTATCAGTTATCTCCTGTTAATTTCCTTCTGAAAGTTATCCACTGCGTTAACCGGGTATTGAACTCACACTCTTTGGGTCCTGTCACTGGATCTAAGCAACGCATTTATCCACTGTGCTTGAGGACATCTGTGTATGAATTTTTGGATATTATAAACCTAATATCTTCAGCAACCATTCTTACCAGTGCCCATATTGCAATTTTTTCTGTTATCATTTCATTTTTACCAGAGCTCATATTGCAACTTTGTTGTTATTATCGCTTTTCTATGGCATTCCTTATTACTGGTTCCTATATTGTATTCATTTCTATGCTTGGTCGGCTCAGGAGATTTTTGTGGCCTAGCATATGTGATGATTCCTTAAGTTTACGAATTTTCCAATGCTGTTCCTTGTCTATGATCTCAATAACTGATAACTGACATCCATTAAACGCGGCATGGGGAACTAGATCAGTCTAAAACAGTGAGCGAAATAAAGGGTTCGGTTCGACATTCCAACCACCTGAAGAAGGCCGGAGCGTACAACGGCCGAAAAGTTGTAATAAATATGGCGACAAAGATGAGGACAATAGTTCGAATAATGTAAATAATGTACATAATACCTCATCTCAGAAATATAGACGGAATTTCATTTTTACATCTGATCTAATTTCCCAATTAATGAGAAGAGCAAATATATTTTCAAACCGTGACCCTGAAAGAGTTGAATAAAGATAGGAGGGTTAGGGTGGAGATGTTGAAATGTTTTAGTCTTGAGATCAAATTCAGTAAATCAGGATTCTTTTGTTTGGTTATTGAAAAACTTATTTGGGAAGATGGGACAGACCGAGAATTTTCCAGTAGCGTCCCCTCCGAATATAGTGATTTTCCAAGCGTAGCTTAGATGCGGCACTAGGCCGAAAGTATGGGACACCCAGTGAGGATCGAACTCACTACTCAGTCGTAATTGCTCTAGCGAGACAAGCTTGATAACCATTACACCACCTCGGAGTGCAACGACCCCTCCGACTATAGAGAGTCTCGGGATGCTGTCGATGAGAGTTTAAGAGAATAACAAGCAGAACTTGAAGTGGAATAAATCTTTACCTTGCGAAATATCATCGAGAAATGCATTGAATTCCAACAGGCTTTATCCTTAATTTTTTTCGATAGCAAGCAGGAAGAGATACTTTGGATAATTGCAGCTACAAACGACATCTCACAGAAATAATTTGATTCAATAAAGAGCATATATTTAAATATTAGTTAGTGTGAAAACCTTGAAAACTTAAGGAATTCAGTATCTGTCTATATTTCTGAGATGAGGTATTATGTACACTATTTACATCATTCGGACTATTGTCCTAATCTTTGTCGCCATATTTATTACAACGTTTCGGCCCTTCAGTATCTGTCTATATTTCTGAGATGAGGTATTATGTACATTATTTACATTATTCGGACTATTGTCCTCAACTTTGTCGCCATATTTATTACAACGTTTCGGCCCTTCAGTATCTGTCTATAGTTCTGAGATGAGGTATTATGTACACAATTTACATTATTCAGACTAAAGGCCTCATCTTTGTCGCCATATTTATCACAAATGTTTGGCCGTTCAGTATCTGTCTATATTTCTCAGATGAGGGAATATGCACACTATTTATATTATTCGGACTATTGTCCTCATCTTTGTCACCATATTTATCGCAACGTTTTGGCCTTTCAGTATCTGTTTATATTTCTGAGATGAGGTTTTATGTACACTATTTACATTATTCGGACTATTGTCCTCATCTTTGTTGCCATATTTATTACGTTTCGGCCCTTCAGTATCTGTCTATATTTCTGAGATAAGGTATTATGTACACAATTTACATTATTCAGACTAAAGGCCTCATCTTTGTCGCCATATTTATCACAAATGTTTGGCCGTTCAGTATCTGTCTATATTTCTGAGATGAGGGAATATGCACACTATTTATATTATTCGGACTATTGTCCTCATCTTTGTCACCATATTTATCGCAACGTTTTGGCCTTTCAGTATCTGTTTATATTTCTGAGATGAGGTATTATGTACACTATTTACATTATTCGGACTATTGTCCTCATCTTTGTTGCCATATTTATTACGTTTCGGCCCTTCAGTATCTGTCTATATTTCTGAGATAAGGTATTATGTACACAATTTACATTATTCAGACTAAAGGCCTCATCTTTGTCGCCATATTTATCACAAATGTTTGGCCGTTCAGTATCTGTCTATATTTCTGAGATGAGGGAATATGCACACTATTTATATTATTCGGACTATTGTCCTCATCTTTGTCACCATATTTATCGCAACGTTTTGGCCTTTCAGTATCTGTTTATATTTCTGAGATGAGGTATTATGTACACTATTTGCATTATTCGGACTATTGTCCTCATCTTTGTCGCCATATTTATTACAAAGTTTCGGCCTTTCAGTATCTGTCTATATTTCTGAGATAAGGTATTATGTACACAATTTACATTATTCAGACTAAAGGCCTCATCTTTGTCGCCATATTTATCACAAATGTTTGGCCGTTCAGTATCTGTCTATATTTCTGAGATGAGGGAATATGCACACTATTTATATTATTCGGACTATTGTCCTCATCTTTGTCACCATATTTATCGCAACGTTTTGGCCTTTCAGTATCTGTTTATATTTCTGAGATGAGGTATTATGTACACTATTTGCATTATTCGGACTATTGTCCTCATCTTTGTCGCCATATTTATTACAAAGTTTCGGCCTTTCAGTATCTGTCTATATTTCTGAGATAAGGTATTATGTACACAATTTACATTATTCAGACTAAAGGCCTCATCTTTGTCGCCATATTTATCACAAATGTTTGGCCGTTCAGTATCTGTCTATATTTCTGAGATGAGGGAATATGCACACTATTTATATTATTCGGACTATTGTCCTCATCTTTGTCACCATATTTATCGCAACGTTTTGGCCTTTCAGTATCTGTTTATATTTCTGAGATGAGGTATTATGTACACTATTTACATTATTCGGACTATTGTCCTCATCTTTGTTGCCATATTTATTACGTTTCGGCCCTTCAGTATCTGTCTATATTTCTGAGATAAGGTATTATGTACACAATTTACATTATTCAGACTAAAGGCCTCATCTTTGTCGCCATATTTATCACAAATGTTTGGCCGTTCAGTATCTGTCTATATTTCTGAGATGAGGGAATATGCACACTATTTATATTATTCGGACTATTGTCCTCATCTTTGTCCCCATATTTATCGCAACGTTTTGGCCTTTCAGTATCTGTTTATATTTCTGAGATGAGGTATTATGTACACTATTTGCATTATTCGGACTATTGTCCTCATCTTTGTCGCCATATTTATTACAAAGTTTCGGCCTTTCAGTATCTCTCTATATTTCTGAGATGAGGTATTATGTACACTATTTACATTATTCGGACTATTGTCCTCATCTTTGTCGCCATATTTATTACAAAGTTTCGGCCTTTCAGTATCTGTCTATATTTCTGAGATGAGGTATTATGTACACTATTTACATTATTCGGACTATTGTCCTCATCTTTGTCGCCATATTTATTACAAAGTTTCGGCCTTTCAGTATCTGTCTATATTTCTGAGATGAGGTATTATGTACACTATTTACATTATTCGGACTATTGTCCTCATCTTTGTCGCCATATTTATTACAAAGTTTCGGCCTTTCAGTATCTGTCTATATTTCTGAGATGAGGTATTATGTACACTATTTACATTATTCGGACTATTGTCCTCATCTTTGTCGCCATATTTATTACAAAGTTTCGGCCTTTCAGTATCTGTCTATATTTCTGAGATGAGGTATTATGTACACTATTTACATTATTCGGACTATTGTCCTCATCTTTGTCGCCATATTTATTACAAAGTTTCGGCCTTTCAGTATCTGTCTATATTTCTGAGATGAGGTATTATGTACACTATTTACATTATTCGGACTATTGTCCTCATCTTTGTGGCCATATTTATTACAAAGTTTCGGCCTTTCAGTATCTGTCTATATTTCTGAGATGAGGTATTATGTACACTATTTACATTATTCGGACTATTGTCCTCATCTTTGTCGCCATATTTATTACAAAGTTTCGGCCTTTCAGTATCTGTCTATATTTCTGAGATGAGGTATTATGTACACTATTTACATTATTCGGACTATTATCCTCATTTTTGTTGCCATATTTAACTAAACCCTTTATTTCTCTCATTTGAGTAGACTGTTCTAGCTCCACATGCTATGTTTAATGGGTGTCAGTTATTAGTTATCTCCTGTTAATTCCCCTCTCTACTGCCTTAACAGGGTATTGAACTCACCATTTTGGATCCTGTCACTGAAGATAACCAACGCCTTTATCCACTGTGCCATGTGTCCTTGAGGAATTCAATATCGATATCGGAATACAAGGATTCAATATTGTTACTATTTCCTCTTCTTCTTGGTGATAAACTTTCTGATGGAAAAGGCGACCGATCGGAAAAAGCTTGATATTCAATGGCAAAAACAACCATTTCGCGGATCGAAATGTTGTTGATTACTAGCAAACCACTGTAATGCCTCAGAAGAAATAAGGAGCTGAACTGAATTGGAAATAAACAATGAAAATCACCAACTCAATGAAAGTTGGCCAAGGAACTGGAAATAAACGGATATCTGCTGGAAACCAGATAGTAGAAAATGTGACCAAATTTTTATTTATTTTTAGGGGTTACAGAGGATCTGGAGCGAGAGCAGATAGGAGTGATAGAGGAAAGGATGAGGAGAAGGATAGTGGATAGATCAAGGCAACTGGAGATGTCGATTGACATTACATTTGAATAGTTGGAGATTATAGCTATCAGGGAAACAGGCATAGGGAAGGGAGTTCCACAGGCGAGATGTGCGAGATATGAAGCTATTTGAGTAGAAGAGACAGCTACATTTGGCAGTTTCAACAGTGAAAGAGTGAGAGCGGGATGCCAGCCCCGTAGGACGCTTGAATTCATGAAGTCTGGGAACCAGTTGGAATTGTGATGACAGAAGAAAGAGATGCAGAAGAGAGTGGCAACGGCAATGGCAATCTTTCAAAAGATCCCAAAAATCTGGTCAGTGTCTTCGATCGAGACTAACCTAAGATACGCCTGTACAGCACCATTGTGACAACAAATCATTTGTGCCCTTGGTACATGGAAAGCAACGGTACCTATCTGCAAACAATTAGACGTATTCTACCAAGAGTTTCTTACAACAATCATGAAGATGTCTTAGTGTAACCATCAGTAGATGTCTGCTTATGGCTGCGTGAATAACAGGACCACACGATTTATATTTAACGTAAAATATCACAAAGTATGAAATACAAGAAGGAACAAAATGGTTTTAAAACAATAACATTTGTATTTATTTTTGTGTCATGATGTACATGCGTAGAGGTTTGTGTTATGTCTCTTTGACTGATTTAATTTTTTTATCTGAGCTCACAAAAGTTGAATGAATTATAAAGCTGAAAAATGCTGAATAAACAGTAGCTTTAGAAATGTATTTCAAAGAGAAAAGTTCCTGTTGCTTGTTTGGAAATGTTTTGTATGTTTGTAATGTAGTTTGGAAAAGTTGGTACGTACGTGCATGCGCGAAAATGCTTTTAACGTCTGACCGCCCATGATCAGCCAGTCAGTCGCCATGCAAAGACTGTTATGAATTAGGAAAGACAAGAGGTGAGATTTAAAAGAGGGACGCCACAAATAACTTGGTGAAAAATGTTAGAACATGACACTGCAAATTTAAACTGGCAATAAAAAGAAATAGAAGTGGATAGAGCTCATGAATATCAGGGGGAGAGGAATTGATGCGCGGAAGGGCGAGGGTGTGGTCATAATTAAGTAAATGTTCATTTGTACAAAGAAAAATATCTACACTCATGTGCAACTTCTATCATTTGTAATTATGCCTCAGACGTGGCCGGACATTTGGCCGAACGGACATTTGGCCGAACGGACATTTGGCCGAACGGACATTTGGCTGACGGACATTTGGCCGAACGGACATTTGGCCGAATGGACATTTGGACGAACGGGCATTTAGCCGAACGGGAATTTGGCCGAGAGACATTTAGCCGAACGGGCATTTGCCCAAAGAGGACATTTGGTCGAACGGACATTTGGCCGACAGACATTTGGCCGAACTGAGATTATGCCGACGGACAATTAGCCGAGCAGAGATTTAGCCGACGGACATTTGGCCGAGAGACATTTAGCCGAACGGGCATTTGACCGAGCGGAGATTTAGCCGACGGAGATTTGGTCTACGGATATTTGGCCAACTGACATTTGGCCGAACGGGCATTTGGCCGAACGGGCATTTAGCCGAACGGGCATTTGGCCGAACAGGCATTTGGCCGACGAACATTTGGCCGACCGACATTTAGCCGAACGGACATTTGGCCGAACGGGCATTTGACCGACACACATTTGACCGACGGACATTTGGCCTAGCGGAGATTTGGCCGACGGACATTCAGCCGAACGGGCATTTGTCCGAAGGATAATGTGGTCGAACGAGCATTTGGCCGAACGGGCATTTGGCCGAAAGACATCTAGCCGAACGGGCATTTGGCCGAACGGACATTTGGCTCAACAAACATTTGGCCGAGCTTACATTTGGCCGACGGACATTTGGCCGAGAGAAATTTGGCCGAACGGACATTTGGCCGAACGGACATTTGGACGACGGACATTTGGCCGAGAGACATTTGGGTGACGGACATTTCACCGACAAAGTACAAGTAAAAATAGTAACAAGCAATAGTTTAAGTAATTTAATTAGTAGTATTAAAAGGTAGAATAGGACTAATAATTACCAGTGAATTTCAAGTGATTAAATTACTAAATCTAAATTTAAAGTTAAAGGTTTTCTTATTTCAAAATTTGTTTATTGAAATTAGTATTTTTTAAATTATTTGAGTATAATTGGGTAAAAAGTGTTACCTAATTATTTAAATTCGTATTTAACAGTAAGATAAAAACTAGTTCATCCCTTTAAGATAACGATCATGGAGAGCGAAATTGAAAGATCTTTCATATCGTAAAACCATAAGATTTTTGCTGTAGTAAAATGTTCGTTTTCTCAAAATACTTATCATCTTTCAGTAATATTTGAAGTAAAATATAATATATACAGAGCAGATTTTTAAAAAAGCCTGTAAAAAAAAACTCCAAAAAAACGAAAAATTATAAATTAATACAGTAAATAAATATTATATGTAGCACATTAAGATAAAGAGTGTGACAGACACATGTAAGTACGCCATTACATTTTCGGCTAAATGAAAATTCGGTTTCCGTCGGCCAAATATGTCCGTCGGCCAAATGTCCCAGTATCTCCTCAAGCTTCAGAGATATACAAAGAAACAAGAGTGTGACGCAAGAAGAGCTTTAGATCTAAGAAAATAATTTCTATTTCTACTCGGATAGATATCAATATATAATATAGCTAGCGAGATAGATTAGAAAAGGTGATATTGGGAAAAAACCTGGGCGTAGATTAATATTTCGATAATATTTAATGGCGGAACTCTCGAGGATTTTCCTTCTGAGTGAATTATTTTCTTTTTTTATGAGTAGCATTTATAAAATCCTAATTGTGGTTGAATTTATTTCTATGTATGACTAGTGCATTTGTTAAATTGTTATTTGTGAGGTCTCTTTAGATCACCTTTCCTAACAGAATCACTACTCACCCAAGCCAACATACACAACAAATATATTAAGAAATCAAAAGAAAATGGTTGAATCTTTCAACACAACAATACAAACAATATTTCTACATGTGAAAATATTCTCTTTAATCATAAAGTAGTTGACGTAATTTTTCAGTTGACCATATGAATATACAATCGCGTTTCTAAATTCTTCTAGTTGCTAACGACATTTTGTTTGTTGTTTATAGATAGTGTGTGTCAAAAAATTAATTTCGTTTTTTCTTTTGGCTTGAAAAAGTTCACATTGGACGAAACGCGTAGTCTAAAACTAGTTTACCCATTGTCTTTTTTCCTTTATATATATTTTTCTACAGGTTAATTGAGAAATTTTTACACACACACACACACATATATATATATATATATATATATATATATATATATATATATATATATATATATATAGCATAATGAGAGGCCACGTATACTTTCTTGATATGTATATAATATCTGGATAAAATAAATGAAACAAAATTGGGTGTTTTTTTTATGAAAGTATTTATTTCTGTGTTTTTGTATATATTTATTTATTTAATATTTCAGACCATCTAGGTCTTTCCTCAGAAATCAAATGAGATACTGTGTTTGTGTGTTTGTTTACAGCGTTTGTTTACAGCGTTTGTCGTGAAGCGTGCATGTCACGTGATGTGCAATGCGACTTTGTTTGAATTTTTGGCGGAAGACTGATGATAGTGTCTTAAATGTTGTTTAAAAGGTTTTTTGACCATAACTCAAGAAATATTTCACATCACATCACATCACGTGACATGCACGCTTCACGACAAACGCTGTAAACAAACGCTGTAAACAAACACAAAAACACAGTATCTCATTTGATTTCTGAGGAAAGACCTAGGTGGTCTGAAATATTAAATAAATAAATATATACAAAAACAGAAATAAATACTTTCATAAAAAAAACACCCAATTTTGTTTCATTTATTTTATCCATATATATATATATATATATATATATATATATATATATATATATATATATATATATATATAACTAAAATAGGAAAAATATTTTTAACCTTTTAAATAAGTATTTCCCCCAGAACGTCCGAGTTGTACAAATTATTTAATCGCAACACAGTCAGGTTAAGCTACAGTTGCACTAGCAACCTCGGTAACATTATTAAAATGTTGAACAAAAGAAAACGATTATTTACATTATTCGGACTATTGTCCTCATCTTTGTCGCCATATTTATTACAACGTTTCGGCCGTTGTACGCTCCGGCCTTCTTCAGGTGGTTTGAAGGTCGAACTGAACCCTTTATTTCGCTCACTGGGGTAAACTGTCCTAGTTCCACGTGACATGGTTTAATGGATGTCAGTTATCAGTTATCTCGTATTAATTCCTCTCTGACAGTTCTCCACTGTCTTAACCGGGTATTGAACTCACACTCTTTGGGTCCTGTCACTGGATCTAACTAACGCCACTTGAGGATACATGGCATAATGAATAAATACCCGTCCTTTTAACTTCTTTATTACATCCTATTTGTTTGGACTTTCTCTTTTTATAACTTTCCTTTTTATTCTTACTTTTTTCTCTTAACTACACTTCACAATATGTTTACAATAGAGTGATTAAAATGACAGGCTATTTACAAAAAAAAAAAAACTCCTAAAATACGGTATGAATAATTTGGGATATTGATTGATACGCTAATAAATTCCGTTTAAAAACTAAGAGAAATAACATTTAACTAAAATTGTTTAAAAATAAATTAATCAAGATATTTACATGTTAAAAATACTAGTTAAAAAAACATAATGTGTAAATTTTAGTTAAATTAGGTTACTGCCCCCCCCCAATATCCTTAACGGAAGAATAATTTTATTTTCTCAGTTATATAAAATTTCATAAATGAGATAATATAAAAATTAATAATAAATAAATTTAATAGCATAAAATTTCATAAATGAGATAATATAAAAATTAATAAATAAATTTAATAGCATAAAATTTCATAAATGAGATAATATAAAAATTAATAATAAATAAATTTAATAGCATAAAATTTCATAAATGAGATAATATAAAAATTAATAAATAAATTTATTAGCATAAAATTTCATAAATGAGATAATATAAAAATTAATAAATAAATTTAATAGCATAAAATTTCATAAATGAGATAATATAAAAATTAATAATAAATTTAATAGCATAAAATTTCATAAATGAGATAATATAAAAATTAATAA
This sequence comes from Acanthosepion esculentum, assembly GCA_964036315.1. Classification (NCBI taxonomy): domain Eukaryota; kingdom Metazoa; phylum Mollusca; class Cephalopoda; order Sepiida; family Sepiidae; genus Acanthosepion; species Acanthosepion esculentum. The sequence goes on along the minus strand of OZ038489.1, from coordinate 16,425,522 downwards.
TAAATAGATTTAATAGCATAAAATTTCATAAATGAGATAATATAAAAATTAATAATAAATTTAATAGCATAAAATTTCATGAGATAATATAAAAATTAATAATAAATAAATTTAATAGCATAAAATTTCATAAATGAGATAATATAAAAATTAATAAATAAATTTAATAGCATAAAATTTCATAAATGAGATAATATAAAAATTAATAAATAAATTTAATAGCATAAAATTTCATAAATGAGATAATATAAAAATTAATAAATAAATTTAATAGTATAAAATTTCATAAATGAGATAATATAAAAATTAATAAATAAATTTAATAGCATAAAATTTCATAAATGAGATAATATAAAAATTAATAATAAATAAATTTAATAGCATAAAATTTCATAAATGAGATAATATAAAAATTAATAATAAATTTAATAGCATAAAATTTCATGAGATAATATAAAAATTAATAATAAATAAATTTAATAGCATAAAATTTCATAAATGAGATAATATAAAAATTAATAATAAATAAATTTAATAGCATAAAATTTCATAAATGAGATAATATAAAAATTAATAATAAATTTAATAGCATAAAATTTCATGAGATAATATAAAAATTAATAATAAATAAATTTAATAGCATAAAATTTCATAAATGAGATAATATAAAAATTAATAATAAATTTAATAGCATAAAATTTCATAAATGAGATAATATAAAAATTAATAATAAATTTAATAGCATAAAATTTCATGAGATAATATAAAAATTAATAATAAATAAATTTAATAGCATAAAATTTCATAAATAGTATAGGTACTTAATAGGTACCTCTTTCATTTATAAAATGTTATTTTTATGTGTTAATTTTTAATATTAATTGTTATAATATGAAAGTTATGAAAATGTGAATTTTTTGTATTAATTATGTACTCATTTACACTTACTTTATTTAATCATACCCACTAACAATAGAAATGTCAAAATAAAAAAAGACTATGTAAATGATTTCAGACTTTAACTAAGATGTCTAAAGCCAGAAAAATGATTCCCTTCGCATTCGTCCCTAGAATTGAAACTAAAGTAGAAAATAATTAATAATTGCACTATGTGTCTCACTGAAAAACAATAAATTTTATGATGCTAATTATTGTCGTCGGGCGAAACAACTTTTAAAACGTGTAACATTTTAATGTTATTATAGTGAAGAAATCAGCGACTTACCTCGTCAAACCAAGCGACAGCGCGTCGCGTGTATCCTATGACGGAAAAGAAAATTACTTACCAAAAAATAAAAAGGGCACGTAGATATTTATTACGTAAAATTACATAATTGTGGCACAAAGGCCAAAAAGGGGAAGGGTTGAGGCTGGTCCACACTATCTTATACCTAACTAATCCGATTCACGACCCATTCGCTCATTACAATTTTCGCATTCACCATAAAAACTCGTCCGTCACCAATCAATCCTTCACACACCATAATGCCGCTTTATAATAAATTATAATACATAAAAATCTAATAATGAAGAATGAGAGGGGAGGGAGATGGACCCAATAATAAGTGAAAAATCAACACAAAGTAAACTAAACATAACTGGTGTTAGTAGGACCCGTCCAACCCTGAAAAAAGAGTGACCGCTGTATTCTGCCCATGGCAAAATCGAGAAGCTCTCTCTCGCTAAGGGAGTGGGAAAAGGATAAAAAATTATACGGCCATGGGAAAATATAAAGCTGACCCAGTCGAGATAAAAACGGGGCCAAAACAAAATGGGGAGATGGGAATCTCAATCTGTATCATAACCAAAGATGTGGCCGGGGACAGGCCAGGAACAACACTTACTCACATTTACTAGGTACACAAGGCTTGTCTAACCTAACCAAGGGGGGAGCTCCACAGGAAACCACCCCGATGTGACGTAGGTTGACCTAAAAGAGAAAATCAAGGCTAGCCCCGTTCAAACGAACCAAGCTCGCCTCAGTCACCCACCTTTCGCTAAAGACTGTCGAATGCAAGCGTTTTCTATCAGTTCTGACCTTAATCTTGAGCTGATGCTCAATGAATCGGATCAGATCCTGATGAGAAAGACAGTTGCCTCGCAAGACTTCCTCCTGTCGCGTCGTCCAAATCACCATTCGGGCCGTGGCCAGCAGCGTCAGAAATACCATTCGTTTCACCCTGGAATACGAGGGCGACACATTGTCACACGCATATGCGCAATCAATGTGCACGAGCTATTCGGGAGCGAGATGAGCCGTCAACTCGCCGACATGGTCCCATAAGAGGCGGACCCGCGGGCAATGGTAGAAGGCGTGCGAATCCGTTTCTTCTAAACCAAGGCAACACCGTTCACAGTCTGGCAAATCTGCCAAGCCCCATATGAAGACCTTGTCATTGAGAGGCAGCCGATTCCGAGCCAATCGCCAGGTAAGCGAAAACTCAGGGTTACTGAGGTAATCCGCCGCTGGCGCCCAAGACCAGTAAGAGCGAAACTCCTTCTCCGACAATTCGAGCTGATCACGTAGAGAATCCTTCGCGACCCCCTCCATTAGTAGACGATAGAAGACCTTCCTAGGCCGTGAAAGGTCACTAGACCGAGGAACAGCCAACAAAGCTGACCGACATTCGTGAAGGAAATCCGATTGATCCCGGAGTTTACGATGGCGTTCAACCCGCGAAATGGGGGGACTGATAGTAAGGAAAGGGATCGCGTCCCTAACAATCCCCGCCATAATCGAATCTCCCGTCAATGTGCGTCGTAGGAAAGCCATCCTTGAGGCGAGTTTGTGGCTCACCAAGTGTGGCATTCACAGCCCCCCATGACATGGACGTTGTGCACAGACTCGTCTGTCGACCCGATTCCCGCGTCCAAACCATAAAATGGAGGATTGCAAGCGCTCGAGCGGCTTCGTCACAGAGAGGAAGTACGAACAATCGATAAAGAACAATCGGGAAAACGTATGTAGCATACGCCTCCGCCCTACCCTCCACGGACAACTTCCGTCGACGCCAAGTCTGACCGGCCGCGTTGACCTTTGCTCGTATTTCAGACCAATTTTTCGCCAGCTGGAGGTCGAGTCCAAACCACACTCCAAGAATGCGGACAGGACCGTCCGTCCAACCGAAGCAGCCCGGAAGATCGACCCCCTTCCAGGCTCCTAACCGCAAGCCGGACGACTTGTCGCGGTTTTTCTTGGCTCCTGTCACCTTTTCGTACCGATCAAGCGCCTTCACTACTGTTTAATGTCGCTGCGGGACGACACGAAAGCAGATACGTCATCGGCGTACGCAAAACCCTGGCTCGAGACCCTCCAGGAACGGCGATTCCGCGTAGGGCCGGACTGCACGCCCTGTCCCTAAGCCGGTGAAGGAGAGGCTCCAACGCCAAAGCATAGAGTAGGGGGCGACAGTGGACAACCCTGACGAACCGACCTAGACAGCGCAAAAGCGCCCGACAGCTTCCCGTTCACCTGTACCACAGTACTGGCGGAGCGATACAGGCAGAAGTCGGGTTCGAATCCGGCGGCATGCAGGACAGCCAAAAGGTAGCTATGGGCAACCCTATCAAATGCCTTGGACTGATCTAAATTGATCAGCGCAGGCTCATAGTCGTCTTTTACACCCTCTATGATCGTGCAGATCAGATACAGGTTGCTCTGAATTGTTCGGCCCCTCACAGAACAAGTTTGCTCAGGACCCAACAGAGACTCGGCAGGATCTTGGCCCAAATCTTTAATACTGTGTTTAGCAGAGTTATGGGCATATAATCATCTAAATCCCGCCCAACACCCTTGCCCTTTTTCAAAAGCGTGATCACACCCCTGGAAATCCGACAGCCTCAAGTACAATTCATAGGGCAAACCATCCAGACCGGGCGACTTGCCTCTGCCGACCTTCTTCAGTGTCGCGTAGACTTCGCCTTCTGTGATCTCTCTATCGCAGCTAGCCGCTTCAGTCGGCGAAAGCCGAGGAAAATCAGCCAAATAGCTGCGAAACTGCTCCTCACGGAGACCAGGCTCCTGGGTAAACCGACTCTCGAAATGCCGCCGAAACACCTCGCACATGTCGTCAGTGGCCCGATGAGTATGACCCTCCGGGGATTTGACATCACGAATGTAACGATCGGAACCTCGACGGATCTCTTCCATGCTCAATTCTGCGCCCATGTTCACAGCTTCGGAAGACATCTTGCTTAACCTATGTCTAACTACCTGGCCCATGTAGCGCTCGCTATTCAAACGCCCCAGGGCCTCCCTAGCTAAGGCTATCTCTAGGGGATCCCCCCAGCCACCGCCCGGGAAAAACTAGCCTTAAGCGTCTTCACCTTCTCAGCTCTATCTAGGTCGAGCCGTTTGCTGAAATCAGTGGTGAAGAACCTAATCCTATTCATAAGTCTCTCCCACTACTTATTCCCGATAACCGCCCCCACTAGCTCCCGCTGCACTAAGCTAGTTAGCTGCTCCTGGAAGTCCCGCCTGTCCAGTAAGGACAGATTGAACTTCCAGTAACCAGCCATTCTAGGCATACGATCTAACGCCATCCGGACACAAACAAGTTTGTGATCCGAATAGCCTACCCAGTGGAACGTGGGACAATCTAACAAGTCTATGTCGGCTCCTCTAACTAACATTCTGTCCAGGTAGCTAACCATCCGGTCAAAAGGCCAATTAAGAGCCCACGTCCACATTTTCCCCTCGGGGTGATCGACCCGGTATCTATCGACGAGACCAAACTCTTCGATCAGATCAAACAGGCTCCCACTATCTCCCCGCCCCCTGTCTAACTTGAGGTCCAGGATGGCATTCCATCCCCCATTAACACTAGGCGCGTTGAATCCACAAAGAACAGCCCCAACTGCCGAAAAAACGAGACCCGCTCCTCATGGTCGTTGGGCGCATAAACCGCAACGACTCGAAACGAACCACTTTTCACGGCAATATCGGCCACAATCAACCTGCCCTTGGCATCGGTATGCACAAGGTCCACCTTCGCATAAAGAATACGTCTAACCAGCAAAGAAACTCCTCTGGCCTGTCGTTCCCCATATGCTGAATAAACGACAAAGTCGTTCTCCAGCACACACGCATCGACGTTGCAAACAAAGTGAGTCTCTTGGATCGCGGCGACATCCACGCCGAAAGACAAGAGATCTCGGAGCAGGCGGACCGCCTTACCCCGATCCCTCAAGCCCTTCGCATTCAGACTGGCTAACTTGATTGACATCAGTTAGGCATGCAAAAAATAATAAGAAAAGCACAAACCTACTCACATACGGGACGGAAATCTGAGTCAGTTAGGATCTAGACGGATTGTCCTAGGCTCCCTATACCTAGCTCTGACGTCATTCGTCTTTCCAGGAAAATTCCGCCGCCATCCGTGGGATAAGTTAATTTTATACACCTGTATAGGGAGGGGTGGAGAATAACAGGGACTCTCCCAGCACAATATTGACGTAACTTTTTAACATACGGAGAATCAATATCTGCAATTCTAATATTGCAAAATGTCTCCTTTGCTTCTGCAACATGACCCTAAACTTGTAAATAGGCCCCAGTGTCCCTTAGGCAGGTAATGACACCCGGGGCTTTTGAAAATTACGTGGATCTTCCACTGATTTTCCATCTACGCTGGTTAATTTATACAGCAATCGCAACTGGGTCCTCTTTTGGCTGGACAGGCCTTTCTTGAAATCGTCCCCGTCCACCCTACAGGTCCAGAAAAAAGATTTTTCTTTTTCTTCATTGTTGCCTTTGAGGATTGGGGTGGGGAAGCAGTTGACGAATGAGGGGTGTGGATAGGGAACTAAGGGAAGAGTTTGAGGGAGAGGGGGGCGGAGCACGTGAAGGGGAAGAAGGGAGGCTCCTAGTCTTGGTAGTCGCTTCAGACTTTTCTTTCGAGGAAGCAGGGACGGAAAGGGACCAGGTTTTGTCCATGCCCCTCTCCGCCCTACTACACCCGGAGTACTTTTGCGTAGAGGTCTCTACCTCCTCTTCCTCCTTCTTTTCGGCGATGCTGCACGAGGTGGAGGCATTTTGTCCACTTCCATTTCCTCCTCGGTTTGCTGTTGTTATTGCTGTGGCTGCTGTTGTAGATGCTCCTGCTGCTGCTGCTGTTGTTGATGTTGTTTTTTTTTTTGTTTTGTTTTTTGGTGTCTACTCCTTTTCGGGCTTTTTCTTGCCCTCGTTCTTCTGCCTTTCGTTTTTTTGCTTGCTGCTGCGTTGGTAGTTGTTGTTTCTCCGTTGTCTCCATTTTGGGGGAGGGAGAAGGCACGTTTTTCGCCCTCTAAACCACTTCCAACCTCCTTCCAGGCACCATCGGGGTCTTTGTCCGCTACCCCCTCTACCACTGCTGCTGCAACTACTGCTGCTGCTGTTGTAGTTGTGGGCCGAGTTGCAGGCTGAGGACGTTTCGCGGAGCACTCCTTTGCCATGTGCCCCACGACACCACATGACCAACAGTTCGGTTTCCGTCCCTCAACAACGGCCAACATTCTTCTCTCTCTACAAAAGAGAATATTAGGAATCAGCCCAAAATTTGTTCTGGTCAACGTTACCTGCAATCCCACATCTCCAGTGGCGATGCCCGATTTTCCTAAAATCGCCTTCACTTCCTGTACTTGTTCAAATTTTGAAAAGAAGGCCCCCATCCGGTCTTCTGAGATACCCGCGGGCACCCCATGGACTGTGATTCTTGTCCTACGGGGGCCCATGTACTCAATTTTCAGTCTTAAGTTCTTCGTGCTTAGCACACTGCCTGCCAGCTGTTTGGCATCTTGCTCGGTGGGCAGGAGAATGTCCCATATCGCATTTGTGCGTCTTACCAAAACCTTTGGGTTAGTCTTTAAGGTCTTTAAGACCTCCTGCATTGTTTCCCTGTTGACTCCAATTAATTTACGGCTTTTGACGTCGGAAGTCAGCTGGGATATTATTCTTGTATTGACGACCTCCAACGCCTCTGTAATGGTGAGGAATTCATTTTCTTTAAGCGAATCCTCAAACTCTTTCCTTTTCTCCTCATAAAACTCTGCATTTTTCTTCGGCCTATTTTCAGCCCAGGCCGTTTTTACGGAAGACACCGGCGGTGTTTTAGTTGAGTTGTTCTTGTTCATGGTGGCCGAAACGACCGCCATGACTGAACAAATAACCGGTTGTTTCTTTTTTCTTTTCTTTTTTAAATTTTTTTAACAACTAAAAACAATATCAAGAACAAACCAAATAAAAAACGAAAGAAGAACGTGGGCAACCAAAGACAAATTCAAATAAATAATTGAAATTACGAAAAATGTAATGCAAACAAAAACCGTGGGAGGGGGTAAAAATACAAGAAGGGAAATAAACAAAAAATAAAAAAACAAAAATGCACAAATATATGAACAAATAAACAGAAAAGTAAAAATTGAAAAGAGTTTTTAGAAAATCAAATCAAAAACTTAACCGTTCACACGTCGATTAACACTTGCTTTTCTTAATACACTCAGGCGTCAGACAAAAAAAAAAGGACACGTATTCCGCATGACATGCTGAAGGCGGAATATTTATATTGAAAACAAGTCCGTCACAAGAGTCTCTATAAAAATATTTTGATATGCAAAATACTGGCGTCCTCCCACAGTTGTCGACGAATGAAAAAAAATGTTCGGCCGATAAAAGCAGTTGGTGTTCTCGAATCAGAAAGGGGAAAAATAATTGATGTATTTTGGCTACTACATTCGTCGGAGAGTGAGTTATTTTTCTGACTTGTTACGTTCACTGGGAATTGTGAGATAGTACCTGCGAATCCAGATTTCGGCATTTCTTTCTGCCCCCGATATTAGAATCTGAACTTACAGTGATTTGTTCTCTGCGTTGTGGAAGTAATCTGCGACAAACATTTCCTTTGCTTTCAGAACGCTTACATCTCCTTAACAAAAACAACGCCCTGGGAGACAAACAGTATAGATTTCGTTCGTCCAGATCCACTGCTGATGTCCTGTCATTATATACACAGTCAGCGAAGCTCTTGATAATAAACTGTAAAAATAGATTTAATTAATAACAGCATTCTCTAAATTCTTCGGATTGAAACTTAATTTTAAGATATTTAACAATTTTATCAGATTTTGTATTTAAAATTTCTTGTAAAAATTTCTTGTTTTCGTCCAGGGTATAACAATAAACTACATCCGCGTCCTGGGTAAGACGATAAACTACATCCGCGTCCTGGGTAAGACGATAAACTACATCCGCGTCCTGGGTAAGACGATAAACTACATCTGGCAACAATGACTCTGATCAGGAGGTTTTGAGGAGCGTGGAACTACCTCTTAATTGCTGGTGTTCCCAGATCCACCCTGACCCGGGGTGGTAACACCTGTTAGGGTTCCAGCTATGGGCAAATAGGTAACACCCAAACTTGTGTAAAAATAGGTTTTAATACCAGAAATAATTTGTGATAAAAAAATTATTACCAGCAATAATTTTTGAAGGAAAAATTATTATCAGCAGTACTTAAAAATAACAAAAGCAAAACACCAGCAATACAAACTGCTATAGATTCTTTGAAAAAAATATGACCAGCTATAGATTTCTTCAAGGAAAAATATTCCCTTTTGAAGAAAAACATTACCAGCAATAAAAATTTTGTCGGCATTAAATAATCCATTGAGGTGTTGATATGCCGTAAAACAAATCAAACCACAAAAACAAACAATATTGTTCTTAATATATATTATTAATAAAAGCCATTAAAAGCTTTTCTAATTAAATAATGTCTTATTTTTATTGGGTTTTGTATGTTAGAATTCTGAGTTTATTGTCGGTAACGAGGTGATTCGATTTTACAAACACAATTGATGATTTATAAATGTCTTCTACTTTTAACTAATATAATCAATAAAATAAATTATAAAGGGGGCGAGTAACAGATGTAAAAACATTTTTTACTATGAATTTCTAAAACAAACACGTCTAAAATAATTTCGTTCTGAGGGGGTACTCAGACATTGGGCCGACGGACATTTAATCGAATGGACATTTAGCCGAAAATAAAATGGCGTACTTAGATGTATGTCTCACTCTTTATCGTAATGTGCTATGATATATTTATATTTATTTACTGTATTAATTTATAATTTTTCGTTCTTTTTTGACAGGCTTTTTTAAAAATGTATTTTGTATATATTATATTTTACTTCAAATGTTACTGTAAGATGATAAGTATTTTGAGAAAAAGCACATTTTACTGCAGCAATAATCTTAAAATTTTACGATAAGATCTTTCAATTTCACTTTTAATGATCATTATCTTAAAGAGATTAACTAGCTTTTATCTTAATGTTAAATACGAATTTAAATAATTAGGTGCTACTTTTTACCAAAATACACTCGAATATTTTAAAAAATATTAATTTCAATAAACAGGGTTTTAAGGACACAATCATTTACAAATTCATAGTATTGTAGTAAAAACAAAACCAGTGAAAAAACAAAGCTTTATTGCACTTTACTCTGACTACTTGTCTACTGACGCATTTAACAGTGTGATTTTTATACCTCATAACTCTTAAGGGGAGGTAACTGGTGATTTATCAGTACAAGTATCATTATTCACTCATCAGTACTCGAACATTTCGCCGAACGGACATTTAGCCGAAAATGTAATGTCGTACTTACATGTATGTCACACTGTTTATCGTAATGTGCTACGATATATTTATTTACTCTATTAATTTATAATTTTTCTTTTTTTTGACAGGCTTTTTTAAAAATGTATTTTGTATATATTATATTTTACTTCAAATGTTACTGTAAGATGATAAGCATTTTGAGAAAAAGCACATTTTACTGCAGCAAAAGTCTTAAGCTTTTACGATATACAAGATCTTTCAATTTCGTTTTTCATAAAATTATAAAGGGGGGCGTAACAGATGTATTAAATTTTTTTACTATGACTTTCTAGAACAAACACGTCTAAAATAAATTCGTTCATTTGTGAATAATTTCTGAAAGTTTCATTAAAATCCAACAACTATCTGATATTTTGCAAGAATTTCCAAAACAATATCTTGACGCCAAAAGAGACGCTAAATTTTCTAATACGAAACTCTGGCCTCTGACCCGTTGACGCAAAAAACAAAATTTTAACCAAAATTTAGAACGTGCTAGAAAGGATACACAAATTAATAAAATAATAAAAAAAAATACTTTTAGTTTACTAGTTTACTTTAGTTTTTCCTCTTAATAATAACAAACATTTTGACGATAAAACTTTATCATTAAGTTTCGAGCATTTTGTCATCACGATATGCTGATGTTTTAGCGAATTTCTGGAAATACCTATAAACAAATCATTGAGACGACAAAACAAAGCTTGAGATAAAATTTTAAGCAGTTTCAACATGTTTTATTAAACGTTTTGGATTTATTATTAAAGCTGCTGTCTGAAGTTTTTATGCAAAACTAAAAAATCACTTTTTACTTCAATAACAATCTAATAAAATCATCAACAATCGATCAAAACCTATAATAGAACCAATAACAAACGAGAAGTCATTAAAACATTTACATATTAACACACTGACTATTCTGCTCAATAACAGCCAGCAATCTATTATCCATTGACATTGTTAAAGTTTTTATTTTAGCAGGTTCAACTTCTGACATGGTGGTTTTAATTGCTTCTCATAGGCCTGCTTTGCAGTCATATTGTTTGCCATCTTCATATAATTTCACCTTCACCATAGACTTTCCATTGGATTAAGATCAAGACTTCATGGTGGCCGTTCCATTATCTTCTGTTCCATAAACTTTTATGTTCAAAATATTCACAGGTAACCTTACATACATGAGAAGATGGATTTTCATGCAGTTCACTTTGAATCTGAGAGGCCAAGACTTGTGCCATTCAAAGAAAGTCTTGTCAATGAAATTGCAATAGTTAGCACTGTTTAGTTGAACTCCTTCAATGTTTTGAATGGTTCAATAATTTAGTTGACAATTCCAGGCCATATCATCACACTGCTGCCTCCTTGCTATTTTCTTTTAACCACAGGCACATCTGCATTGGATAAAATCCATCCTTTGGTGTCCCCAGAGAATTGTCTTTGAAACACATCTTAATAACTCTTCTTCTCAATAACAAACATATTGAGAAGTCTTTGAAACACATCTTAATAACTCTTCTTCTCAATAACAAACATATTGACAAGTCTTTGAAACACATCTTAATAACTCTTCTTCTCAATAACAAACGTATTGAGAAGTCTTTGAAACACATCTTAATAACTCTTCTTCTCAATAACAAACGTATTGAGAAGTCTTTGAAACACATCTTAATAACTCTTCTTCTCAATAGCGAACATATTGAGAAGTCTTTGAAACACATCTTAATAACTCTTCTTCTCAATAACAAACATATTGAGAAGTCTTTGAAACACATCTTAATAACTCTTCTTCTCAATAACAAACATATTGACAAGTCTTTGAAACACATCTTAATAACTCTTCTTCTCAATAACAAACGTATTGAGAAGTCTTTGAAACACATCTTAATAACTCTTCTCAATAGCAAACATTTTGAGAAGTCTCTGAACACATCTTAATAACTCTTCTTCTCAATAACAAACATATTCAGAAGTCTTTGAAACACATCTTAATAACTCTTCTTCTCAATAACAAACATATTGACAAGTCTTTGAAACACATCTTAATAACTCTTCTTCTCAATAACAAACGTATTGAGAAGTCTTTGAAACACATCTTAATAACTCTTCTCAATAGCAAACATTTTCAGAAGTCTCTGAACACATCTTAATAACTCTTCTTCTCAATAACAAACATATTGAGAAGTCTTTGAAACACATCTTAATAACTCTTCTTCTCAATAACAAACGTATTGAGAAGTCTTTGAAACACATCTTAATAACTCTTCTTCTCAATAGCGAACATATTGAGAAGTCTTTGAAACACATCTTAATAACTCTTCTTCTCAATAACAAACATATTGAGAAGTCTTTGAAACACATCTTAATAACTCTTCTTCTCAATAACAAACGTATTGAGAAGTCTTTGAAACACATCTTAATAACTCTTCTCAATAGCAAACATTTTCAGAAGTCTCTGAACACATCTTAATAACTCTTCTTCTCAATAACAAACATATTGAGAAGTCTTTGAAACACATCTTAATAACTCTTCTTCTCAATAACAAACGTATTGAGAAGTCTTTGAAACACATCTTAATAACTCTTCTCAATAGCAAACATTTTCAGAAGTCTCTGAACACATCTTAATAACTCTTCTTCTCAATAACAAACATATTGAGAAGTCTTTGAAACACATCTTAATAACTCTTCTTCTCAATAACAAACATATTGACAAGTCTTTGAAACACATCTTAATAACTCTTCTTCTCAATAACAAACGTATTGAGAAGTCTTTGAAACACATCTTAATAACTCTTCTCAATAGCAAACATTTTCAGAAGTCTCTGAACACATCTTAATAACTCTTCTTCTCAATAACAAACATATTCAGAAGTCTTTGAAACACATCTTAATAACTCTTCTTAATAACAGACAGAAAACCAATTATTTTGTTATTTTTTTTTACTTCAGCTATTTCAATTAACTGTATTATTTTTTCTTTCTCATTGTGAGAATCTTTCCATTATCCATGTTTCAACATATATTATGGAAAAAAATTGATTTCATTAAATTTAAGGGGCCTTAAACTAATATCAGTTTAATCTGCATCATAACTTCAGACTGCAGTTTTTATAAGAAAGCCAATAAATTTAAGAAAAAATGTTGAAAATGCCTGAAACATTAATAATAACTTTATTAACATGCTGAAACCACCTAGAAATTTAACTCGAGTTTTGTTTGATATCTGAATTAATCGTTTAAAATTTGACAAAATCTTTTCAAAACAAACTCGAGTTATTGAGGCTTATGGGATTTGCATAATAACTTCAGACCGACTGTACATGATCAGACTGAGATAGATAGATAGATAGATAGATAGATAGATAGATAGATAGATAGATAGATAGATATGAACAGTCTGGGATAGATAGATAGATAGATATGAACAGTCTGGGATAGATAGATAGATAGATAGATATGAACAGTCTGGGATAGATAGATAGATAGATAGATAGATAGATAGATAGATAGATAGATAGATAGATAGATAGATAGATAGATAGATAGATATGAACAGTCTGGGATAGATAGATAGATAGATATGAACAGTCTGGGATAGATAGATAGATAGATATGAACAGTCTGGGATAGATAGATAGATAGATAGATAGATAGATAGATAGATAGATAGATAGATAGATAGATAGATAGATATGAACAGTCTGGGATAGATAGATAGATAGATAGATAGATAGATAGATAGATAGATAGATAGATAGATAGATAGATATGAACAGTCTGGGATAGATAGATAGATAGATAGATAGATAGATAGATAGATAGATAGATATGAACAGTCTGGGATAGATAGATAGATAGATAGATAGATAGATAGATAGATAGATAGATAGATAGATAGATAGATAGATATGAACAGTCTGGGATAGATAGATAGATAGATAGATAGATAGATAGATAGATAGATAGATAGATAGATAGATATGAACAGTCTGGGATAGATAGATAGATAGATAGATAGATAGATAGATAGATAGATATGAACAGTCTGGGATAGATAGATAGATAGATAGATAGATAGATAGATAGATATGAACAGTCTGGGATAGATAGATAGATAGATAGATAGATAGATAGATAGATAGATAGATAGATAGATATGAACAGTCTGGGATAGATAGATAGATAGATAGATAGATAGATAGATAGATAGATAGATAGATAGATATGAACAGTCTGGGATAGATAGATAGATAGATAGATAGATAGATAGATAGATAGATAGATAGATAGATAGATATGAACAGTCTGGGATAGATAGATAGATAGATAGATAGATAGATAGATAGATAGATAGATAGATAGATAGATAGATAGATAGATAGATATGAACAGTCTGGGATAGATAGATAGATAGATAGATAGATAGATAGATATGAACAGTCTGGGATAGATAGATAGATAGATAGATAGATAGATAGATAGATAGATAGATAGATAGATAGATATGAACAGTCTGGGATAGATAGATAGATAGATAGATAGATAGATAGATAGATAGATAGATAGATAGATAGATAGATATGAACAGTCTGGGATAGATAGATAGATAGATAGATAGATAGATATGAACAGTCTGGGATAGATAGATAGATAGATAGATAGATAGATATGAACAGTCTGGGATAGATAGATAGATAGATAGATAGATAGATAGATAGATAGATAGATAGATAGATATGAACAGTCTGGGATAGATAGATAGATAGATAGATAGATAGATAGATAGATAGATAGATAGATAGATATGAACAGTCTGGGATAGATAGATAGATAGATAGATAGATATGAACAGTCTGGGATAGATAGATAGATAGATAGATATGAACAGTCTGGGATAGATAGATAGATAGATAGATATGAACAGTCTGGGATAGATAGATAGATAGATAGATAGATAGATAGATAGATAGATAGATAGATAGATAGATATGAATAGTCTGGGATAGATAGATAGATAGATAGATAGATAGATAGATAGATAGATAGATAGATATGAATAGTCTGGGATAGATAGATAGATAGATAGATAGATAGATAGATAGATAGATAGATAGATATGAACAGTCTGGGATAGATAGATAGATAGATAGATAGATAGATAGATAGATATGAACAGTCTGGGATAGATAGATAGATAGATAGATAGATAGATAGATAGATAGATAGATAGATAGATAGATAGATAGATAGATAGATATGAACAGTCTGGGATAGATAGATAGATAGATAGATAGATAGATAGATAGATATGAACAGTCTGGGATAGATAGATAGATAGATAGATAGATAGATAGATAGATAGATAGATATGAACAGTCTGGGATAGATAGATAGATAGATATGAACAGTCTGGGATAGATAGATAGATAGATATGAACAGTCTGTGATAGATAGATAGATAGATAGATAGATAGATAGATAGATAGATAGATAGATATGAACAGTCTGGGATAGATAGATAGATAGATATGAACAGTCTGGGATAGATAGATAGATAGATAGATATGAACAGTCTGGGATAGATAGATAGATAGATAGATATGAACAGTCTGGGATAGATAGATAGATAGATAGATAGATAGATAGATAGATAGATAGATAGATAGATAGATATGAACAGTCTGGGATAGATAGATAGATAGATAGATAGATAGATAGATAGATAGATAGATAGATAGATAGATAGATATGAACAGTCTGGGATAGATAGATAGATAGATAGATAGATAGATAGATAGATAGATAGATAGATAGATAGATAGATATGAACAGTCTGGGATAGATAGATAGATAGATAGATAGATAGATAGATAGATAGATAGATATGAACAGTCTGGGATAGATAGATAGATAGATAGATAGATAGATAGATAGATAGATAGATATGAACAGTCTGGGATAGATAGATAGATAGATAGATAGATAGATAGATAGATAGATATGAACAGTCTGGGATAGATAGATAGATAGATAGATAGATAGATAGATAGATAGATAGATATGAACAGTCTGGGATAGATAGATAGATAGATAGATATGAACAGTCTGGGATAGATAGATAGATAGATATGAACAGTCTGGGATAGATAGATAGATAGATAGATAGATAGATAGATAGATAGATAGATAGATAGATAGATATGAACAGTCTGGGATAGATAGATAGATAGATAGATAGATAGATAGATAGATAGATAGATATGAACAGTCTGGGATAGATAGATAGATAGATAGATAGATAGATAGATAGATAGATAGATAGATAGATAGATAGATATGAACAGTCTGGGATAGATAGATAGATAGATAGATAGATAGATAGATAGATAGATAGATAGATAGATATGAACAGTCTGGGATAGATAGATATGAACAGTCTGGGATAGATAGATAGATAGATAGATAGATAGATAGATAGATAGATAGATAGATAGATAGATAGATAGATATGAACAGTCTGGGATAGATAGATAGATAGATAGATAGATAGATAGATAGATAGATAGATAGATAGATAGATAGATATGAACAGTCTGGGATAGATAGATAGATAGATAGATAGATAGATAGATAGATAGATAGATAGATAGATAGATATGAACAGTCTGGGATAGATAGATAGATAGATAGATAGATAGATAGATAGATAGATAGATAGATAGATAGATAGATAGATTGAACTAAGTAATGGTATAGCAGCTTTTCATCGTCAATGAATAAAAGGCAACATGAAAGACAATGTCCACAGAAAATCCAAAACAAACATGCGTTCTTTAATGGAACATGTTTTGTAAGCTTGGATAAAACCATAATAACTAAGCGACTAAAAGAAATTTCTTTTCAAAACTTAATTCATTTGTCTGTGTGTATTTAGACAGCAGCTTGTCATTGATACATGTTTCATTAAAAACGACAAACATATTTTCAAGTTTTAGTCAATTCTCCTTTTTTTGGCGTGCAAAAGAGCGTATATTTCATTTCAATGAATATCACTATTGCCCCAATGTTTGTGATATAGCGTTTTCACCAATGCTTCTGGATCCATCTGTGACGGAAATTGGATATGTCAGAAGCATTATGGGAAGCGAATGCCAGCTGAAGTAACAATATTAGTAACAATAAAAATTAGTTACCGGAGACGGTAAAGAAAATTTTCGTTGCCGAAACACAGGGAAAGATGGCAAAATGTTTTGGAAAAATCTTTATCATTTAAAGCAATATCGTTCTAACATTCTCTCTTTCTTTCTCTCTCTCTCTCTCTCTCTCTCTCTCTCTCTCTCTCTATATATATATATATATATATATATATATATATATATATATATATATATATATATATATATATATATATATTTAAAAAATAAAATAAAAAATGGGAGCTGGTAATATACATACTTATATTTGATATATAATGATAATTTTTAAATAATTTAAGTAATTCTATTACATTTACTTGATTTAAAAAGAAATATAGTCTATTAGTAATTATGAGAAAAATTAACGGAGTTTTTGTCCTTAATAATAATAAAAAACAAACCAGACGACATGCGTTTAACGGATGTCAAAATTCGTTTAAAAATATACCGCTACCCTCCGTAAACATAACCTCTTTTTCGAACATAACTCATATTTGATACAACATTAGTTAATAAAAATGAACACGCTACCGCCCCTGTCTGAATGATTGGTTTTCCCTGTATCCTTGGAAACAGGAAATTATGAATTCGTGTGTGCGTTTAAAACTCAGTAAATTTAAAAATAAGTTATTGCAAAATTCGCTTGAAGATGAAACAGAACTAGTGCTTTTTATTTAATTACATAATTACATTTGAAGTTTTTAGCTTCGGTTTTTGAAACACGGTAATTTCTGTGAAGCGAAGAAACCATATTTTAAATCACTTAATTTATAATAGTTATGCTCTGTAAATTTACACTAAGTACTGTAAAAATAAAAAATATCAATAAGAACACTGGATTATATATCTTACTGTTCTTTCTTTTTATTATAATATATATATATATATATATATATATATATATATATATATATGTGTGTGTGTGTGTGTGTGTGTGTGTGTATGTGTGTGTGTGTGTATATATATATATATGTTAGATAATATAAAATAAAGAGCCTTAAAATGGTGATCCACTATAACACATGAGTAATTCATTCTAAGATATTACACATACGTACGCGCATGCGTGTGTACGAGAATTACTTATGCAATGTGATAGGTCTTGATCTGGCATCTCGGCTACAATTACTTTCTCACAGACGTGATGTGGCTTCCCTCTGTCTTTTCTACAAATATTTTTATTTTCTGACAAGCTACTTTCACTGGTACCCCAACTGCATGAATTTAAGCATGCTATTAGGTTGGCATCTCGGTCTCACCCTTTCGCTGTCAAAACAGTTAAATGTAACTACCTCTTCTACTCCAACAGCTTTTTCTCTCACAATTCCCACCAGTGGAACTACCTTCCTCCTAATTGCTTCCCTCATAGCTATAATCTTCAAATATTCAAATGTAATGCCAATCAATATCTTCTGATTCCTTCATCCTGATCCCTGTCCTTCTCTATATCTTTTCCTCAAACACCCCTCTTTACTCTCTCGTTCTCTCTGTAACCTCTTGGGTACTAGTGGCACTCCCACCTTGGTTTGGGTGAAATGCTTAAAAAAATGTTAGCATCTGAGAATAGAGGAGGTAACTTCAATAACCGAATTGCAAGAGCAGATGATTTTGTTTTTAAAGAAAAGTATTACTACAGTTCTATACAACATATACAGTGCTGTTCGATAAAAGTGACACACCTGATTTTTTTTTCTTTTCCGATAAAAACGAAAGTTGAGCTAAATTCAAAGGATAAGCGTTCTAAAATCCGAAGAGGCTTTGAAAGCTCTTTGAATTTAGCAGTAAGTACTGTCAAGCATCCGTTCAGTATAATGTTCTGGGGATGCTTTTCTTTTCATGGAAATGGTTTCTTAAAACCTATTGCAAAGACCGTCAGTAGCGAGCAGTACAAGAGAATTTGAGAGTCTTGTCTGCTCCCTTCTGCTGAAAGGGTGCAAATCGACCCCACCAAGCTCATTTTTTATGCAGAATAATGCTCCTTGTCACAAATCAAAATTGATGAAGGAATACTTTGATGAGAAGCAGGTGAGTGTTATGACATGGCCGCCCCAATCTCCTGACCTCAACCCCATAGAAAACTTATGGAGCATTATAAAGTACGGGCTCTCGAGAAAGCAGTTGAGCAACAAAGAGGATTTGATTGTGAATTTCATATCCGAATGGAATTCAATGCTTGGTGATGAGATTTGCCAGAACCTAATCAAGTCAATACCAAAAAGGTTTGAAAAGGTTATTCAAAATAAAAGAAGACCCATAGATTATTAAAGATTTTGAACTATATTACCTATTATAAATAGATTATACCTCTATTAATCTTTATTTAAAGCTGTTCAGTTATGTTTCTATTGATTACTAGTTGCAGGAAATAAGTGAGTCATTTTTTTGCACAGTTTTTCCCTAAATTTCATTTATATCCAAAATTATAATTATCAATGGAATATCTTAGGGTGAGTAAACTTTTTTACTAGGTGGTCGGGAAGGGGTCTTTCTGTTAGTAACAATAAAAATTAGTTTGACCCCCAAAAACAATAGGCGAATAAATTTTTAAGTAAAAAAGAATCAAGTGAGTCGCTTTTATCGAACAGCATTGTAGATTTATTCTGTTATAATTCTCATCTAGTTTTATTAACAGCGAATCAAAATAGGATTCATTTAGAATTTTTCCTGACAGTGATTCAACCTTCGTAAAAAGAAGCTCGTTCGACCTACTATCACACATAGCATGAGTTTCAGTTCACACAATATCCGGTTTTATAGGGACATTTTTAAAGGGGTTGTCAAGTAAACTGCTGCCAGCGTTCTACAGGACAATTGCCCCACATGAAAAAGTCTACAAACTCCTCTAATATTCCTTTCCATGTTTTTGATCACCGCGAATCAACTTCCACTCTCCCCACGATACAAAGTTGTGCATCATCCAAACGTAATTCAACTGAACACCAAAGATCCTCTTCCAGACAACACTTCGGCATCACAGTTAAAAGCGATAGGTACAACATTGTCTCAGGTTAATGAAAAAATTATAACAGGTATTTTAATGTCTGCATCATTAGAAGAATCCTATGCTCTGAATCGAAATAGGTAATTCGATAACATTTTACACGCACACACATGCATACATATATACCCATATATATATATATATATATATATATATATATATATATATATATATATATATATATATATATATATATATATATATATATATATAAAGAAAGAAAGAACAGTAAGATATATAATCCGGTGTTCTTATTGATATTTTTACAAAATAGTGCTCAACGTAAATTTACAGTGCATAAATATTATAAATTAACTGATTTAAAATGTTTTTTCGCTACACAGTAATAACCATGTTTCAAAAACTGTTTTAAACGCACACAAAAATTCATAATTTCCTGTTTTCAAGGATACAGGGAAATCCAATCATTCAGACAAGGGGTGGTAGCGTGTTCATTTTTATTAACTTTTGTTGTATCAGTTATTTGTTACGTTCGAAAAAGGGGTTATATTAGGGAGGGTAAGGATGTATTTTTCAACGAATTCTGGCATCCGTCTGGGTTTTTTTTAAATCTTATTGTTAACGGCAAAAATTCTTTCGGCATTTTTTCCTACTTGTATACTTAAAGATTTTTTGGGGGATGTTAGTTAATTTATAATATATATATATATATATATATATATATATATATATATATATATATATATATAGGTAGCGTATCTTTATTCAAATATGTTTCGTTTAATAATATAGACATGTGTCTATTTTCATACTGATCCTTTCCAGTTTTCTAATCAGTTTCCGGATGTTAAGATGAAATTCATCAAAGAAGGCGACATGGTTTTTTTATAACCCAAGTACTTTCGATATTTTCCAAGATCATTTTCAGGGTTAAATTACAGAGACAAACCTATTGTAAATTGCGATAAAATCTGCATTCCGTTGTCAGGGTGATTTTTAAAACCACACGTGAACGCTCTCTGTAATATATATATATATATATATATATATATATATATATATATATATATATGAAGAAATATAGTATTAAGGTGTGCTATATTTACGGAATAAAGTGCTCAATATCAGAGATAGAGCATATGTAAATATAAAAGTGAACATTGAAGTCAACACTCAGAGGTGACAGACTGTTTCATGCAAGACGTAATCGTCAGGCCGACGCTAGTGTCTTGCATGAAACAGCCTGTTCCCTGTGAGTGTTGATTTCAATGTTCACTTTTATATATATATATATATATATATATATATATATATATATATATATATATATATATATATATATATATATATATATTCCACCACAGAATATATGAGCGAGCGGCGCTATATTGAGTCTGATTTGCTATCTCTTCGACACCGAGGCCCGTTGGAACAGTTGGTGTTTGCTTGACAACCTAACTGTCAGGGTTTCAATTCTCGGTAGTGGATGCGCACTGCTGATGAGTCCCAAATATAGGACGAAACGGCCGTCCAGTGCTTTCTGCATTCTGTTGAGGTTTCAGACTCGATGAATTACTTAAATATAATTATCAAATTCTCCTAATAATTTCATATATATATATATATATATATATATATATATATATATATATATATATATATATATATATATATATATATATATATATATGCGCAACCATGTTACATTGAATAATATAGACATATTGTGTCTATTTATTTATATACTGATCATTTCCAGTTGTCTAATCAGTTTCTTGACGTTAAGATGAAATTCATCAAGGAAGGTGCTGTAGTTTTTGTTAACCCAAGTACTTTCGATCTTTTACAAGATCATCTTCAGGGGTAAATTACTAAGACAAACTTTTTGCAACTGCGATAAAATATAAAATAAAAATGCAGATAAAATCTACATTTCGTTTTGATGGTGATTTTTAAAAACACGCGTGAACGCCCTCTGTTAAAGTTATTTTAGAACATTTAATTTATCCGTTGGAGTTATGGAATTTTTTGCAAACAAGCGTTTCAATATACGGGAGCTGACTGGAAATTGTTAGAAATGCAAAATGGCGTTAATGTCTCCACAGTCTCTTAATTAAATATATATTCCATCTTTCAGTTTCATTATTTGTTATGGGTCCTTACCTATAACTACAGAATGAACTCTTCCTAACGCTATGTATACTACGCCTCTCAAGAGAGAGAGAGAGACGAATCGAGTCGAGCCGATAGTAGTTCACTCCAAACCAGACTGACAGTCATACTGACACCTTCCACATCTTGTATTATTATTTCGTGTAATATATCTTCGTTATTTCTACTCCTGTGTTCGTTTTGTTCTTCCTTGGTCCTAACCTTGGACCATAACATTATTATATGGTAAGTGTTTTTTATTTACTTTATCTGTCAGTGAAAAACCATGTAATTCTTTGGATATTAATTTATATGCTGTTTCTCGATACATTATACAGTGGGGCAAATAAATATTCGTACACCATGAAATTTTTTAATTAATATACTTGCAACTTATGAAAAAATTTAAAATCCATGCAATATTTCTGCACCATTGCATAATGCTGCAATATGCAAAAAGCAATAAGACAACTTTCTTATAAATAAAATTATGTTATTTATAAAATTCTGAGGCGAAAAGGTATTCGTACAAAATATGTCAAAAAACTTAAATTATCTTTACTTACATAATTCTTTGTAAATTTTTGCTAGAATCTTCTAATTATCTTATTACTGAAAAAAATCTAGAACATTCCGTAATTCATTTCTTATTTAAGGTTATCTGCGCACACAAATCATATACAATAATTATCATCATGGGGAAAGGCAAGGAATTGTCAAATTCGCAAAAAGAACTGATTACCAAACATTGGAAGGAAGGCAAAAGCTATAAGAAAATAGCAGATATCCCGAAGATACCATTTACTACTATAAGTTCCGTAATTGCTAAGTAAAAATAAGTGCAAACAAATCAAGATCTTGTGCACCACGCAAGATTTCTCTCAGATTAATCAGAATTCAACGCAAAATTCAAGAAAATCCAATGACTACTCGGAGAGAAATACAGGAAGAATTAAAAGCATCAGGTATTATTATCCCCCACTGTATATATATATTAGTATATGTATAATAATTAGTAAAAAGGATTAGAAAGAAGTAAATCTATATTTTTTAAGGTTTTATTGAAATTTTATTTAAGTTTCCACATGTCCTCCATCATTAGCAATACAAAGGGTAATACGATTTTGCAGTTCACGGAAAACATTTGCCAACTGATTTACAGTAATGCCTGAAATCACATTAGTTATTCTAGCTATACTTAAAACTAGGTACATTAAACTTTATAACATTTTTTACAGATTATTTCTATTGCAAATACATATAAAGTTATAAATTTTTTAAAGTGCACACGAACTTCATGGACACCCTGTATATACTAGAAATCCACGTGAAATTGCTATTTGAATTTTCTGATGAATCTTAATTCTTAAGTTAATGATTGAATAAACTCATTGCGATTTCTCCGACAATAGAATATCCGTCGAAATTCCCCAATCGCATCGGTAACTATTTGAGCTTAACAACTTTAACAAAATATTGCAATAACAATCATAAATATGAATGATGATCGTTATTTTAAGAAGCGGGTGAAAATCAAAAAAACTTTTTCTATTTCACTGAAACAGACATTAAATACTTCTATCATCTTTATTTATTTCATTTTCTTACTGAAACTAAAGAGAATCTCTCATGTCTTTTCCGACTTTCCACACGATAGTCAATTTTTTACGAGATATTGTCTTTTCCGACTTTCCACGAATAGATAGATAGATAGATACGAGCAGAATGGGATAGATAGATAGATAGATAGATAGATAGATAGATAGATAGATAGATAGATAGATAGATAGATAGGAACAGACTGAGATAGATAGATAGATAGATAGATAGATAGATAGATAGATAGATAGATAGATAGGAACAGACTGAGATAGATAGATAGATAGATAGATAGATAGATAGATAGATAGGAACAGACTGAGATAGATAGATAGATAGATAGGAACAGACTGAGATAGATAGATAGATAGATAGATAGATAGATAGATAGATAGATAGATAGATAGATAGAAACAGAATGGGATAT
This sequence comes from Acanthosepion esculentum, assembly GCA_964036315.1. Classification (NCBI taxonomy): domain Eukaryota; kingdom Metazoa; phylum Mollusca; class Cephalopoda; order Sepiida; family Sepiidae; genus Acanthosepion; species Acanthosepion esculentum. Next base: position 16,401,542 of record OZ038489.1, on the reverse strand, counting down.
ATAGTAACATACTTTAATAGATAGATAGATAGATAGATAGATAGAAACAGAATGGGATAGATAGTAACATACTTTAATAGATAGATAGATAGATAGATAGTAACAGACTTTAATAGATAGATAGATAGATAGAAACAGAATGGGATAGATAGTAACATACTTTAATAGATAGATAGATAGATAGATAGTAACAGACTTTAATAGATAGATAGATAGATAGAAACAGAATGGGATAGATAGTAACATACTTTAATAGATATATAGATAGATAGATAGTAACAGACTTTAATAGATAGATAGATAGATAGATAGATAGAAACAGAATGGGATAGATAGTAACATACTTTAATAGATAGATAGAGAGATAGAATGGTGTGCACGCGAGCATGTAAGTGTGCACGTATAATAGTGCCTCTGATTTGTCTTTTCCATCTTTACACGTGAACAAAACGGAATACTTCATTATTTATGAGGTATTGGCAGGTAAAGTACGTGCTAACTAAAAAACTAAGTGAGGAAAAAGCAGAATTATAATATATATATATATATATATATATATATATATATATAGGTAACTAAAATCTTGATAATCCGTATGGATAATCCCAAGGAGGATGAAATCCTGAGAGCTCAATGTTAATTCAGAGCGAATAATTTAATTTAAACAAAAACAGACCACATTAAAGCTACATTGTAATAATTTATTTCACCAGAGAATTTTTATTTTTCTCTGGATCTTCAGACTTCACTTTCAAAGGGTGAAACGAAAAATGAATTTAAAATTTACACTTTTAACGGGCAGTATTAAGCTTTTATAAGTTGACATAGAGGGTGGTGAGGGGTGGTATGAGAGACATGGTCGAGTTTAGAGAGGGAAGGGAGAGTTTTAAAATTTATTTTTATATTTATTTTTATTATAATACTTAATATGGAGGAAGGAGGTAGTAAGGATCAGATCTATTTAATCGGTCAACTCAATGAAATAGATAGATAGATAGATAGATAGATAGATAGATAGATAGATAGATAGATAGATAGATAGACTGAGTTTGTAAATGGCAGAATCAAAATGTGTCAAGTGGGAATATCAGGGCTGTGGCTAGGGGCGTAAATAGAGGATTTGCTTTTTGGTGTTTTACAACCAGAAAAAGAAAGAAACAACCAACACAAAAAGGGGAAAAGAACGAAGGGAAGTAAACTGAAGCCAATGAGACTTAAATATTAAATACACAAGACGTAATGGCTGCTATTAGTTTGGAGTTTGATACTTATTGCGGGCTCATCTAAACTATTTTTGTGTCAAACTTGGCTTACTCCATTGACTATGAGAAGATTTTAAAAAGAAGAAAGACATTTTACAAACTGAAAACATTAAAAGAAAGAAAATTAAAAAAAAAATGCCGAACAAATTATTTCTATTATTTACATTAGTTACCTTATTCGGACTATTGTCCTCATCTTTGTCGCCATCTTTATTACAACGTTTCGGCCGTTGTACGCTTCGGCCTTCTTCAGGTGGTTGGAATGTCGAACTGAACCCTTTATTTCGATCACTGGGGTAGACTGTTCTAGTTCCACGTGCCATGTTTAATGGATGTCACTTATCAGTTATCTCATGTTAATTTTCCCTCTGAAAGTTCTCCACTGCCTTAACCGGGTATTGAACTCACACGCTTTGGGTCTTGTCACCGGATCTAACCAACAAATTATTTCTAGCAATTGAGAGAACATTGTTCTTTCAATTAAAAGTTAAAATGTCTGGCGGAGTCTGAAGAATTTACAGAATTATTTTATCGCATTATTTGATCCTTTCTTTGTCTCCTTTGTGAGTCGAGTAAAAAAAATGTTCTTGTTTCATTGGATTTCATTGTTATGTGACAGTTTGTTATAGGCAATACATCTCTCGCTAGAAAAATGATTATTTTTTTGCTTGATTTCTTTTTTTTTACTTTTTTTTTTTGGCGAGTGCTGCTGGCGTAATCGGCTTGGCCATCTTCGTCATTCTTGTAGGAGGAAGATTTCGTTACACGACAAAAAAAACAAACAATGAATGTCGTTTGCAGCTAAACTCAGATGTATGAGCATTTTAGTTTCAAACCTTTTTTTTTTCATTTCACTCCAAGCAAGGCAATAAAGCCATTCTGACGCAAGCAGTTATTGAGTGTGATAGAATGAGAAAAAGAAAACACAATTAGGGAGAGAGAAAGTAAAAGAAGAGGAATTAAGGAAACAGAAAGTAGCAATAGACATTGCATTTACAATTTTGAAGATCAAATTTGACTGGAACGCAAAAAAGCCAAAAGACAGTTCCAAAGAAATTGTTGTTATAGAAATTATAGTTACTTCTAGTTATTTCAACTGTGAAATGATGGGACCTAACCGCCAATCTAGTACTGCACTTAAATTCATAAAGTCTGGATACCCCAGAAAAAGCTCATCAGAATAATTACCATGAAAATATTTACTGACAAGGTTACGTTAGGGCAGTAGGAAAGTGACTGAAGCCGAGATACCAGGTTATTCTTTGGATTTTATCAAAAATTTCCAGAATCAACAGACCAGATTTGGCAGTAATATTCGCTGCATGGACGAATGGTAGACTTATAAATGTGTAAGTGTTGTGAGACCGATACTTTCCTACATCATGGACTCTCCCAGTACTATATTATTATGTGAATGGTAGTATCATGGGAGTAGCACTAGTAATGCGCAGCCGCGTACGATACCAATATCGGACACCACTGGATAGTAAGCTCTACTTACTCTTACACTATTCTTTGTAACTTTTCTGTTTAATATATCTTTCTTACCTCTAACTCGTGTTCCGTGTTTTCCTTCCGTGGCCCCTACTTCGGGTCCACATCGGTAAGCTAGATTCTGGCGAGAAAAATTGTCTAGGACGACATCGTGAACTAACTTTCCTGGTAGCAGAGATAGCAATTGATTCAATATAATCTTTCCACTTCATGCCAGCGAAAAGCGTCAGCTGGAGAAGGTGCAATGAGTCACTCTCCTGAAGGTTAACATCAGCCATGCTGATGGGAGACAGAAAAAGGGTTCTCTAAGACGATTAAAAGAGAGCAATTTCGTTTTGAGAGTGTTCAAATTAACATGCCATTTCTTGTCCCAGTTAACAACAGATTGATGGCCATTCTTTTAGATCAGCTGCCAATTTGACCTCATCAAACCGATTAGAACTACCCTTAAGACAGGACCAAGTAGTTGCATGGTCATCATAGATACCTAGTTGAGAAGTAGATGAGATCGGGAAGGTCGTTGATGAAAATGAGGAACAACGTAGGTTCAAGGATAGAACCCTGGGGGACACCTGCATTAACGTAAAAAGATCTTGGTGTCCAATGCTGAATCATATTTACACAGGCCAAAACATAGCGCACGTTATGGAATCAAACACAACTTCATCACTAATTACAATTGACTACGGTCTATAACATTGCCATCGATAATGGATAAACGCTAAGACTTAATATTTAATGCATTGACTAATGGTCGACATATAAATGTGCAAGAAAAATTTTGGTGAGAAGATACAGTGAACCAATTTTCTTGCAGCAGACGTAAAAGTTATTCAATATAATCTTTCCACTTTATGTCAGCAGAAAACGACAGCCCAAACAACTCATAAAGGAATTTTCTATTCAGTTATTGATTTGTTTATATTTTGGAATTCTGAATGAAGTAATTTAAAACTGATAGTGACCTATCTGGGAGAAGGGATGATATTCAATTAGCCTATTATCGTTTCCATTAAAAAGAAGTTATGAACTAGTCGTCACGTCATTGTGTTAACCCCACTTTACTTTGAGACTGACACGAAAACGAACAATATTTTATCAGCATTTAATAAAGATATTTATTTAAACCTAAACGTCCGTCCTGGGTATGACGATAAACTACATCCGCGTCCAGGGTAAGACGATAAACTACATCCGCGTCCAGAGTAAGACGATAAACTGCGTCCAACAGCAAGGTCTCTGATCAGGAGACTTTGAGGAGCGTGGAACCACCTCTTAATTGCTGATGTTCCCAGGTCCGCCCTGACCCGGGGTGGTAGCACCTGTTGGGGTCCCAGCTATGGGCAAATTGAGGTAAAACGCATTATAAAAGTGTAAAACTGTTTTAATACCAGAAATACTTTGTAAAAAAATTATTACCAGAAATAAATTTTTGAAGAAAAAAAATATTACCAACAATACGTTTTTGAAAAAAAACTATTACCAGCAATACGTTTTTTGAAAATTATTACAAGCAATACGTTTTTTGAAAAATAATATTACCAGCTATACATTTTTGAGGGAAAATAATAACAGAAATAGATTTTTGACAAAACAAAAATATTACCAGAAAAAAAAGATTGTTGGCATTAGATGACCCATTGATGTTGATATGCCGTAAAACAAAAACCAAAAAAAACTTAAACGTGAATAGAACGGTTAACATAAACACAATGTCCTTTCCTATATATACAGAATATGGTGCGTGAAATAGGGCTAGGGAGCTTGTACCTTTAAAACCCTCAGCAACTGGTACCGTGGACTTACCCATCTGGTTAGTGAAATAGAGCTAGGTTTCTTGTACCTTTAAAACAATCGGCAACTGGTATCGTGGACTTACCCATCTGTTGAGTGAAATAGGCTAGGTACCTTTAAAACCATCGGCAACTGGTACCGTGGACTTACCCATCTGGTTATTGAAATAGCGCTAAATGGTTTGAACCTTTCAAACACTCGGCAACTGGTACCATGGAATTACCCAACTGGTTAGTGAAATAGGGCTCTTGAGCTTGTACCTTTAAAATAGTCGGCAAATGGTACAGTGGAATTAGACATCTGGTTAGTGAAATAGGGCTAGGTAGCTTGTATCTTTAAACCCTCGGCACCTGGTACTATGGACTTACCCATCTGGTGGAGTGAAATAGGGCTAGGGAGCTTGTACCTTTAAAACACTCGGCAACTGTTACAGTTCGCGGTGGAGAGAATTTCTTCTGTATTTCTTCGGTGCAGGTCCGGTCCCTTTTCCGGTGGTGAGTTTTTTCTGAACCCACGTGATTTTATTAACCAATGAGAGACCGCCTAACATCATGTGATCTATCTCTATATATATGAGCAGACGAATTTTACAAGCCCAACAATCTGTTTGATTCATCGTCCCCAGGCAATACATAACACGCGACATTACGTTTCACCAACAATTAATGGTACGAATGCTAAACTGTTTTATATTTAATAAGGACAACGTGAATAACTTTGCCAGTCGTTCGATGTATTGACCAGTATTCAATGATCAGATGATGCATATGTCACATGTGACATCACGTGACTGGTGCCCATAAAGAAGAATCTATTTAAGACACAGACGAGATTGACAAATTAGATTTCATAGAGCTATTGTTGAGTTGATGAATCGATTGGGTTAGTTTAGGGAAATAGAATAAGATAGAATATGATGGGGTTTTCCGGTTTTGCTAATTTCAATTCATGAGCTCAAATATATATCAAAACTCATCCTGTTATTAGATTGTGTAAACCTATCCGATTATACGTATCTACATCAGTGCAAGCCTGGGGAAGTATGAACCCCAAAGAAAAACGTTTTAAACATCTGAATTCCATCAGCAGTATACACAACGTTGCTAGATTCATTATATTACAGCTTCTTTTTAAGTGCCATCGCAGAGATTTGCATAGAATGCCAAATTTGCTTTTGAAAATGTCATATTATGGCGCTGCATTGTTTGCCGGAAGAAGTAAAAACTTCGCATTTGGGTCATTTATTAACTTCTTTTAGATAAAGTCGGGGCTCAGGTTGAACAAACATAAAGTTGCCAATGAAACTTGAATGTTTTTCAGTATCTGTCTATATTTCTGAGATGAGGTATTATGCACACTATTTTCATTATTCGGACTACTGCCGAAAAATTGTGATAAATATGGCGAGAGAAATAAGGACAATAGTCCGAATAATGAAAATAGTGTACATAATACCTCATCTCAGAAATATAGACAGATACTGAAGAAGACCGTAGCGTACAACGGCCAAAAGGTTGTGATAATTATGGCGACAAAGATGAGGACAATAGTCCGAATAATGAAAATAGTGTACATAATACTTCTTCTCAGAAATATAGACAGATAATGAAGAAGGCCGGAGGGTACAACGGCCGAATCGTTGTGATAAATATGGCGACAAAGATGAGGAAAATAATTCGAATAATGTAAATAGTGTACATAATACTTCATCTCAGAAATATAGACAGATACTGAAGAAGGCCGGAGCGTACAACGGCCGAAACGTTGTGATAAATATGTCGACAAAGATGAGGACAATAGTTCGAATAATGTAAATAGTGTACATAATACTTCATCTCAGAAATATAGACAGATACTGAAGAAGGCTGGAGCGTACAACCACCGAAACGTTGTGATAAATATGCCGACAAAGATGAGGACAATTGTTCGAATAATGTAAATAGTGTACATAATACCTCATCTCAGAAACATAGACAGATACTGAAGATGGTCGTAGCGTACAACGGCCGAAACGTTGTAATAAATATGGCGACACAGATGAGGACAATAGTCCAAATACTGTAAATAGTGTACATAATATCGCATCTCAGAAATATAGACAGATACTGAAGAAGGCCGGAGCGTACAACGGCCGAAACGTTGTGATAAATATGTCGACAAAGATGAGGACAATAGTTCGAATAATGTAAATAGTGTACATAATACTTCATCTCAGAAATATAGACAGATACTGAAGAAGGCTGGAGCGTACAACCACCGAAACGTTGTGATAAATATGCCGACAAAGATGAGGACAATTGTTCGAATAATGTAAATAGTGTACATAATACCTCATCTCAGAAACATAGACAGATACTGAAGATGGTCGTAGCGTACAACGGCCGAAACGTTGTAATAAATATGGCGACACAGATGAGGACAATAGTCCAAATACTGTAAATAGTGTACATAATATCGCATCTCAGAAATATAGACAGATACTGAAGAAGGCCGGAGGGTACAACGGCCGAAACGTTGAGATAAATATGCCGACAAAGATGTGGACAATAGTCCGAATAATGAAAATAGTGTTGAATGTTCTTCATTTGAATGTTACTTACAAGATACTCACAAGATAAATTTGAAAGGGAAGAAAAACCGAGACTAACCATAAATTCGCTATTATTATTATTATTATTATTATTATTATTATTATTATTATTATTATCTTTCGATTTCTGCTCTGGTCACACTACCTACCAAGTCTGCGAGAAAACCTAAGGCATATTGTAGTGTGTTGTTATGGTTACATTTCATTATTTGTTTTTGTAACTCCTATTAACATCACTAGCATTACCTGGACAAAGTTCTTAGTGTGTGGGTTGTGTTTATCAAGCCAATTTTGTATATTTCTCTTGAGCTGAGATTTCCAAGAATTTTTTTTCAATGTGTTAATTCACTCTTTTTTATTATTCCAAGCGTACCTACGATGAATGGTACTATTCTTGTTGTCAATTTCCACATTTTTGATTTTGATTTCCAGGTCTTTTTACTACGATAGTTTTTCAAATTCCTTGGTTGCTATGTTACAGTTCGCTGGGCAAAGCATATCAATTAGTAGGTAAGCTTTCTCTTTTCGGTTTTTAACAATTATGTCCGACTTCAAACTTCCGATCTGTAAAGATGGTGTAATCCCATAGAATTGTGATGTCTTTTATTTCTGTAACCGGTGCTGGGTGATGTTCATACAAGTGTTCATTAACATCTTTTCCAAAGTGTTTGCACATGGCCAGGTGTAAGTATAACCCCACTCTATCGTTACGATTTTACGTTCATTTGATGCAAGTACAGAACATCCTGAGATTAGATGGTCTATGGTTTCCTGATATTTGTCACAGAACCTGCATTTTGGATCCACACTATTATGTATGATATTTGCTTGAAGGTTCCCAGTGAAAAGGCTTGCGCTGCTAGAATAAATCCTCCCGTTTAAGGCATGAGTCAACTGGATCATTTCATCGGAACCTTTATAATAAATCCGAGGACTCCAACTATAACGAGAAATGTTGATGTCCTCTTGTGCCACATTTTTGAGATTTCCACTTCAAGATCCTTGTATTTTGATATTTTTTATGATCAATGGTTAATTGTTTCTGGATATTTATCAAAGAATCTGCATTTAGAGTCAACACAATTTTTCAGTATGTGCGTATTTCTAGTTAGCAAGTATAAAGTATAAAGCAACAATAAAACCTTCGGTTACAGCGTTTAACTCTGCATTAGGTAACCTCTGATCGGTTACTACATCATCTTGTTTGGTACGGGCAGAGGATTGAAGAGGCTTATCTTGCCATCGTTTCTGCATTTGATACATTGCATTTGCTTTCTTTTCTAGGTTCTTTGCAGTAGGTTTAATTATTGTTTAATTCCATTTCTTCGCCCACATAAAATTCCTTCTTGAATATGTCGGCTTCCTTTATTCAGTCAGTTATGTGCCTTAGGCGATCACGTATCTTTCGATATGAATGACGAGCAGTAGGTTGCCATTTCTTTCTGCGGTAGACGAAGCTATTGACGAGTCCTGCTATTTACCCATAGCTGGGGTGGGTCACGTAAGTGAATGTAATGGATTCGAGTGGAATTCGAACTCGGCTCCCCGATTCCTCAAAATGAGACAGGCCGACATTTACGAACGTCAGTTAGTCAGTTATGTGCCATGCGCGAGACACACTTAGGCCTTCTGTAATTTCCAGCTATCTTTGAAGCGAGACACACTTAGGCAATCATGTATCTTTCGATACATGACTGACGAGGCAGACTTTTTTTCCCGCTGTAGGTTGCCATTTCAAGGCTGGGGTGGGGTTCTTGAGGATTCATACCTTCACGTAAGTGAATCTAACGGATTCGACTGGAATTCGACTCGGCTCTCCGATTCCTCAATCCAAGCCGTTATCCATTACGCCACCGTACCTCCCCCTTGCTTTATTATTGAATAAAATTTCTTATTCCTTTCATGTTCTTTGACACAGATCATGATCTAGTCTTCTGTAATTTCCAGCTATCTTTGAAGACCGATTGTTCTGATTTTGTAAGACAGTTCTAGTTAAATTAATCGTCTGCTTCCTTCGGATCTGGGCACATACAGACGATCAAAATCAAACTTAGGACGATGCACGCGGTGGCAAGTGAGACGTTTTCTCGTTTTGACATCCATTTGCTTAATGTCAACCATGGTCCAGTTAAGGATGTTGAAACTGTTTGGCACTACAGAGACAGCCAAAGTGTTTATGGCTGATATTCTGTTTTGTGACTTCAACTCTGTATTTAACGCCAGACATACACGCCTATAGTATTCTCTTCTTCCTTTCGCCTTCATTTCGGTCCGTTGTATTCCATTTCCTTCGCTGATTTCTAGGCATTTATAGGTTTCTTCTTGTTCCAGTTCCCTAATCTTTGTGACAAAATCTAAATCTGTTGAGTGTGTTTCTGTAATTCTCCCTTTCTTGAATGTTACTTTTACACATTTATCTCATCCGAAATCCATAATGATGTCATCACTGAAACATTTTACAGTATTGAGCAAAGCCTGGAACTCATCGTCGTCTTTGTCATTCCATGTAGAATAGATGATTAAACACTTTCTTTTTTTACTTTGTATCCATAGTTATTGAAATAAATATTATTATTGTTTTATTTCCTTTGATTTCTGGTGTATACTCATTTCTTAACCGGGTCCCTCCCAGAGACCTAAGGTTAGAAATGGCATCATAACATTTTCCACTGACCAATTAAAACAAAAATTGCAACAATACACATATTCTACATAGATAAAACCCTTCGTAAGATGTGGGCTGTACTCGTGAGAACAATCTTTTTGTATTTCCTTAAGGCATGGGCTTCCAGGAATCCCTTCAATGAGTCTATTGGAATCTTTTTCCAATCAATCTGAGGGCTCCAACTACAACTGGAATTGTTGATGTTCTCATGTGCTACATTTTTTAGATTTCCATTTCAAGGTCCTTGTATATTGATAGCTTTTTGAAGATCTTCAAAGATAAATTGCAGTCTGCAGGGACTGCCATGTCAGTAAGAAGGTAATTTTTTTTTTTGCGGTCTCTAATAACGACGTCTGGGCGATTAACTTTGATTATTCTGTCTGGGTGGATTGTGTAATCCCATAAAATTGTTACAGGTCCTATCCCCGTAACCGGGTCTGGGTGGTGTTCATATCAATACCTATTATTATTATCATTATTATTATTATTATTATTATTAATTATCGATTAAAATGAATTAATTTTAGACAGACATGTTGATGGCCAAAATTATGAGAAACATAAAATCTAATGGGAACAGAGAATAAACTTTGCCCTTCCAATTCCAACAGAGTTAAGGATCTTAAACCATATAAGGTGTTAATTTTGTTTATCTTTTACTTTCGTCTGTTTTAGATTCATGATTCTAAGACGATAAACGCTAACTGGAAAGTCTAAAATGCGCAATTACTATTCTCATACTTTTTACTCGTCTGTCTTTTATTTTGTTGAAATCGTTTTTAATGGCAACTCTCATATCATCATTAGCAACGTAGATCGGAAATAAGAAATAAGCCGCCAGTAAATTGCTATTTGACTTTGGACGTGTAACCGATAGGCGGTGCTTTAATTAGCCATATTGTCCTCTTCTTTGCTTCTATACTTTTGCAAGGAATGCTGGTCCCAATCTCGCAAGGGGGTCTTTTCTTCTTCTTCTTCTTCTTCTTCTTCTTCTTCTTCTTCTTCTTCTTCTTCTTCTTCTTCTTCTCATCTTTCTCCTCTTTTTTCTTCTTCTTCTTCTTCTTCTTCTTCTTGTTCTTCTCCTCCTTCTTCTTCTCTTTCTCCTCTTCTTTCTTCCTCTCCTCCTCCTCCTTCTTCTCCTCCCTCTTCTTCTTCCTCTCCTCCTTATCCTTTTGCTTCTCCTTCTTCTTCATCTTCTCTTCTTCCTCCTCCTTCTTCTTTAACTTATCTTCCTCCTCCTCCTCCTCTATTTTCTTTCCCCCCTCCTCCTCCTCCTTCTTCTTCTTCTTCTTCTTCTTCTTCTTCTTCTTCTTCTTCTTCTTCTTCTTCTCCAAACTGTTTATATAATGCATGTAGAATAATGAACTGAAAGTTAAGCCAAAAGGCAGCCGAAATAAAATAAAGAATTACCAGCTAAATTTTTATGGTGTTGCTTCATCCAAGAAAATCTATTGTCGATTGGATAATTCACAATCATTAAGCTTTGATTCCTTTTCGATCCCTTTGACGACTTAATTTTCTCATTATTTTTTTTCCTTAGATTTGTCATGGAATTATCTACAACATGGATCCGGACGGAAGCAACAGACATAACAAGCAAACATCCGCCAGACACCGGTTTGGTGTTGTACAACGTAAATACCTCATCAGAGACAACTTCAATCCTTCAAGGAGCACCAACTGTCATGGCACTGGTTACATCCGCCCTCTCTTTCCTGGGGGCCTGGCTTATTCTTTACACATTCCTGACAATCGTCGAAGTTCGAACCACCGGACGCAAAATTCTCGTTTACCTAAGTTTCACACACTGTTTCCTTTCCATGGGCAACATCATTGGTGGGGTGGCACTGATTTATCATGATGAGGATCCTCTGAAAAGTGGTTACGTGTGCTTCATGGCGGCAGTGTTAGTTGTTTTTACTTCCGTGTGCGGAGCACTTTGGACGGCGGCACTTGGAGTATATATCTACATTTGTTTAGTATGGAAATTCTTGACTTTGGCAAATAAAATGGTTTGGGTCTTTCATCTTCTCTGTTGGGGAATCCCTGGTAAGTAAAAGTTTTTTTCTTCTTCTTAACCCACGTAAAGAGCTTTTATTTATCGACAAGTGTATTATCTGTCTCAGCCTGTTCATATCTATCTATCTATCTATCTATCTATCTATCTATCTATCTATCTCAGTCACTTCATATCTATCTATCTCAGTCTATTCATATCTATCTATCTCAGTCTCTTCATATCTATCTATCTATCTATCTATCTATCTCAGTCTGTTCATATGTATCTTTCTATCTATCTATCTATCTATCTATCTATCTCAGTCTCTTCATATGTATCTATCTATTTATCTATCTATCTATCTCAGTCTCTTCATATCTATCTATCTATCTATCTCAGTCTCTTCATATGTATCTATCTATCTATCTATCTATCTATCTATCTATCTATCTCAGTCTCTTCATATGTATCTATCTATTTATCTATCTATCTATCTATCTCAGTCTCTTCATATCTATCTATCTATCTATCTATCTATCTATCTCAGTCTCTTCATATGTATCTATCTATCTATCTATCTATCTCAGTCTTTTCATATCTATCTATCTATCTATCTATCTATCTATCTCAGTCTCTTCATATGTATCTTTCTATCTATCTATCTATCTATCTCAGTCTTTTCATATCTATCTATCTATCTATCTATCTATCTATCTATCTATCTATGTCTACTCATATGTAGACGTCTATCTAAGTATTTTCTCATCCCACTCTCTCCCTCTCTCTATCTGTTTATCTTTCTCTGCTCATATGTATCTGTCTATCTTAGTAAGTTTCTATCTATCTAGCCATATATATATATATATATATATATATATATATATATATATATATATATATATATGATTTCTGTAGTTCACTGCTACCAGAAAGCAGAATTTTTTTCTCCTGGTGATGGCCGAAACTAGTGGAGGAATCTAAGCGAAATAATAATAAAAACGAAAGAATATTAATATACAACCCAGTGTGTCTGATGATTTTAATTTTTAATATTTTTTATTGTTCAATATATATATATATATATATATATATATATATATATATATATATATATATATATATATATATATATATAGGGTGTTTCAATAACTTGGACCTATTTTAAATGTGAATTAAGTTTAAGTGTCTGATGATATTTTCTTTTTCTTTCAAATTTAATAACTTAAGTCTTTGACAATTTCAACCATGGAAAGATTAACAATCAAACAACGTGTTAAAGTTATCGAAGCCTATGACAAAAATGGACGTTCAAACAGAAATGCATTTCACGCACTTAGCGATTTTTTTGGTCAAAATAATCAACCAACTGAGAGTGCAATTGGCAAAATTGTTCGTAAATTCAAACAAACTGTGTCGGTGGCATATGTGAAAACACCATTGCGTGTTCGTTTACGCAGTTCAGCTGAAAACATTGAGAAAACGAGAATGTGGCCGAAAATCCAGACACCTCTATTCGTCATCGCACGCAGGAATTGAACCTCTTCGCAACAACGTTACATCGAATTTTGATAAAAGATTTGTCTCCACACGCTAACAAATTTCAAATGATGTCAGAAGCGAAACCTGCTGGCCATCTGGAGCGCCATACATTCGTCAATTGGGTGCATGAGCAAGGACAAGCAGATGAAGATTTTTCGCAAAAAATCCTCTTTAGTGATGGGGCCCATTTTCATCTTGGTGGATTCGTTAATAAGCAGAATTTTTGCATTTGGGCTGATGAAAATCCAAGCAATATTGTTGAAAAGCCATTGCATCCACAAAAGGTCACTGTTTGGTGTGCATTGTTTTTGCTAGCGGAATCATTGGGCCGTATATTTATAAATTTGAACGTCCATTTTCGTAATAGGCTCCGATAACTTAAACAAGTTGTTTGATTGTTAATTTTTCCATGGTTGAAATTGCTAAAGACTTAAGTTGTTAAATCTGAAAGAAAAAGAAAAAATTATTAATTAATTCACATTTAAAATCTGTCCAAGTTATTGGAACACCCTATATATATATATATATATATATATATATATATATATATATATATATATATATATAGTTAGTTAGTTAGTTAGTTAAACCTAGTGAGCCAGACTAACCTACCAAGGTTTCACCTAAGCGGATCGTCAGGGAAGGTTGGTCTACTTACTGTATTAAGCTCTTTATTTAGTTTTTTTGCGTACTTGTATCGGGGTTTTTTTTCTTTGGGCTTTGGACTTGCATGCTAGACGATTATTTTCGACTAACGTACATGTTCTTGGTTCTTTCTGTTTTTATAGATTTTTCCCCCTTTGGTATTGGTTTGATTATTTGCAAATCAAGACACCGAAGGTTTTCCGAACGAGTATAATTTCTTATACTTATAAGATTACTACTACTACTACTACTACTACTACTACTACTACTAATAATAATAATAATAATACTAATACTAATAATAATAATATATATATATATATATATATATATATATATATATATATATATATATATAGGTAAAAATCCGTGGGTAAGTAATCCAAGTAGATCCTAATAATATAAAAGATTAAAACTGATCCACAAAAGCGAGCTCAATATATTTATTGTAGAGCATATAAATGAATTACATAAAATTGAAACTCTGTTACCCCATTCAGATGGCCATTTAACCCCCGGGATATTCACCCAGGGGCTTGTCAATGCCAAAACGTTTGTTAAAAATAAAAACGTTTCCCACATAAAGGGACTAAACAAAGATTTGGGTTTACTCAGAGAGTATAATTTCCACAAGAAAACCCATTATCATCCACACTACTCCTCGGATGTGTAGGCCCTCCACCCACATTTTAACTCCAAATTTTAACAGCCATTACCTAGCTACTATATTTTTATTTGCTGCCACCTATGATTCCCCTCATTACGCACTATTCAGTAATGGAAGTATTACCATGTACACTGAGGGTTACTTTCCAGTCAGCCTCTTTTATACCATCTTTGGTTCTATAACTATAGCTCATTTACATGTAAGGAGTTTGGAATTTTAATGTAGATACATATTAATCTTGTATTATGTATTTGTATCTTTACGCGTATTGAAATTCATAAGTTTGTGTGGGGGCATGTGTATATTTACACACCGTTATGTGCACTTATGTATACATGCGCATCTTTATATGTAGACGCGTTTCCCCTTTATTTTTCCATTATTATTTTTTCTGTACCCCCACATTGTTTTAACAAAAGATTTCTAAATATATATCCCAAAGTTTTATCCTTTTATTTGTTCCTTCCCCTTTTTCTTTTAATTTTATTTCATTTAATTATATTTTATTGCTTTATTTCCCTTTGTTCCGACTCACTTTT
>OZ038489.1:16328848-16376348 GCA_964036315.1 Acanthosepion esculentum | reverse complement strand
GGAATTAAAATATTACGAATTTTTTTTTCCGGCTTCATTCAGATTTATACATTTTTAAAAACAATTCCAATTGCTTCTCGTTCCAAATTGCTGCATAAATCTACTTATTGTAATACGCACTGATATTATCTATCTATCTCATTCTGTTCATGTCTATCTATCTATCTATCTCATTCTGTTCATATCTCTCTATCTATCTATCTATCTATCTATCTATCTATCTATCTATCTATCTCATTCTGTTAATATCTATCTATCTATCTATCTATCTATCTATCTATCTATCTATCTCATTCCGTTCATATCTATCTATCTATCTATCTATCTCATTCTGTTCATATCTATCTATCTATCTATCTATCTATCTATCTATCTATCTCTCTCTCTCTATATATATATATATATATAATTCTGTTCATATCTATCTACCTATCTATCTCAGTCTGTTCATATCTATCTATCTATCTATCTATCTATCTAATTATGTTCACATCTATCTTCTCTATCTATCTATCCCATTCTGTTCGTATCTATCTATATATTCCATTCTGTTCCCATCTATCACATTCTGTTCATATATACGCAAGTACTTTCGACTGTACATTCAGTCATCTTCAGGCATGGAAATTATTTTGTTTTTGGTAAAATTCAGGTAGCATCAGAGACGAAAAAATATAATGCGAATCGAAATATGTTTTATTTAAATGTGTTATTGATAACGGATACAAACTTTAAGATCTTATAGAGCTTATAATTTTAAAAAACAAGGTTCATAACATTCATCGAGTGATTAGGAGGTTAAATTCATCTTTAAAATTTTGTTAGCGAAGGATTTCGTCGTTTTATATCATTAACTTTACTAATTTACTTTTATTATGAATGATTTATTGTAATGTAATATATATATATATATATATATATATATATATATATATATATATAAAGAAATATAGTCTTAAAGTGTGCTATATTTATGGGATAAAGTGCTCAATATCAGAGATAGAGCGTGTGTAAATATAAAAGTGGACATGGAAGTCAGCACTTAGAGGCGACAGTCTGTTTCATGCTAGTGCAATCGTCAGCCTAGTGCAATCGTTGCCTGACGATTGCACTAGCATGAAACAGACTGTCGCCTCTAAGCGCTGACTTCCATGTCCACTTTTATATTTTATATTTATATATATATATATATATATATTAATAAAAAGAGACAAGAGGTAAAATTATACTTAGCCGACTCGTTTTGTCCTCTGAGAGACTTTATCAAGGCAATCCAAAGAATATTCACTTAAAAAATTCTTGAATATTACTTGCTCACTTTACTTTTTACCAGACTTTAAATTCTGACACTTTGTGTCCTCCATAAAATGTTTTAACTGACCTTTCGACCACCTGATGAACATTCGTGAATGTTCCCAAATTTATAAGCCTTGATAAACCAATGACATCCTCGCCTCTGGGGATATAAATACGTGCAGCATAATAAATGCTACCTTGCCTTGATAAACCAATGACATCCTAGCCTCTGGGGATATAAATACGTGCAGCATAATAAATGCTACCTTGCCTTGATAAACCAATGACATCCTCGCCTCTGTGGATATAAATACGTGCAGCATAATAAAGGCTACCTTGCCTTGATAAACAAATGACATCCTCGCCTCTGGGGATATAAATACGTGCAGCGTAATAAATGCTACACTGCCTTGATAAACAAATGACATCCTCGCCTCTGGGGATATAAATACGTGCAGCATAATAAATGCTACCTTGCCTTGATAAACCAATGACATCCTCGCCTCTGTGGATATAAATACGTGCAGCATAATAAAGGCTACCTTGCCTTGATAAACAAATGACATCCTCGCCTCTGGGGATATAAATACGTGCAGCGTAATAAATGCTACCTTGCCTTGATAAACAAATGACATCCTCGCCTCTGGGGATATAAATACGTGCAGCATAATAAATGCTACCTTGCCTTGATAAACAAATGACATCCTCGCCTCTGGGGATATAAATACGTGCAGCGTAATAAATGCTACCTTGCCTCGATAAACAAATGACATCCTAGCCTCTGGGGATATAAATACGTGCAGCATAATACATGCTACCTTGCCTTGATAAACCAATGACATCCTCGCCTCTGGGGATATAAATACGTGCAGCATAATAAATGCTACCTTGCCTTGATAAACCAATGACATCCTCGCCTCTGTGGATATAAATACGTGCAGCGTAATAAATGCTACCTTGCCTTGATAAACCAATGACATCCTTGCCTCTGTGGATATAAATACGTGCAGCATAATACATGCTACCTTGCCTTGATAAACCAATGACATCCTCGCCTCTGTGGATATAAATACGTGCAGCATAATAAATGCTACCTTGCCTTGATAAACCAATGACATCCTCGCCTCTGTGGATATAAATACGTGCAGCGTAATAAATGCTACCTTGCCTTGATAAACCAATGACATCCTTGCCTCTGTGGATATAAATACGTGCAGCATAATACATGCTACCTTGCCTTGATAAACCAATGACATCCTCGCCTCTGTGGATATAAATACGTGCAGCATAATAAATCCTACCTTGCCTTGATAAACCAATGACATCCTCGCCTCTGTGGATATAAATACGTGCAGCATAATACATGCTACCTTGCCTTGATAAACCAATGACATCCTCGCCTCTGTGGATATAAATACGTGCAGCGTAATAAATCCTACCTTGCCTTGATAAACCAATGACATCCTCGCCTCTGTGGATATAAATACGTGCAGCATAATACATGCTACCTTGCCTTGATAAACCAATGACATCCTCGCCTCTGTGGATATAAATACGTGCAGCGTAATAAATGCTACCTTGCCTTGATAAACAAATGACATCCTCGCCTCTGGGGATATAAATACGTGCAGCGTAATAAATGCTACCTTGCCTTGATAAACCAATGACATCCTCGCCTCTGTGGATATAAATGCGTGCAGCATAATAAATGCTACCTTGCCTTGATAAAGTTCCTTAGAGGACGAAACGTGTCGGATAAGTATCGTTTTTCCTCTTGTCTCTTTTTATTCATAACTTTCTTTGTATTTACCAGAAAATATATAAATACGTGCAGCATAATAAAGGCTACCTTGCCTTGATAAACAAATGACATCCTCGCCTCTGGGGATATAAATACGTGCAGCATAATAAATGCTACCTTGCCTTGATAAATCAATGACATCCTCGCCTCTGTGGATATAAATGCGTGCAGCATAATAAATGCTACCTTGCCTTGATAAAGTTCCTTAGAGGACGAAACGTGTCGGATAAGTATCGTTTTTCCTCTTGTCTCTTTTTATTCATAACTTTCTTTGTATTTACCAGAAAATCATAATCTAGACGTCTATTCGTGTATTTAAAAGTCACATTTTGCGAGGCCACTCTGCACAAAGCATTCTTTTGAATCTCTTATAAATAAAGGCGAACAGAAACCTTATTAATGTTTTCATCTGTAATATTTTCATCTGTAATATTTTCATCTGTAATATGTTTTCATCTGTAATATTTTTTATCATAGTCAAGGTTCAAATTATTCTAGTTATAACAGCAGTTTTAAGCTGCCATATCCTTTTAAGTTTTAAAATCCTATATTTATTTAAGGAATCGGAGTTCGAATTCCAGTCGAATCCATGACATTCACTTCTCTGCTAAAACCCTTGGGAAATATATAAATACTTTTCTTCTCCCCCCAGCTATGGGTAAATAGCAGGACAGACCGGGTTCTATAGCCTTCGATGGCAACTGATCTACTGCAGAAAGAAATGGCAACCTACTGCGGGAAAATAATCTGCCTCGTCAGTCATGTATCGAAAGATACATGATCTCCTAAGCGTGTATCACGCATGGCACATAACTGACTGATATATATTTATTTTCTCATAGATGTAGTTTTATCCGATGGCACCACCATATCTATGAGAAGGCATTTTCATTCGCAGCTTTTAATTGATGAATCTGGTGGATTGACCTTTATATATCTGTCCGTAGAAATGTGGGCTTCTCTGTTGCGCAGAATTGTCCACTAAAATTAAATTCATGCGAATTGCCTCGTCAAAATCTATTTGGCTACACTTCAGGAGGAGTAGACTGGGCCTTCACAGTCATCTGCGCCACCCACCATCAGTGGTAGTGGGGAATGGAATAGGGAGAGAGGATGCCGATCCAGATGTTCAGATGCGAGCAGGTGCCATCAACTTTATCAGGGAGGACCAGACTGAACTCGACCTACCCCCGGATACTCCAACGTCGGAACATCTACACGATCTCAACGGCGGACCGGCAAAAGAGGGCTGCGCCAGTCGGGCTGGTGTAACCAAGGCGAACCTTGACAGACTAAGAATCCGACAGCCCTATGCAACCAGGTTTGCCAGATGTCGCCTGTCTCAATCTGCTTTGAGCCGCGAGAGAGGCGCTTCTGGTTAGGTGTGTGGGCTTCTCCGTTGCGGGGAGTTGTCCACCAAAATCAAATTCACGCAAATGGCCTCACCAAACTGCATTTTTATTTTCAGCTTTTAATTACTGAATCTGGTGGATTGGCCTTTATATATCTGTCTAGTGGCTTTATATGATTATTTCAGGATGATGTTCATACAATCTTTCTGCCTATGGTGCACTGTAATACTGACATATCTTCTAGGGAATCTATTATTATTATTCTTGAAATATGTTGAACCACAGAAAAGGACGGTGGAGGAATTACGATAAATACATTTGGCTATCAAGGAAAACTTCGTAAATGTTTTGGAAACTACTTCTTCCCACAAAAATTGTTCCCAAATCAGTGACATGATCGTGACACAGACCCACGAGTTCTGTTTATGGAAGTAGACATGAATTATAAAATTTAAAAAAATGTATCGATCAAACAAAACACTATGGACGCTGAAGTTAGTGTTTTGCTAAAACCATCAATAAAAAAAGGTCCTAAAATCGCCTTCCGTTTTTCTTTGTTCGTCCATTACGTGTCTATCAATCCATGGCGAGTGACATCAGTTTTGGTAAAAAGGAAATCCATTAGTGAAGGCGCCATGACGTCCGGGCTTTTACTTGGGTCGAAGCTGCCATAATGGAATCCTGTACACACGAATAGACATGCCTTAGTCATTGAGTCCGGCACGCAACAATAGCAGGAGTCTTCGTTGTTTCCTAATTAAAAATTTAGCCAAAAACTGAAACTGTAATCTCTTTTACTAAAGAAGAAGTAGGAACTTTTAATTTTATGAAGTAGCTTTATCTTAGCGAAGGTTGAAGATCAATAATGGTCGACAGAGGGCGCTCACCTACCAGCGTCATCTACGGCTCGTCGAACTTTTCTATTAGAGTTGGTTCCTTATCATTTTTAATGTGTACATGGATGACGTCATTACAAACACTGAAATCCTCAAGATTGCTAAGCTACATTAAAGTTAGCCTGCTAAAGACATATTTGCGCTGAGCAGGCCGTGAAAGATGGACGTCTACTATGGCCTCTTGTGTTCGTTTCAGTGGGGCGCCATAGAAAAGCTAAAGAGATTCCTCTAAAGAAACATATTATTAAGGGTGTTTCATTAAGACGGATTATATATAAGGGTGTTTCATTAAGACGGATCAAAGTCAGCAGTAAATAAATCAATGTTATTCGAGAAAATGTATTAATTTCTTTATTGGATTATGTTATTTAAGTCATGGCAATTATGTGTGAAAAATAATATCGATCAAATCTCCGCCAAATCTGAAAGAAAAAGAAAAAAATTATTAGACACTTAAACGTAATTCACATTTAAAATCTGTCGAAGTTATTGGAACGCCCTTATAATCGGCTATATGCAGAGGATAACAGAAGCTGCTGACTGGGAGAAATGGAAACATAATGTCTTCACAGTACCTTCCCTGCTAAGTCGACAGGGAGACGTAAAATGCAGGATCTTCTTCTGAAGCTGATATTGAAAAACGTTTCACTCTTGTGTAGGTCACCAGCAATACACTTGCAATAGGTGTGGAATCGCTTCTGTCGGTTTGGGGTATCTATCTATCTATCTATCTATCTATCTATCTATCTATCTATCTATCTATCCCAGTCCTTTTTATATCTATCTATCTATCTATCTATCTATCTATCTATTTCAGGCTGTTCCTATCTATCTATCTGTCTATTTCTGGATGTTCATATCTATATATCTATCTATCTATCTATCTATCTATCTATATATATATATATATATATATATATATATATATATATATATATATATATATATATATATATCAGCCTGTTCATATCTATCTATTTCAGCCTGTTCATATCTATCTATCTATCTATCTATCTATCTATCTCCCGAACTAGGTACGACGATAAACTACATCCGCGTTCTGGGTAAGTCGTTAAACTACGTCCAACAGCAAGGCCTCTGAGCAGGAGCTTTTGAGGAACGTGGAACCACCTCTTAATTGTTGGTGTTTCTAGGTCCACCCCGACCCGGGGTGGTAGCACTGTTTAGGGTGTCAGCTATGGACAAATGATTAATCCCCAAACTGGGGTCAAAACATTATGAAAGTGTAAAAATAGATTTTAAAACCAGCAATATATTTTTATAAAAAATTATTACCAGCAATGAACTTTTGAAGAAAACATTACCACCAATAAATTATTATCGGCAATACATTTTTGAAGAAAAAAATATTACCAGCAATAAAGATCGTGTCGGTATTAAATAACACATTGAGGGTGATATGCCGTAAAATAAACCAAACCAATCTGCCTCAATCTGTTCAGATGCATGCATCTATCTATCTATCTATCTATCTATCTATCTATCTATCTATCTATCTTCTGTTCTGTTCATATCTATCTATCTATCTATCTATCTCATTCTGTTCATATCTATCTATCTTTCTATCTATCTATTTCATTCTGTTGATATCTATCTATCTATCTATCTATCTATCTATCTCATTCTGTTCATATCCATATATCTATCTCATACTGTTCATATCTATCTATCTATCTATCTATCTATCTATCTATCTATCTCATTCTGTTCATATATATCTATCTATCTATCTCATTCTGTTCACATCTATCTATCTATCTATCTATCTATCTATCTATCTATCTCATTCTGCTCATATCTATCTATCTATCTATCTATCTACCTATCTATCTACCTATCTATCTATCTATCATATATATCTCTCGTTATTAAAGTTGTCGTTGATAAAACCATGATTAAGGCGATATGTGCTACAAACTTTTACGCAATAGGTTGTGGTAATTTTGTAGACGTGGAATTACCTTTATTGTCCAACAGCGGAATAAACAAATATCTACACGATCTCAACGGCTAAACCGGCGGAAGAAGGCAGCGCCAGTCGGGCTGCCGTAACCAAGGCGGACATTGACAGACTAAGCATCCAACAGCCCGATGCAACCAGGTTTGCCAGATCTCGCCGATCTCAATCTCTTTTGAACCGCGAGGGAGGCGCTTCCGGTTAGGTGTGTGGGCTTCTCTGTTGCGCAGAATTGTCCACTAAAATTAAATTCATGCGAATTGCCTCGTCAAAATCTATTTGGCTACACTTCAGGAGGAGTAGACTGGGCCTTCACAGTCATCTGCGCCACCCACCATCAGTGGTAGTGGGGAATGGCATAGGGAGGGAGGATGCCGATCCAGATGTTCAGATGCAAGCAGGTGCCATGAACTTTATCAGGGAGGACCAGACTGAACTCGACCTACCCCCGGATACTCCAACGTCGGAACATCTACACGATCTCAACGGCGAAACCGGCAGAAGGGGGCAGCGCCAGTCGAGCTGGTGTAACCAAGGCGAACCTGATAGACTAAGAATGCGACAGCCCTATGCAACCATGTTTGCCAGATGTCGCCTGTCTCAATCTGCTTTGAGCCGCGAGGGAGGCGCTTCTGGTTAGGTGTGTGGGCTTCTCCGTTGCGGGGAGTTGTCCACCAAAATCAAATTCACGCAAATGGCCTCACCAAACTGCATTTTTATTTTCAGCTTTTAATTAATGAATCTGGTTGATTGGCCTTTATATATCTGTCCGAAGGAATGGTAAGGACTCAAAGACTAGTGACTTCTCGGCATTATATGACTGTTTCAGGATGATGTTCATACAATTTTTCTGCCTATGGTGCACTGTAATACTGACAGATCTTCTAGGGAATCTATTATTATTATTCTTGAAATATGTTGGACCATAGAAAAGAACGGTGTAAGAATTACGATAAATACATTTGGTTATCAAGGATGGCCCCGTAAATGTTTTGGAAACTACTTCTACCCACAAAAATTGTTCCCAAATCAGTGACATGATCGTGACACAGACCTACGAGTTCTGTTTATGTAAGTAGACATGAATTATAAAATTTTTAAAAATGTATCGATCAAGCAAAATAATATGGACGCTGAAGTTAGTGTTTTGCTAAAACCATCAATAAAAAAAAGGTCCTAAAATCGCCTTCCGTTTTTCTTTGTTCGTCCATTACGTGTCTATCAATCCATGGCGAGTGACATCAGTTTTGGTAAAAAGGAAATCCATTTGTGAAGACGATATGACGTCCCGGCTTTTACTTTGACTCACAACCATCTCCGCCACCAAGGAGGAAAAAGGAACTTGAAAAGAGGATGAAGACCCCGAGCAGGTTCCAAAGACCATTACTGTATAGCTTACCAACATGTTCACTTGTTTTTTTATATTTACCATGTTTCGATCGCTTTACTCTCCGTACTTCTTCAGGTGACTGTTGTTGCCGTAACGTTAACGTTACCCGAATTTTGAAACGCACCATTTACTCAGTCCACCGGCGCCGATTGTTCTCATTCCGCATTCCATCCTTAGAGGACATTTTATGCTGGTTAAAACATCGTTTTTTTTGTTCTAGCAGTTGTGGGTTTAATCGCGTAGAGTTCGTTTCTTCAATATCCTCGTCGCCACTGTTATGGTCCAGTTTAGGACCAAGGAAGAACAACACGACCACAAGAGTAGAAATAACAAAGATATATTACACGGAATAATAATACGAGATGTGGAAGGTGTCAGTATGGCTGTCAGTCTGGTTTGGAGTGAACTACTATCGGCTCGACTCGATTCGTCTCTCTCTCTCTCCCTCTATCTCTCTCTCTTTCTCTCTCTCTCTCTCTTGAGAGGCGTAGTATACATAGTGTTAGGAAGAGTTCATTCTGTAGTTATATGTAAGGACTCATAACAATAACCCATTGAGGTGTTGATATGCCGTAAAACAAAACAAACTAAACCAACCAAATCAAGCCTATAGATCGTTAGTTTTGAGAAATCATTAGATGCAAGAGTATTTTGAATAGCAAATAGCGGATTTGGTTTCTCTTTAAATTCATCACTTCCCTTCATCAACCTTTGACAACAAATTCACAAGCATTGGGAACATAAAAGATTTTTGTCTTTTTAATCTAAGTTTTAGTTTCCTTTAAATTAGATCCATTAGTTACGAATCTCAATTTTCAGGTAAACAGAGTTTATTCCATGAAATCTGTTATGGTCCAAGGTTAGGACCAAGGAAGAACAACACGAACACAAGAGTAGAAATAACGAAGATATATTACACGGAATAATAATACAAGATGTTGAAGGTGTCAGTATGACTGTCAGTCTGGTTTGGAGTGAACTACTTGAGAGGCGTAGTATACATAGTGTTAGGAAGAGTTTATTCTGTAATTATAGGTAAGGACCCATAACACTTATCAATATTAAGGCGGTTATGAAACATGTTTATCGTTTTCACAATGCGTTAATTCCCATCGATTTATACCTAACTGTACTTTACTTTTCGGACATAATATATTTTCGTATAATATACCCACTGTATACATACATACAGCTCTAGCAGTTGTGGGTTCAATCTCTGAGTTTGGTACCAGAAGAAAGGAATAATCGACTCCAAACTGAACATAACTGCTGCTTATTAATTGGTAAAAAATTACCCTTAATATGGAATATAGAATGAAAACAATGTACCGACGTAGGGCTGAATAAATGGTTTAGTTATAAATTTCAAGTAAGTTACCGAGGAGAACGATGATGACAGATATCTAAAGAAGACCGGAGAATACAACGGCCGAAACGAGTAACAACAACAAAGATGAACATGCCAGTTCGAAGAGTAAGTATCATAAATAATTGTTATTAAAATACAATCTAGTATTAAAAAAATGAACAATCAACTCTTTTTCACCTATATTCCATTTAATATTGCACACACTGGCATAATGTTTATCATTTAGATTTTTGAGTTTTTCTCCGAATGTCGTTCATTTGGTAAACCCCGCAAAAAAGATGCTTGTGACTTTTTTATGTGTGTGTGTATGTTTGTGTGTGTATGTGTGTGTGTGTGTGTGTGTGTGTGTGTGTGCGTGTGTGTGTGTGTCCATTTCTCACAATCTAATGCCCGTGTGATGCCAGATTTTTTATATCTTAATAAGCCCAGAAAAAGGAAAATAAAACCCAATTTTCAGAACAATAGGTTAAATACAATAAATTTGACAGGCGAATTATGCAAAATAGAAAAAGTAAAATTATTCGTACCGTATGAAAAACAGAAAAAAATGGACAATTTTCACAATATAAATAACTTGCTGCAACCATTTTCTAAAGTTTTTGATGAGATTTGAACAAGACTTTTTTTTTCTTCTATTCTTCAATGGTTACACATTCTAATTCCTGAAGGTTTTTTGGTGACCGACGATTTAATCGAACTTTAAATTCTTGCCATAGATTTTCAATAGGATTCAAGTCAGGACTCATTGAAGGCCACGACAGAACTGTAATCTTCTTTTACTGAAGCCACGAAGTCCTTGATTGAGACGTATGTTTGGGATCATTATCTTGCTGGAAAGTAAATCGCCGACCTGGTAATTGTAGATTTTCATCCAGAATTTTGATATTGTCTTCAGATTTCATTATTCCTCTTATTGCAATTAATTGTCCAGTCCCCCATGAGGTAAAAGAACCCCCAAACATCATCGAGCCGTCTCCATTTTTAATGTTGCGACTGCGTTCTTTGATAGGAAAACCTCACCTTTCTCGTGCCAAATCTTCTGTACATCATTATTTTCAAAAAGCTCAATTTTTATTTAATCCCTCCATAGTAATTGTTCACAAAAGCAATTTTCTTTGTCCAAGAAGTTTTGGGCAAAATTAAACCAGGCAATGTGACATGATTTACGGGTTCGTCGTGGTCAGTTTTCATACAACCCATTTTTATTTAAACAACGTTGTATTGTGTGAGTACTTATGCTGATACACATTGTATCCAAACTTTTGGCGATGTCTTTAAAAACAACTCTTGGGTATATATTAACCTCACGGCACAGTTTTTGTGCAGTTCTCAGTTACAAATTGGGTTTTCTTCCACGCCCAAACAAATTCACTGTCGTGCCAAACTGTTTACACTTCTTTAGAATGGACTGTACCGTAGATCTAGGGATAGTTAACCGGTTTGAAACAATGCTGTAAGTATTTCTCGACTTGTGGAATTTAATAATTTTTTGTCTCAAGTCAACGCTAAACTCCTTTGTCTTTCCCATCTTGTTGTTAATGTAAGAATAACAATGGTGGCATTCTATGCACCACGTGATATTCTTTGCTGGAATTATCGCAAATATTCTAATGAAGAAATAGTCTAGAAGGCTTCACAGATAAAATAATTACGTAAATTACTTATACTTACACGAATCAATCAATTTAAATCGATATTTTCTACTGTAGGAATAATTTTGTCTTTTCCTATTTTGCATAATTCGCCTGTCAAATTTGTTTTGTTTAACCAATGGTTCTGAAAATTAAGGTTTGTATTCTGTTTTTTTTTTTTGTGCTTATTTCTGAAAAATCTGGCATCATACGGGCATTAGATTCTGAGAAATGGATAAAAATATTCAAAATTGATGGGTGTACGAATAATTTCGTCATTGGCTGTATAAAGGCACAATACATGCCCATTGAATGTACAAAGGCAGAAAAATGGCAGAAAAATACACAAACACAAAGGGTGCTGCGTAAATATTTTCTTTTTAAACCAAAATTCTTTCCTATATATTCGCGCTTTATCAATTCGATCAAATGCCATCAAACAGGTGCATAGAGAACAATAAACGAGCAGGTAGTGAAATCCGTGGCGCAGAGTGAGAGTTAATCAGATTGTACCGAATGTGGTTCTACAGATTTGCAATGGTTACCAGTTTTTGTAGTGGGCTGAGTTACTTCTCGTTACGGTCGAGGTGGAAAACGTTCAAAGTAAATGAACATTTTTCAAAAGAAGCGAATACAACACGTGGACGATTTGTATACATATATGTTATGCAATGAGCAACATAGCTCACAAGAGAAAGAAAACTATATTTACGTATTCATAAGTAGTTGAGCTCATAAAATGAAAAATATTAAAAGGCATACTTGTCGTGTGTGTGATGGTCCACGTGGCTTATTTGAAATTATGTAGTCGGTTTGCCGAGCGACGACGTTTCTCCCACAGGAGAAGACTGGACACGTCTGCTACATACCGCCTCCTGTTTCTAAGTTAGCAAGAGAAGGAAAAGTGTTTATGTCCTTTGCTTTTATAACCCTGAATTTGTGGCAAAATTTCATCTTATTCTTGATTCAAATTCTACCTTCTTTTTATTTTTTTATAAAATAAAATCTAATTAATTTTTATTTAACATTAATAAACATAATAAATAACAGCTACATTCGCACAAAATCATACATATATACATATATACGAATATAAACAGAGAGACAACAAACATACATCAACCTATTCGCACGCATAAACACACACTCACACATATGCACACGCACCCCCCACACATGTATATATATATTTACAAGATTTACAATAATAGTTTCACTTTTTACTACTCATGTCGTAAAAAACTCTCCAAAACATACTTAGTTACCTCCCTTTAAACGGTTTCAGCGGTCACGTTCCTCTCTCTATTTGTAAAAAAAATAACTTTCAGATAACACAACAATTTGTCTCTGGCAATAATGGATACTATAATATATATTCTATTATAAACAATACTCTGATGATTACATGGATATGTCGAAAGTACTTGGTAATAAAACAAATATGTATAAACACAGCGATTTTCTCTCGCCTATCAGTAATGACTTCAAAAAACTTATCCGAGAGTATGAAAGGATCTTTACGAAAATGAGTAGACATAATATTTCTAAACTGTACAACATGTCTTTATATATATATATATATATATATATATATATATATATATATATATATATATATATATATATGTGTGTGTGTGTGTGTGTGTGTGTGTGTGTGTGTGCGCACGCGCATGTGTGTGAGTATGTGTGTGTGTATGTAAAAAAAATTCAAAGTATTGAAGCTTTCATTGTCGTGATTTGGGGTTTAAATTTTTTTCTCGAAAATTCATATAGAATTCCTCAAACAAAATCTGTCTAATGGTAATATATATTTTTTTTAAATCATAGGGCGCAATTTGATGACTATTTTTAAGGGGGTCGTTTCAAGAAACTAGTCCTTCTTTTGGTTTTCTTGAAGATGTTGCCAGGAATTGACACTTCCACGCAAAGTTATATTCAAATCGTTCACTTCACGAAAGATACCGTAGTTGCCAGTGGAAATGTCACGAACAACTGTACAAAAATGTTTCTTACTCACGTTAATAACATTTCTAATCTAATTGCGAGAAAAATACAAACAAAAAAAACAATACTTTCGGTGAATAAATTTACCCCTTTTTTCTTATGTGTATGTTACAGGAAGGCAAGCGTTCATGACTAGCAAGCAGTTATTTCCCTTTGGCTCTGAAAGTGACTCATCAAAAACTGGAAACTGAATGTCAATGTATTTCTGATTGAAGCAATTTTCTGATATAATATTTGCATGTAAATAACAAAGGAAAATATGGTTCTCATATATACAAGTCGAAACGTTTTTTCTTTTAAATATTTGATTACATGTCTTTAGTTCTTCAGATGGTCGTTCATGTGGCTTCAATGGAGAATTCCAACTATTATGGCCTCCGAACAAAATAAATAAGCTTCTTCAAAAAGGTCATGTTTTATGTGTATTACTTAACCATTCTTGGTGCTGAAAAGATATTTATTAGCCGTGGTATATTAGATAACAGATTCTTATAGGAAATATTCCATTAATATATTGTTGGCGATGCGCAGAATGAACTAAGATTTTTGCTTGAGTGTTAGAATATATCAGAAGGAATTTTCGTCTGGTTGCGTGATCTTTTCATGCATCCACAACAATAAATAATTCGCAATATAAAACAAGACAAAACATGTATGCAATTCAAACAAACAAATGCATTTATATACAATTCAAATATTATTTACAAAATGTTATTGCAAGGTATTATATGTCTTGTTTGTTAGTGGACGAAGATTTTGTTGGCTTTTTTGTGTCTTGGTGTATTTGTATTACAGTCTATAAGAAATCGTAATTAGCGTTTAAACAGCGTTATTTATGTCCGTATTGTTTTTGTAATGTTTAGAATTGAATCATCAGAAGTAGTCTACCCTTAACCGTAGGTATGTAATATGTTCGATAATAGTATTTACTTAAATTGTAGTGAGTGTTAATAATTCACTTTAGATAAGTAGTCTTGCAAGTTTGAAGTTCTTTGTATTCACAGAGTAATCTTCGAGTCGAGTTTGTGGGTGAGTCAGTTGTGGTTTTTCGCGCGGGAAAATTATAATCGCAAGTTACGTGGATTAGATTAGCGCTTCTCTGTGTTCGCTGGACTGGCTGATTTGGTCAGTTGGAAATCTTCCTTATATAAGGTTTTAGATCTCAGAATCGGCTCAAGTAAGTTTTGGCGCAATTTAACTTCCTCACGTGGATTTTTTGAATTATCACGTTGCGAGCCAATAGAATTCGCTGCTTAGCACAAGAAGGTTTTTGATTGGTTAAGTTGATTCACGTAGGCGTGTAAAATGGAATGTTCCTGTTGCTAGGGGTGATAAGGTAAATGAACGAGTCCACAATATAATGGGGTGGGGAAACAAATATATTTATATTTAATTATTAAGCATTGTACATGTACGAATATTTGTCCCGCCACCACCACTGTATAGAGATTTTCCAAGTGTCGCTTAGATGTGGTAGAAGGCCGAAAGTATGGGGCACCCAATGAGGATCGAACTCACTACTCAATTGTAATTGTTTTAGCGAGACAAGCTTGCTAACCATTACACCACCCCGCGGTGCCCACGTGATCCTCTAAGAGTAGCTTAGATGTGGCACAAGGTTGAAAGTATGCACCCCCCACTCTATATATACGCCATATAGGTGTTACAATTTTTGTGTACCATTATGTACTAGTGAGCCAACCCAAATGACTTGACTCACTTTATAGTTCCCCAAAAGAAGGTTAACCAATCAGGAGAAGTGAAATATTCAATCCGTCGTGTATAAAGGCGGCCATTTTTGTTAACTCTCTCCAAATGTCCAATGCCAACCTGTCAAGCGAATGAACAGAAGGAAAAACTACTGAACTACGCTCTGCTACTTTATCGGGATATCCACTGCTAACCTGAACTACGCTTCCCTACTGTCTTCGAAATATTCACTGCCAACCTCTGGATTCTATACTCAAAGACTACCGTCATCATGATCAACAATAGGCACATTCCTGATTGGTTAAAATAGTCACCCTTTCCAACCACGTGACCCCGGTTTAATAAAATAGGTAATAAACTGCGCTGTGTAAGCGCGTTCTCAACGATACAACTTGGGCACCTCGAGTCGGTGTAATGGTTAGCAAGCTTGTCTCGCTAGAACAAATACAACTGGATAGTGAGTTCGATCCTCACTGGGTGCTCCTCACTTTCGGCCTTGTGCCACATCTAAGCTACGCTCGGAAAATCATTATGGCCACCTCGCGCCGGTGTAATGTTTAGCAAGGCTGTCTCGCTAGAACACTTACGAGTGAGTAGTGAGTTCGATCCTCACTGGGTGCCCCGTACTTTCGGCCTTGTGCCACGTCTGAGCGACGCTTGGGAAATCTCTTCTCAACGATACAACTTACATTGCTTTTTGGTACAGAAGTTAAAGTACACCCCCCCCTTCACCTGACTTGCGACAACTCGAACACAGTCCCCTGAATTTCGTCTCTGATTCAACAATCGCAAACAGACGATTAGAAACGGCTGTAATTACTCTACTATAGCACAACATTTCAACTTAACCTCATCATAGAATAGACAATGTTAGATATGTGCCTCTGGCCTCTTCCTTTAATTCTCGGATCAGTCGTAGAAAAGCTGAAAACAATTTCATTATCAGTTTTAATACCCACAATTCAGGGTTAAATAAAGACCTAGGAATTCTCAATGATTATACATTTTGTAAAAATAACAACTAGCCCCCTCACTGCTTTAGTGTTACAATCTGGACAAGAGATGACTATATTTATATACATGCTTATATATTATCCTGATTTTCTCTCCAAACATAGCGTTCACCTATCTCTAAAATTATTTGGGGATTCAAACCTTTTTTCTTCAATTCCCAAAATTTCGGAGTCTGTCTATATTTCTGAGATGAGGTATTATGTACAGTATTTACATTAGTAGGACTATTGTCCTCATCTTTGTCGCCATATTTGTCACAACGTTTCAGCCGTTGTACGCTCCGGCCTTCTTCAGGTGGTTGGAATTTCGAACTGAACTCTTTATTTCGATCACTGGGGTAGACTGTTCTAGTTCCACGAGCCATGTTTGATGGATGTCAGTTATCAGTTATCTCCTGCTAATTTTCCCTCTGAAAGTTCTCCACTGCCTTAACCGGGTATTGAACTCACACTCTTTGGGTCCTGGATCTAACCAACGCCTTTATCCACTGTGGATAAAGTGGAAACGTTGTGACAAAAATAGGGCGACAAAGATGAGGACAATAGTCCGACTAATGTAAATACTTCCAAAATTTCTTTGAAAGGGCTGTTTGGTGTTTTAATGGTAAATGAGTGTCTATGTGTATTGATTCTCTGTTTAAATTTTCCTGCAGAGATGCCGATGTAAATATTATAATTTGTCGTATTTTCTTTAGGGGTAATGGTTGCCTGGTATACTACGCTAGTGGATCTGTATTTGCCCTCAACTGAGTAGTTTTCCTTAATTCTACCATTGCAGGAAGGGTTCCATGCTAGATTTAGTTTTGTTTGTTTTTTTTTTCCCCATAGAATTTACTTAACATGCAATTGTTATGGGAATTAAAATTTGATACTTATTATTACTGCAGGAGTAGCTAATTTTTATTGACTTCCCGTGGAATATCGTGTTTAGAGGATTTTATTGTGGAAGTGTTTGGTAATTGATATTAGGTAGTACTGTCCGATGTTGCATATTGGATAGCACCTTATAGGAAATGTTCCATTTAATATACACTGGGTGCAAATCTGTTTATAATATTTAGTTATTATGCATTTGTGTAGAGTTAATTATATGAAAGGTATGCTTATTGAAATTGCCAGTTGGTATATTTGTTTGTATAAGTACCGATGGTATTCTTTTGATACAAAACGAATTGTAGATATATTTTTTTTATCATTTCACCCCAAGCAAGGAGATAATGCCACTAAGACGCAAGGGTCTACTGGGAGTGAAAGAAAATGAAAAGGCTTTAGAAGGAACCGCAAACTCAACCCTAAACGGGGAACAGGGGATAAACGCCTACACTTGTTCAAAAGACCGGGGAGGAGTGTGAACCGGGCGATAGGCGAACCTATCTACTCCTATTGAGGAAAATAAATAGATAGTAATACGACGAACCTTCCGAAAGTAATGCTTTCTGTTTATTTCAAGAGAAACCAGAAACAGGAGCACACGACGAAAGAAAACACGTTTTCAACTAAAAAAACTAACAAAATATGTCGTTGTCAGGAAAAATGTTGTCTATCTTTGACTGTTCTAAATGTTATTTCTCATTCACACTCACATAACGTTTTTCACTGCTGAAATGCATTACCTATAGCCTATCTGTGATCTCATCCAGTCTTTGGTTTCCATAAACGTTCAGAAAGCACCGTACAATATAAGTTGCTGCAATTGTTTGGGGGCACACCTCTGTTTTGTATAATCTTTCATGTCACACCATATTCTGCCAGACTGCAACTCAGCTACAATGAGTAACAAGGCAAAATTGGGTGTTTGGCAAAGAAGCTTCAACTTTCAACCAGCTTCCATCTATGATCTCGTGACCCCCACATAATGACATGAGGCATTACTTTCGGAGGAAAATATTTATATTACCGACAGAATTTATTATAACTGCATAAAATATCAGCTGGATTTATTTCCAGAAAGTACTTCCAATTAACCTAAAAGGTCACTAATTAGATAATTTCATTATTTGCCCGACGGCCATGAATACAAAATGACTGAAGTAACAATGGGCCGTGACAAACAAAAACATTATTTTACCTACTTAGACATCCCAATTATCGATGAGTTTTTTAAACAATCAGTTATGATAAGTTCTCGAACTAACCTCACAATGGCCTCCACAATTGTGGCCTTGAGCCAGAGTGGAATAATTCAAAGAACTATTTGCCATTTGATTTCGTTTTAAAACGAAATGATGCTGATTTATTCTCTTGCTTCGTTTGTTCACAAAATAACTGCCATGTTTATAGCTCATTTTATTCTGTCCTTTTAGACGACACAGTAAGAATTGCTTTGATCAATTTATCTCTTCTTTGTGGTGCGACAAATCTCAGTGTGTGAAAGACAAAATATAATGCCTATGGGATTTAAATTTAGATTAGATATTAATAGGATTAAACTTAGATTAGATATTAATAGGATTAAATTTAGATTAGATATTAATAGGATTAAATTTAGATTAGACATTGATAGGATTAAACTTAGATTAGATATTAATAGGATTAAATTTAGATTAGATATTAATAGGATTAAATTTAGATTAGATATTAATAGGATTAAATTTAGATTAGATATTAATAGGAAGAAAATTAGATTAGATATTAATAGGAATAAATTTAGATTAGATATTAATAGGATTAAATTTAGATTAGATATTAATAGGATTAGGCATTCAATTTA
This sequence comes from Acanthosepion esculentum, assembly GCA_964036315.1. NCBI lineage: Eukaryota > Metazoa > Mollusca > Cephalopoda > Sepiida > Sepiidae > Acanthosepion > Acanthosepion esculentum. The sequence goes on along the minus strand of OZ038489.1, from coordinate 16,357,198 downwards.
ATACGGCACAGACCCAAAGAAGTGGAGAAGAATTGTGGGGTGCTTCTAAGTGGGACATAACTGCCTTCCCCTACCCACTTGGAAATCAGATTTGATCCTACGACGTCAACCGAGAATTTTGCCACTAGTTTTAATCAAACGCATCTGGTAAATATTATTCAAATTCTGTTCTTTCTTTTTCTGGAATCGATACCTGTATTCAGCTTTCGGATAGCTATTTAACAGAGTTAAACCCCGATAAGCTGTCAATAAAGAATGAATCGATGATTAATGACGAACGTGATTTCGTCCCTATTTCAAAAGTGAGAAATCGCCTTTGAAACAAGACGTAAAAAACAGAAAAGGTTGATGCCAGTTTCAATACGATTCGATCCAATTTCGCCGATAATTCCATTCAAACACCAAACTTCAAAGTCCTTTATGAAGCTCAATTGGATCTAAAGTTGGATCTCTTTTTAAAATCACTTTCCAGTTCGTCTCGATAATCAAAACGGTATCCAAATTGTTGTTTTATTCACACCGGTTTGCTGATTTCGAAAACAAACTTTGAAGATTGCCTTTTCAATGAAATCCCAAGAAAAGAACAAAACAGAGGCTGCAGTTACACTGAAATGAGCGCCTTTTATGTTCAACTAAAGTTTAAGATATCAAAAGGCAAACACATTCTGTCGTTCGTCATTTTCAGTTCAAAATGATTTTCTTTCTACAACTTTCATTTTCGAAGTTGGCAGTCTGTCAATCTCTGATTATTGCACTTTTATTGATCTCAAAGTTGAGCATTCAGTTTTTGCTACAGTCAGAAAATACTATTTTATAGCGATATCTAAACATATTAGTGTTAGTCTGTCAGTCACATCAGCCTGAATCTACGACATTTCGACAGATCCGACTATAGACTCTTTAGGTTGAGCTGAGGGAAATTCGACGTGATGTAATGGTTAGTAAGCTAGGTCAATTACCACAGAGTAGTGAGTTCGATCCTCACTGGGCGTCCTATACTTTCGGCCTTGTGCCACAACTAAGCTACGCTTGTGTAAATCACTCTTGACTCTTAAGGTCTGTCGGTCGGTGAATCAACGAGTGACAGTTTAAGAAGCAATCTTTTTGTTGTAATCAAATATTTCTACAGAAGGAAGAAAACATTGTATTAAGTAATGTAAAACATCCGTTTATTTTTTTTTTTTTTACGTTCAGTGCTGAAAGGTCTTCACCCCCAACCCACTTCCCCAAATCAATATTTCAGTGAATAGGGATTTTAGGGTGTGTGTGTCGTGTCTAAAGCATTTCAGCGCCGTCTCATAAGTAAAGATAAATTGTTTTTTTTAATTTTCACTATCAACTTTATTGGAGACTATATTTACTGCTTGTCCCACTATATTTGGCCATGGAAACGGGAAAAAACGCGAGATACCTTTTTTTTTTTTTAATTTCCCAGGAATTTAAATTTCTTCATTAACAAAATTCTGTTTGGATCGGAATAGATTTTAATTCAGATACAATATCCGCGGAAGACGATAGATGAAAGATAATTCTTCCTGGATTCACACATCCGCGCGCACACGCACACATACGAGCGTGCATGCATACATACACACAGGTGGAACAACTACTTTGAATAAATTGCTGCATCTTGCACAAGGAAAATTGGTTCTCTGTATCGTGCCAGAAGGTTTTTATTGCCTGAGGCCATTCTTCACATCTACAAATCTACCATTCGTCCATACATGGAATACTGCTGCTATATTACTGCCATATATGGTACGGTGCCCCTTCTGTCTTGGGTTTTATACTCCTTATTTTAAAATTTGACAATAGTGACATTTCTGTTTATTATTTTATCAAAATAACGTTTATCTTCTGTCCAGACGTTTGTGCTGTACAAAGCAGAAGGCAAACTACTTCTGAGTTGCTTCAATTCAGTTTTCTTGCTGATGGAGTATTGCTGCCATATATGGTCTGGAGCCCCTTCTGTTTGTCTCAAGGTCCTTGATAAAATCCAGAGACGGGTATGCAATGTAATTGGCCCTGATCTGGCATCTCGTCTGCAGTCGCTCTCTCACAGACGTGCCGTCGCCTCCCTCTGTCTTTTTACAAATACTTTCATGGTAACTGCTCTGAGGAGCTGTTTCGCTGGTTCCCAGACTTGATGAATTTAAGCGTTCAACTAGGCTGGCATCTCGCTCTCACCCTTTCACTGTCGAAACTGTTAAATGTAGCCGTCTCTTCTACTCCAATAGCTTCATGTCTCGCACCTCTCGCCTGTGGAACTCTCTCCCGATTTCTTGTTTTTCCTGATAGCTATAATCTTCAACTATTCAAATGTAATGTCAATCAACGTCTCCAGATGCCTTGATCTATCCCCTATCCTTCTCTTCATCCTTTCCTCTATCACTCCTATTTGCTCTCGCTCCAACTCTCTGTAACCCCTTGCATGCTAGTGGCTTCCCACCTTGCTTGGGGTGAAACGCTTAAATATATATATATATATGTGTGTGTGTGTGTGTGTGTGTGTGTGTGTGTGTGTGTGTGTGTGTGTGTGTGTGTGTGTGTGTGGTCTGGTGCCCCCACTGTCATCTCGAGGTTCTCGACAAAATCCAAAGACAGATATGCAATGTGATCGGTCCTGACTTGACATCTCGGCTACAGTCACTTTCTCACCGATGTAATGTAGATTCCCTTTGTCTTTTCTATAAATATTTTCATGGCGCCTGCTCTGACGAGCTATTTTCACTGGTGCCCCTACTGCATGAATTTAAGTATCAAAGTGACTTCTATAACTAATCTGTTGGAAATGCTTTCTAATACTTAATTACATTCAATCTTATATAACTTTGGTTATTCCCAAGTAATATCATTTTTTTTTCCTTCCATTCGTTATATTAATTTAATTTACACGCTTATATATTTTTTACATCCCAGAAAAATAAACTTGATAAGTCCTGGGACGAAACCAGTTGTTCTTTTTCAGCATTTTTAAAAATGCCATATAAATTTTGATTTTTCCTAGCTATCGTAATATCAATGTAATCTGCAAGATGGCTTTGCATCTTGACATTAGTCACTTTCCCACCGACTTGACGTGGATTTCTCTGCTTTTTCTACAAATACTACTCTAACGAGCTTTTTAACCTGCTGCCCAGACTACGTGAATGTAAGCATGCTCCTAGATTGGCATCTAGGTTCCACCCGTTTAAATAGCTGAATGCAACCGAAATTCCTACTCCAACAGTTTCCTTTCTCGCACTTCTTACCTGTAGAACTCCCTTCCGTTTCTTTGCTTCCCTGATAACTACAATCTTCAAAAATTTAAATGTAACGTCAGTCGCCATCTTTCATCTTCTTGAACCTTTCCTCGGTCCCCCTATACTCAGTCTTTTCTCTCACTTTCACTCTCTGTAGCTCCCCACCACCACCACCACCACTGCGTGCCAGTGGCATTCCAGCCTTGTTTGGGGTGAAATCATTAATAAAAAAGTGAAATTGTCTACTCGATTGTAAAGCATCATCCATTTTTGTCAACGTGTTCAATGATCCACAGTACCTTCTCCAGAAATTTCAAAAAACAGTTTTTACGTTTGAGTCTAATTTTTCGTTACTTAAAAAAATCATATGCCAAAGACATTATTTTTTTCCATTTTAAATAAACGAAAATGCATCAATTTTGAGAATTTTTTTTAATTATAAAATGTACACCGATACGATAGTTATCACAATACAATCAAAAGCGATCTTTTTGGATGAAATTAGTTAAGACTAAACACTCCTAATGCCATCTAATTAATATAACCAAACGAACTTTTTTGGCTATCTCATGTATTGTAACAATTATGTTTCAATTCTTATCAAAATTGATGCAATATATTTTCCTTTTTATTGTTTTATTATCGAACAAGTTGTTTCTATAAAGCGTCTACTATTGAGTAATCATGCTGAATCTATTGGTTCGAGTATTGACAGAGTTTACTGTTAATCGCATTGCAATAATCTATAATTGTTGATTCAATTAAACATTATCTCTATTCTCGCAATTAAATAATTTTACACTTTCCACGTTCCTAATTTATAACTTCATAATCCAAGCCGTTGAATTTCTCTTTTGTAACTTTTCCAAAATATTTTTTCTTTCTTTCTTTTCTTTTCTTTCTTTCTTTCTTTCTTTTCTTTCTTTCTTTCTTTCTTTCTTTCTTTCTTTTCTTTCCTTTCCTTCTTTCTTTTCTTTTCTTTTCTTTTCTTTTCTTTCCTTCTTTCTTTCTTTCTTTCCTTCTTTCTTTCTTTTCTATCCTTCTTTCTTTCTTTTCTTTCTTTCTTTTTCTTTCTTTATTTCCTTCTTTCTTTCTTCTTTTCTTCTTTCTTTTTCTTTTCTTTCCTTCTTTCTTTCTTTCTTTCTTTCCTTCTTTCTTTCTTTTCTTTCCTTCTTTCTTTCTTTTCTTTCTTTCTTTTTCTTTCTTTATTTCCTTCTTTCTTTCTTCTTTTCTTCTTTCTTTTTCTTTTCTTTCCTTCTTTCTTTCTTTTTCTTTCCTTCTTTCTTTCTTTTTTCTTTCTTTCTTTGTGTCCTTCTTTCTTTCTTTTCTTTCTTTCTCTGAAAGGATATTTTATTTGTAGTATCTTTTCAGTGTAAGCAACACGTTTATATAAGATACAGTTCCTAACTTAGTGTTCTCTTCAAGTAAAAAAACTAAGCGTATAATTTTTGTTATAGCAGCTAAAAAAAAAAATTTCCTCTTCCAACATTGTAAAGTTTACAATTCCAAAACGGAAACCTGATTTATCAACAATTTCTTGGACATTTCCTGAAAAAAAGTTGGGCCAAGCTAAACAGTGGCGCCAATCTACGACGAACAAGGGAGATAATTAAGTATAACTATTTTAGTTGCTAAGTTTGCTGCTTGGAAAGTCGGTTCACTAAGTCGTGTTAGACAGTTTTTTTCTTAGCAGAATATATCATACACATTTATAAGTCTACCATTCGTCCGCGCATCGAACATTGCTGCCACATCTTGTTTGGTGCTTCCTCTATATAACTAGAAATTCTTGAGACAATCCACAGAATCGGCAATGTTATTATTCCTAACCTGGCATCTCGGCTTCAGTCACATTCTCACTGTTGTAACGTAGATTCCCTCTGCCTTTTCTATAAATCTTTTCACGGTAATTGTTCTGATGAGCTTTTCTCTTTCGTACCTCGAGTTCATAAACATTATCTCTATTCTCGCAATTAAATAATTTTACACTTTCCTCGTTCCTAATTTATAACTTCATAATCCAAGCCGTTGAATTTCTCTTTTGTAACTTTTCCAAAATATTTCAGTTTTAGTTACCCATTTTCACTTTAGTTAGAATTATCATAAAAATCTAGTTATTTCCATTCTAATAACATAAATTCGATTTCACTTTTCGTAATGTAGTTTTTAAATTATTCAATGATTTCTTATTCAAGAATTCTAGTGACTCTTTGCTCCGATATTCTTCCTTTTCTTGCTTGATGCTTGAATGGGAATCTCAAAATTTATTCTTCTTATTAATCTTCACAGCGTTGTTAACAAGTAACATTTCCTGGTATTTCATTTTGGTTTCACATGAGACATACATTTCCGTTGTCCTATGAAGCATAATTTCCAAAGCTTCGTCTGTTTTTTCTTTGTTTTCAAAGATGACAGCTTCAGACGTTAAGCGGTGCTTCCAAATATTCACCGAGCCGTTATGTCTTCAGTTTGGAAATATTTTTGTTGCTTCTTCGCATTCAAAGACGATTTCGTATTTGAATTCTTGCACATCATTTTGCCCTTTCTTCCAAATGTTCTTGACAAGTTAATATATTCTGACTTCAGTCACTTGTCTTTTTCGTTGCTTTCCTAAACCTACGTGGAAGTTTTTTGAATTATTTTACTGGCTTAGCTTTATTAAAAAAAACTTTATTTCCCCAGTCGTTCGTTTTTTCGTTCTGTCTTTCTTTCTTTCTTTCTTTCTTTCTTTCTTTCTTTTGTTTCTTTTGTTTGTTTGTTTCTTTTCTCTCCCTTCTTTCTTTCTTTCTTTGCTTCTTTCTTTCTTTTCTTTTCTTTCCTTCCTCCCTTCTTTCTTTCTTTTATTTTCTTTCCTTCTTTCTTTCTTTTCTTTCCTTCTTTCTTTCTTTTTCTTTCTTTTCTTTCTTTCTTTCTTTCCTTCTTTCTTTTTTCTTTTCTTTTCTTTTTCTTTTCATTTCTTCTTTCTTTCTTTTCTTCTTTCTTTCTTTCTTTCTTTTCTTTTCTTTTCTTCTTTCTTTCTTTTTACTTTCCTTCTTTCTTTCTTTCCTCCTTTCTTTTTCTTTTCTTCTTCCTTTCTTTTCTTTCTTTCTCTGAAAGGATATTTTATTTGCAGTATCTTTCCAGTGTAAGCAACACGTTTATATAAGATACAGTTCCTAACTTAGTGTTCTCTTCAAGTAAAAAAACTAAGCGTATAATTTTTGTTATAGCAGCTAAAAAAAAATTTCAATCTTCCAACATTGTAAAGTGTACAATTCCAAAACGGAAACCTGATTTATCAACAATTTCTTGGACATTTCCTGAAAAAAAGTTGGGCCAAGCTAAACAGTGGCGCCAATCTACGACGAACAAGGGAGATAATTAAGTATAACTATTTTAGTTGCTAAGTTTGCTGCTTGGAAAGTCGGTTCACTAAGTCGTGCTAGACAGTTTTTTTTCTTACCAGAATATATCATACACATTTATAAGTCTACCATTCGTCCGCGCACCGAATATTGCTGCCACATCTTGTTTGGTGCTTCCTCTATATAACTAGAAATTCTTGAGAAAATCCACAGAATCGGCGATGTTATTATTCCTAACCTGGCATCTCGGCTTCAGTCACATTCTCACTGTTGTAACGTAGATTCCCTCTGCCTTTTCTATAAATCTTTTCACGGTAATTGTTCTGATGATCTTTTCTCTTTCGTACCAGATTGGCAGTTAGGTCTCATAATTTCACTTGAAATTGCTAGTTGTAACCGTAAGATCTATGCTAATCGTTTCTTTTCCCGCATTTCTCAGTTGTGGAACCTTCTTCGGGCTTCTTGACTTCCTGTTATCTTCGATCTTCCAAAATTTAAATGTTAATTCTGTCTCTTTGCTTTTTGTTTGTTTTATTTATTGTCCTCTCTGTTTCTTTCACTCTCAATAACCCCTTGCACCTTGCTTGGGTTGAAATGAAATTGCATTTTCTTGTAGCCAGTCGATTTATTACATTACCTAAGAAGGAAACTTTAAACTTCTGAATCAAATTTAATAAATCTGTTGCTTAAATAAAATTTAATTTTGCATAACCCTCAAGTAATTTCCTCGTGAATATTTTTTACTTTAAAGAAAGGATACAAGGTGGATCAAGGGGTCGAAAATCCTACAAGGTGAAGCAAGGTTTATAAAATGATACAAGGTAGAGTAAGGTGTCAAAATGATGCAAAGTCCAGCAGGTGTAACAATGTTACAATGTGGAATCAAAATAAAAAAGAAGTCAGGTTATTATTTTGCCACCTATAACGTGTAGACCGCTTCGTCGCGCAGTGTGGGAAAGGATGTCCGGGTGCTGTTTGGCTCGTATTTATATTGTTTTACGTTCACCGGGTTTTCATCCGGTGAACTACTTTTATTGGTCCCGTCTCTTTGGTCGTCCTCTTCTCTCTACATCACCCAAATTCATTTTATGGAATTTTTTTTTCCTACAGCAAATGACGGACTTGTTTATTTGTTTTCGAATTAATGACATAAACTAAGATAGCAAATGTGAGGAAGGAATTCTTAAATATATTTTGTTCAAACGGCGTTTGAGGTTCAAATCTTACTGCTGCTGCTAGTCAGTGTCGGCTGTTAATCGTGTATTGGCGAAAAGTCTGGCAAATGAATCCCAGGTTTTCGACCCAACGCCAGTCAAACAGTTCGTTTCGCACGTATCATTATATGTATAAAATGGTGCTTAATCTTTTAAGTGAGGATTGCTTCATACGAATTCCAGATTTTCCTATTTTTCTTCTTTTTATCTTTTTTTTTTTGTAATTCATCTGTGCTGACCTTTTTTCTCTTTTCGTCTCAATCATCCATAAGTCTATCACGTGACTAGATACGGCGAGGAGGGCTAATCTGATTAGGAGGCCATCTTCGAAGAAAAGGCTTTTATTGATTGCTGATAGGAGGACTTCTTCAAAGGTTTATTTTGGCACTACCAGTTCGTTGTTAGCAGACTAAGTACCAAATGGATGAATGATTATTAAGTTAAGCATCATATGTAAAATATGTACAAAAAAGCAAATTAGAAGCAACCATATTTCCACATCTCAAGAAATCAAGTTAGTTTTAGAATTCTTAACGACTTAGAGAGAAGGAAAAGTTCTGCCATTGTTAATAAAATTCAAGAATTGCAAAAAGGAAAAAAAATGACTTCTTTTGGTTGAGAACTGACGTATTCGACAGAAGCCTTAGTCAGATATAAACAAAGAAAATTTAGTGAAACATTTTTAGTTATTATTTACGGATACATTTATTCATTCCACCTGATTATCGCAGATTTTACAAATACGTGAAGATAACAAGCGATAATCAAAATACCAGATTTTCGGCGTGTGATTTGTACAGCACATACCGACAGTGTTCAAAACAAAGAGGACTCGGACTCTGCAGTTCAGATGCTTCTAAATAGAAAATATTGTATAGATAGATAGATAGATAGATAGATAGATAGATAGATAGATAGATAGATAACGAGCACACGGACATAGATAGATAGATAGATAGATAGATAGATAGATAGATAGATAGATAGATAGATAGATAGATAGATAGATAACGAGCACACGGACATAGATAGATAGATAGATAGATAGATAGATAGATAGATAGATAGATAGATAGATAGATAGATAGATAGATAACGAGCACACGGACATAGATAGATAGATAGATAGATAGATAGATAGATAGATAGATAGATAGATAGATAGATTCGTACACCCATCAATTTTGAATACTTTTATCTATTTCTAAGAATCGAATGTCCGTATGATGACAGGTTTTTATATGTTAATAAGCACAAAAAAGGAATATAAGCACAAAAAAAGGAATATAAAACTCACATTTTTGTAAGTGATTTCCTATTTTGCATCATTCGTCTGTCAAATTTGTTGTATTTAACCTATTGCTCTGAAAATTGAATTTTTCGTTTATTTATATTATCCTCAGAACACACGTCACCAACTTCATCGGCGAAAATGCCCCGTTAAAAATTATCCAATAACTTTCGAAAAAGATATATACTTACGTGAGCCCGAAACACGTTGTAATAAAAACGAAACTGTCGTGACTACCAGAATCATGAGTTGGTCTCTTCGAGAGGCGAAATTTTGCTCATAGTTTTATATCTAATTAATCGGACATCGAGTAATTTATCTTGTTAAAAAAAAAGTCCCTCCCAGCTGAGACACGATATTCACAAAAAAATTATGCAGCCGCGGGTTGCAGTGAAATGCATGGAAGGGTGGGTCTCTTCTATAAGCTATTTTATTATGAAGATAATATAATAAACGCAAAATATTAACAAAGCCAATTGCACTTTAACGTTCATCAATTCATGATAATCTACAAGATGCTTTTCGAAGTTACTTTCCTCTTCATATTCCCTTTCATTTTACCTATGCTACTTCGACCATTTCCTCCATGTTTTACGATGATTATTTCTCTTCCCTTTTGAAAACATTTCAATAAAAGATTCTTTGGCTTCGTATCAGGCGGAGTTAAATCCGATAAATAACTTGAAGACTGTCCAAAAATTGAAAATAAACTTAATAATTCTGTGCACTTTCTACCAAATCATAATTTCCTTGGCGATCGAAGTCGGAGACATGAAAAAAAAAACAATATATTTGTTGATTTTTGTTCAAACGTTTTTCAGTCTTCTCAAGTAAGAGATAAAGATTTAAATTTATTTCATCAGACATTAATTGCTTGAGAGACAAATTCTTCCATGTTCCCAAAATCAAAATTTATTTTCAAGCTATCTTTGAATGCTTTCATCAAAGTTAAGAAACTCTGCATATAATTGGACATAATTAGATTTGAATAATTTCGACAATTACATCCTGGTATTGGGGATCGCCTCGAGATGCACCAGCCAACGTTTATGAGTCTTTGTACAAAGTTTGACAACGAGGGCCGAGGAAACAAAGATATTATATGAGAAAGTAATTACCATCAACTTGTGCACCTTTCTCTGGCTTTGTACACATCTAGTCACAAAAGAATCTCTCGCCTCTACAAATCTATCAGGCTTCATTTGTCAACAACTGTTTGTGCGACTTCACGAACAACTCCGCGCCGAAGCCATTTTCCATGACGTTACTTATAAATTACCTACCACAAGAAAAGCCAAAGTAAATTAACTGCGAAACGACATCTTTTTCCCCCGTGGCATTGCAGCTCGTAATGCACTTACCAGCGTTTATGGCGTCTGGACATAAACTGCATTCCTTTTTTTAAAAGATTTTTTTAAAAAATGGATCTGTAATAGTCATGCAAAATATTAAAAAAACGTTCTGCGTGATAAAAATTAAAATGGCGAACATAAGGTTTTCATTTCTATATTGTACTTTTTGCATTTCAGGAAGAAAAAATTTCTACAGCATCGCCATAACTTTTTCTTATAATTTAAAACCAATGACTAAAACATAGTCATTATGACTAACTCAGGTAAATGCTTGCGTTTTGTTATTTTTATCAAATATTATATTAGTGGCCATGACTAAAATTTAAACTCGCTTTACAAGTTTTATTCAAGTGAAGACCATTACGAGTGAAGTGGCTTCTCATATAGAAATATATTCGCATAGACAATTCATAAATTATCACAAGGAAAAAATGTCGAGAAATCATTGTTTTCACATTTATATATTAAAGTGTTGAAATTAGTACTTTGATTTCTGTTTAATTTTTAATAAAATCGTTTGTATTATTAAGTAAAACTAAAATAAACTTATATAAAAAAATGTCTATTGATTCTCGCTATTATCTTCTGCCATCTTTCAAGCAACTTCATAGTTCCATCATCACACAATATTTTATTTTTCCCAGTTAACGAACTAGCGTTGAAACCCAATGACAGTTAAGTGAAATCAGTGTTTAGTGGACGCTCAAATACCGTAACCCTGTGCCCGACTAAATAAAGTAAATATTTTCATAAAGAGTGGATGTGTTCTTTGGCAGACCAAATACGTAAATCTGTTCCAAACTAATTCAAGTAAATATTTTCATTCAGTGTGGATGTGTTCATTGGCAGACAAAATAATGTAACCCTGTGCCAGACGAAATCCAATCAATATTTTCATTAAGAGTGGATGTATTCATTGGCAGACCAAAAACCGTAAACCTGTGTCAGAATAAATCAAATAAATATTTTCATCAAGAGTAGATGTGTTCATTACAGGCCAAATACCGTAACGCTGTGCCAGACTAAATCAAGTAAATATTTTCATGAAGAGTGGATGTGTTCATTGCCAGACCAAATACCGTAACCCTTTGCCAGGCTAAATCAAGTAAAGATTTTCATCAAGAGTGGATGTATTCATTGGCAGACCAAATATCGTAACCCTGTGCCAGACTAAATCAAGTAAATAGTTTCATCAAGAGTGGATGTGTTCATTGCCAGACTTAATACTGTAACCCTTTGGCAGAATAAATCAAGTAAATATTTTCATGAAGAGTGGATGTGTTCATTGGCTGACCAAATACCGTAAACCTGTGCCAGACTAAATCAAGTAAATATTGTCATCGAATATCGATGTGTTCATTGGCAGACCAAATATCGTAAGCCTGTGCCAGACTAAATCAAGTGAATATCTTCATCAAGAGTGGATGTGTTCATTACAGAATAAAAACCGTAAGAATGTGCCAGAGTAATTCAAGTAAATATTTTCATAAAGAGTGGATGTGATCATTGGCAGACCAAATACTGTAACCCTGTGCCAGACTAAATCAAGTAAATATTTTCATCAAGAGTGGATGTGTCCATTACAGACCAATTACCATAACACTGTGCCGACGAAATCAAGTAAATATTTTCGTGTAGATGTGTTCATTGCCAGACCCAATATCGTAACCGTTTGCCAGACTAAATCAAGTAAATAATTTCATCAAGAGTGGGTGTGTTCATTGCCAGACCAAATACCGTAATCCTGTGCCAGACTAAATCAAGTAAATATTTTCATCAAGAGTGGATGTGATCATTGGCAGACCAAATACTGTAACCCTGTGCCAGACTAAATCAGGTAAATATTTTCATCAAGAATGGATGTGATCATTGCCAGACCAAATACCGTAACCCTGTGCCAGGCTAATTCAAGTAAATATTTTCATCGAGTGTGGATGTGATCATTGGCAGATCAAATACTGTAACCCTGTGCCAGACTAAATCAAGTAAATATTTTCATAAAGAGTGGATGTGATCATTGGCAGACCAAATACCGTAACCCTGTGCCAGATTAATTCAAGTAAATATTTTCATTGAGTGTGGATGTGATCATTGGCAGACCAAATAACGTAACCCTGTGCCAGACGAAATCCAATAAATATTTTCATTAAGACTGGATGTGTTCATTGGCAGACCAAATACCATAAACTTGTGCCAGGCTAAATCTAGTAGATATTTTCATCAAGAGTGGATGTGGTCATTGGCAGACCAAATACCGTAACCCTGTGCCAGACTAAATCAAGTAAATATTTTCATCAAGAGTGGATGTCTTCATTGGCAGACCAAATACCGTAACCCTGTGCCAGACTAAATCAAGTAAATATTTTCATCAAGAGTGGATGTCTTCATTGGCAGACAAAATACCGTAACCCTGTGCCAGACTAAATCAAGTAAATATTTTCATCAAGAGTGGATGTCTTCATTGGCAGACCAAATACCGTTACTCTGCATCAGGCGAAATCGAGTAAATATCTCCATCGAGTGGACGTGTTGTTCCCCTTAACAAGGAATTGTCTAAACCAAAATGATTCCCTTACATTTTCCTTAATTTGCGAAGACACGACAGAAATAGTTCAGCGCTGATGATCCCATGTTCTACCGACTTCATTACGTTTTCAAAGTTCTCCACATCACTCAATGAGAAAATGTTTTATAAAAAAAAATCACCTTTATTTTATTTATTCGCTTTTTTCCCTTCTTTTTTTCTTTTTCTTTTTCTTTTTTGTACTTTTTTACGAGGTGGCATTCATTGATTTCTTAATTCTTTTCCAAAAAAGAAGTTCCTCTCAGCTGGGGACAAAGGAAATGAATCTTTATGAGCAAGTGCGGGGGGGACTGTTTTGATCGATGTGACATCGATGACCGCAGGCAGAAGAAAAGAGACGTGAAATATGAACCATCACAAATTGTGCTTTCTTTCTTTCTTTCTTTCTTTCTTTCTTTCTTTCTTCCTTTCTTTCTTTCTTTCTTTCTTTCTTTCGTTCTTTCCTTTTCTTAGTTTTCTTGAACATTCCATTCTTTCTTAATAATTGTTTTTCTCCCTATTTTTTGTACTGTTCTTTCTTTCTTTCTTTCTTTCTTTCTTTTCTCTTTCTTTCTGTCTTTTCTCTTTGTTTCTGTCTTTTCTTTCCCCTTCTGTCTTTCATTTCTCTCTCTCTTTCTTTCTTTCTTTCGTTCTATCTTTTCTCTTTCTTTCTGTCTTTTCTCGCTCTTTCTTTCTTTCTTTCTTTTCTCTTTCTTTCTGTCTTTTCTCTCCCTTTCTTTCTTTCTTTCTTTCTCTCTCTTTCTTTCTTTCTTAGTTTTCCTGAACATTTCATTCTTTCTGAATAATTGTTTTTCTCTCTATTTTTTGTACTGTTCTTTCTTTCTTTCTTTCTTTCGTTCGTTCTTTCTTTTCTCTCTCTCTCTTTCTTTCTTTCTTTTCTCTTTCTTTCTGTCTTTTCACTTCCTTTCTTTCTTTTTTCTTTTCTCTCTCTCTCTCTTTCTTTCTTTCTTTTATCTTTCTTTCTTTCTTTTCTCTTTCTTTCTTTCTGTCTTTTCTCTTTCTTTCTGTCTTTTCTCTCCCTTTCTGTCTTTTCTCTCCCTTTCTTTCTTTCTTTCTTTCTTCGTGAAATCGAATAATTTTGATGATCAATAGAACTGCCACCATTCCTCGCTTCAGTTGCTTTTTTCTTTGTTTCTTTCTCCCGAACCACACAATCAAGTCTGCTCTTGTGTTCTTAGATTTCATGCCGGCTCATTTAAATTATTTACTACATCTCCTAATTAGAATGATGGGGTCCTTGCGAGGCCCTGCTGGCAAAGCTATGATATTTTCGTTTGTAATTGTGTTCTCAGTATTTCATGAGTGTACTTGGATTGCTTGAATTTTGTGCTCAGAAATACTGAACGCACACATAGGAGGTATGCGTACATACACACACTCACTCACACACACACACACACACAAACATACATATATATATATATATATATATATATATATATATATATATATATATATATATATATATATACAATTTATTTAAACCGAGTTCTTGTCTAAATATACACTATGTATGCATGTATGTATATGTGTGTGTGTCTATATATATAGATGCATATACACACACATGCGTATATATATATACATGCGTATATATATATATATATACTTATGTATATGTATATATATATATGTATATATATGCGTACATACACACACATTTATATACATATATATATATATATATATATATATATATATATATATATGCGTACATACACACACATTTATATACATATATATATATTTATATATATACATATATACATATACAATTTATTTAGAGTTCTTGTCTAAATATACACTATGTATGTATGTATATATGTGTGTTTGTGTGTGCGTATATATATATACGCATGTGTATATATATACGTGTGTGTGCATATATATATATACGCATTTGTATAAATATATATATATATATATATATATATATATATATATACGCAGACACATACGCACACATATATACATACATGTATACATAGCGTATATTTAGAAAAGGACTCGTTTAAATAAATTGTCTTAAATTCAACCAAGGTAAATCTGTTTAACTTTGTATTTTCCAATTTTTGAGTAAGTTTTTGTGCACCCAGATAAATATGGATAAATTTATTGTTTTTTTTTATGTTTTTCGCCGAGAACTTTCGACCACTTTAGTCATTATCAAGAACTGTGTGTTGGCAGTATCCTAAACAATTTTTTTGGAGAAAGTTACACTTCAAATTTAAATATACGTGTATCGTATAAGTGACGTAATGTGTAGAACGGTTTCACAGAGCTTGACAACACCTGCAACGAGTATATTGAATATTTTATGCATATTTTAATTATTTTATACACGTTTTAAAATACTATGACGTATAATCATGTACAAGATCTTATAAAATACAACTCATTGATTTCGGTTTTATATCTTATCAACATTTTATGAGTTCTTTAAAACCGAAATATATTCTGGATTTTAAGAATAATTACATTCTTTGATTGTGATTTAATAATTCTTTAGCGATAACAATGATTTTAGTTGTAGTAGTATTAGACTCTTAGTTGGTGATGGACTAAAACATTTCCCAAAAGGCATTTACACGTAAATGCACGTAACGTACGCAACCTGAATTGGAACACTGCTCTCCGATTTTTCTTTTCAACTCGCTATCCATTACATCACACTTACATCCTATAGGTGACAATCAAAATCAAGTGGATTATTTTTTGATATCTGGGATCATGGTTGAACTCCTCACAAAATAACAAAGGTGTTTGAACTGCAATAATACTATCAAAATTAGATAGACTCTGAAAGTCAAAAATGAAAAAAAGATAGATAGATAGATAGAATCATGTGAGTACTAACCTGAAAAAGCCTTATATATATATATATATATATATATATATATATATATATATATATATATATATATATATATATATACACGAGGGTCATTCAATAAATAATGTGAATTTTTAGGTATAAGGAATTCTAATACAGATAGAAGCTTACTTTCTTTTTCTTTTTTTTCAACGTAGTCTCCCAGCACTGTCACACACTTTCCCCATCTGTGCACAAGCTTCCGTATTCCCTCAGCGTAAAAATCTTTGGACTGATGTCTCAGCCAGTCGCTCACAACACTTTTGACTTCATCGTCACTTTTAAACTTCGTGCCTCTCGTGAACGCTTTCAAGGGACCAAACAGGTGAAAGTCTGAAGGGGCAAGGTCTGGCCTGTAAGGGGGATGAGGGAGCAGTTCCCAGCCCAGCTCGTTGATGGTCTGCACCGTTTGGGCTGCTGTGTGGGGCCTTGCGTTGTCATGATGCAAGATGACTCCTTATGACTGATGACCCCTGCGTTTGTCCCAACAGACAAGCTCAAAGTCCTTGCAATGTCATCCCTTGTAACCCTTCTGTCAGACTGAATAAGGTCATTGACTGATTCGATCACCTCAGGAGACCTCACTTCTGTAGGCCCCCCAGGCCTGTCTTCATCCTCAACACTGCTCCGTCCTTCTTTAAACAATTTAGCCCACTTGTAGACATTTGTTTGGCTGAAACATGTGGCACCATACACAGTTGACATTCTTCTATGAATTTCAACTCCTTTGCACCCTTCAGCAACCAAAAACTTGATAACTGACCGCTGTTCAATCCTGGAGCATGCTTCTTGGTCGGCCATCTTTGTTAATCGCCAAAACTCTGAAAGTTTTTTTTTTAATCTACAAAGGAAATTAAATCCATGTGAAAAAGAAGTAAAACAAAAAAAAGTAAGCTTCTATCTGTATTAAAAGTCATTATACCGAAAAATTCACCTTATTTATTGAATGACCCGCGTATATATATATATATATATATAATTTATTTAAATGGGTTCTGGTCTAAATATACACTATGTATGTATGTATGTATGTATGTATATATGTGTGTTTGTGTGTGCGTATATATATATACGCATGTGTATATATATATATATATATATATATATATACGTGTGTGTGTGTGTGTGTGTGTGTATAGGCATTTGTACTTGAAAGATTATTTTAAACTTACAAAATAACATTCAAATATATGAAATCATAAGCCGGCGTTTTTGTATAATTAATTACTATTTCTACATATCCACAGATATTGTAGTGAAGATTTTTCTTTAACAGTTCAAATTGTGCATGGAGTCACACAGGTGTCAGGCGTAAAGTTCAACAAATTGCATTAATAAAAAAAAAATTATGATGACCGTTGATGGTTGGCATTTGAGACTTACAACGGTTCATTGATTTGGAAACAAAATATTAACTTTTGAATGACAAAATAAGCAATTATCCCAACATTTCAATTTGCGTCTGATCAAAATATGAAGTGCGCGATTTGAAGAGAAAAAAAATGACGGAACGATTTTCAAGTGATCTTGAAAAAGGAAGAAAAGCAATTTAAGATGAGTGACTCGGTCGAAAAGAATTCTTCTCTCGTGTTGAGGAAATTTTTCAATACAAAATTACTTTCAGATAGAAATTTTATAGATTTTGCTAAGTCAGACACGAGAGTCAAGCCCAAGAGCAGACGGGAAAGAAACATTGTGAAGGATTTTGAATGATTTTGACCCATAGAGATGTTCTGATGCTTTGAATTGGGGATAGAAAAAAGCGCGTTTACTTCAGCTAATCCGTTTGCATCTTCTTTTTCGTTCCTGGATTTTTTTTTGTCTCTTCATCAAGGGTGCTGAAGGTAAACGGCTTCTGGATTGGTGTTAACGCCTTGATAGTCAGGGGTCCGAACTCAGGCTAATTCCTGAGAAGACGATCCCATCAGCAGGTGCATAATATTGGGGCTATTGTACTGCCATCTATGAATGGGATCTGGAACGTGCAGTAGTTTCCCGTGGGACCTCTTGATGACGTATACAGATACGGCTGTACTTCCGGACTATTTTAATCCAGCTAAATGAAGCACTCTATATTAAACCATGGCAACATCAAAAACAAACAGAAGATAGAAAACCAACCCCACAAAAAACAAAAGTAGATCCCAAGTTCTTATACAAATATGAGGGGTCTACAATTCAAATTGGACATCATCTTTACGAGTTCAAACCAGATTCCATGTTCCTGTCGAAAACCGGTCTGAAGCTACCTATCCCAGTTCAGGATATCACAATCCAGAGCTACCCGCCCCTGATCGCCATGGACTCGGCGATTATATGAAGGATGAGGTTCCCATGTCGCAGAGATCCCAAAAACGAGGTCCCAAATTTCACGGCCGTGCTTTCGCGCTGACCACCCCCTCTATAGTATTTTTTTACTGTCTTTCGTACACAGAATGATGGAATTGTAATGTTTAACAAAATAGCTGAGAAGATTGATGATATCCTCTCTGCTCATTCATATTTGTCGTGACTTCAATCTTCACCACAAGGAATGGTTAGACAACTCAATCAGAACCTATGAAGAAGTTAGAAATCGTCATGACTTCTCTATGGTTTACGATCTTGCCCAGAGAGTCGATAAGCCCACTCGTGTTCCTGACACAAAACAGGACATCACGCAAACCTTCTACACCTCTTTCTTACATCTTGCCCTGAAGTGCTGCCTTTTTTGGGCTGTCCTGACCACTCGCTGATCAATGTTAAACTTGATGCCAAATCGAAATCATTCTCTGATGTACCAATTCACAGGACGATCTTTCGGCATGCCAAACCTGACTGGGACAGTTTCAGATCATACATTGTGGAAGCTCCCCGTCTCAGCTTTTTTTAAAAAATAGATCTCCCAGGACTGCCTCCCTCATCTCTACATGGATCCTCAGGCATTGATAATTTTATCGCAAAGAAGTAATACTAATAAAAACCAAATAACCAGCCTCTATAGTATTTTTTACTGTCTTTCGTCCACAGGATGATGGAATACTTTGAAAAAATAAGCACAAAAAAGGAATATAAAACTCACTTTTTTGTAAGTCATTTCCTATTTTGCATCATTCGTCTGTCAAATTTCTTGTATTTAACCTATTCTGAAAATTGAATTTTTCGTTTATTTTTATTATCCTCAGAACACACGTCACCAACTTAATCGGCGAAAATGCCTCGTTAAAATTTCTCCAATAACTTTCGAAAAAGATATAGACTTAAGTGAGCCCGAAACACGTTGTAATAACAACGAAAGCGTCGTGATTACCAGAATCATGAGTTGATAGATAGATAGATAGATAGATAGATAGATAGATAGATAGATAGATAGATAGATAACAGGCGCACGGACATGGATGGATGATGGAATAGTTTGATAAAATAGCTGAGAAGATTGATGATATCCTCTCTGATCAAACATATCTGTGGTGACTTCAATCGTCACCACGAGGAGTGGTTAAACTCCTCAATCAGAACCTATGAAGAAGTTAGAAACTGTCATGACTTCTCTATGGTTTACGATCTGTACCAGATAGTCGATAAGCTCACTCGGCAGAGTGCTCGCGTAGGAACGATGTCTGTGAGTGGTGCTTGCTATCTAATTGTCTGTGACAAGCACTCAGATAGAGTATGAGACAATTTGCTGACCTTTCCATGAGGCAGTTAATGATAGAAATGAAAAATAGTTTTGTAAAAAAATATAAATCGGTGTGATAACAGAAAGATCATACTGTAAAAGAAACGTTTTACTCTACATTGTTATAAAGAGGATTCCTTTGTAATTGTTTTGAAATAGTATAGACTTTAATCAACGTCAGGTCGCCTTCCGCAAGCTTCAAATAGAATTCTACAAGTATAATAATTGGTTTGGTTTGTTTTGTTTTACGTCATATCAACCTCAATGAGTCATTTAATGCAGACAACTTTTTTTCCTGGTGATATTTTTGTTTTGCCAAAAAACTATTTCTGTTAATATTTTCCTGAAAAATGTATAGCTGGTAATATTATTTTTCAAAAACGTATTATCAGATGCCCTGCTGTTGGACGTAGTTTATAGTTTTACCCGGGTGGCGGACGTAGTTTATCGTCTTACCCAGGAGGTGGGTGTAATTTATCGACTTACCCAGGACGCAGATGTAGTTTGTCGTCTTGCCCAGGACACGGATCTAGTTTATCGTCTTACCCAGGAGGTGGATGTAGCTTATGGTCTTACCCAGGACGCGGATGCAGTTTATCGTCTTACCCAGGACGCGGATGTAGTGTATCATCATACCCAGGACGCGGATGTAGTTTATCGTCATACCCAGGACGCAGATGAAGTTTATCGTCTTACCCAGGACGCGGATGAAGTTTATCGTCTTATCCAGGACGCGAATGTAGTTTATCGTCTTACCCAGGACGCGGATGTAGTTTATCGTCTTACCCAGGACGCGGATGAAGTTTATCCTCTTACCCAGGAGATGGATGTAGTTTATCGTCTTACCCAGGAGATGGATGTAGTTTATCGTCTTACCCAGGACGCGGATGTAGTTTATCGTCTTACCCAGGACGCGGATGTAGTTTATCCTCTTACCCAGGACGCGGATGTAGTTTATCGTCTTACCCAGGACGCGGATGAAGTTTATTGTCATACCCAGGACGCGGATGTAGTTTATCGTCTTACCCAGGACGCGGACGTAGTTTATCGTCTTACCCAGGAGATGGATGTAGTTTATCGTCTTACCCAGGACGCGGATGAAGTTTATCGTCTTATCCAGGACGTGAATGTAGTTTATCGTCTAACCCAGGACGCGGATGAAGTTTATCGTCTTACCCAGGACGCGGATGTAGTTTATCGTCTTACCCAGGACGCGGATGAAGTTTATCCTCTTACCCAGGACGCGGATGTAGTTTATCGTCTTACCCAGGAGATGGATGTAGTTTATCGTCTTAACCAGGACGCGGATGTAGTTTATCGTCTTACCCAGGACGCGGATGAAGTTTATTGTCATACCCAGGACGTGGATCTAGTTTATCGTCTTACCCAGGACGCGGACGTAGTTTATCGTCTTACCCAGGAGATGGATGTAGTTTATCGTCTTACCCAGGACGCGGATGTAGTTTATCGTCTTACCCAGGACGCGGATGTAGTTTATCGTCTTACCCAGGACGCGGATGAAGTTTATCGTCTTACCCAGGACGCGGATGTTGTTTATCGTCTTACCCAGGACGCGGATGTAGTTTATTGTCTTACCCAGGACGCGGATGAAGTTTATTGTCATACCCAGGACGTGGATCTAGTTTATCGTCTTACCCAGGACGCGGACGTAGTTTATCGTCTTACCCAGGAGATGGATGTAGTTTATCGTCTTACCCAGGAGATGGATGTAGTTTATCGTCTTAACCAGGACGCGGATGTAGTTTATCGTCTTACCCAGGACGCGGATGAAGTTTATCGTCATACCCAGGACGCAGATCTAGTTTATCGTCTTACCCAAGATGCGGACGTAGTTTATCGTCTTACCAGGAGATGGATGTAGTTTATCGTCTTACCCAGGACGCGGATGTAGTTTATCGTCTTGACCAGTACTCGGATGTAGTTTATTGTCTTACCCAGAACTGATAATAATTGGGATTTGGTCTTTAAATTTTCTCGATTGATTTTTCGGTTCTGATGCCCCAGCGTAGGACAGGACACGCTATGCCATATTTTAATATCAAACTCAATAGATCTATTTAAATAAAAGATAATTTTCAAAATCAATTTCTTTTTTTAAAACGTCTGCATTTGTCCACGAAGAGTGACAACAAAGGATTGTGGGAAAATGGTGAGTTTTTTTTGTGGCAAACAATCGAATCTTTTAGTCCAATTCCGTTTCTATTTTCCACTACTAACGATTCTCATTATTTAAAATTGAAAGCCTTCTTAAAACTTTCTAGTTAAAACATGAACTTTCTCTGAAATTTTTCGTTTTGGATAACAGCGATCATTCTTTATGGCTGACGATGTGATTGGTACTTCCAATTTGCTTTTAGCAATAAATGAATGAATGAAACAAACCAAAATGGCTGCGATGCTAGAGCCGTTTTTTTTTCCTCCACTCGTTTGAGATGATGTTGTCAACAATCATCATTGACTACTGAATGGCGTCAGAAAGTCTGAAAAGCATGAGACAATGGTGACAGG
The DNA here is from genome assembly GCA_964036315.1 of Acanthosepion esculentum. NCBI lineage: Eukaryota > Metazoa > Mollusca > Cephalopoda > Sepiida > Sepiidae > Acanthosepion > Acanthosepion esculentum. The sequence goes on along the minus strand of OZ038489.1, from coordinate 16,335,112 downwards.
TTGCCATTAAGCTGGGGTCTGGAACAAAGCAAAAGAAAAGTTCCTTTCAAACCCGGAAGCATCTGTTTAATTTGAAAATTTGTTTGCTTTTCTATTTTAAGCTTCTTTCACTTTAGATTGGAGAATTAATTTTGTGTTACAAGCTTAGAGCCTACAACATCTGTTCAACAAACTGTTTTCCTGATTTCATTAAGTTCTTACTTGATAGCTTCCGGAAATAAAATCTTTCTTCGTATGGCTTACTTACCGATCTCACTCTATTGTCCGGAGGTATTTTTATGGGAAGATCTATTCATCTTTCTTCAGTGACAATTAGTGGCTTCCATATTCACCGTCCTTTGGCCTCTTCACACTTAGCATTTCTATCTCGTTGGCCACTTTAACAATTCTATCAATGAATTATGCTTGGGCAAATCTAACACTTCACTTTTGCCTTGTAAGGAATCCTGTTGGGATCACGTTTATTAACAATTCTTATTATCTAGCGAAGGTTTCCTTGCAGATAAAATCAACTCTAAAATTAATTTAAATTTGCCTATAACGAGTTCTTCAAATTGCAAAACATTTGTACTTTTTTTTAGAGAGAAGGAAAGATGGAGACTTTATCTGAGAACAATAGCTCGAAATGTGGGCGCCATCGATGTTTGAGGCAGGCAGGTTTTCAGAGCAGAGAGACGTCTCGAAGATTCGGTTTTTAGAAAGATTAGCCATTTTTTTTTCAATCGACCATCCTTTCCTGATCATTCTTCTCATAAGACTTGACTTTTTAGTATCAGTCTTTAGAGGGTAGATTTTTAATCACGCAATGAAAATGTCGAGTTTGCTTCTAATAATTCTTCAAAATTTCTTTAAAGGATGCGAACTTTGATTTTAAGCGGTTAAAAATCGATTCCTCTCAATAGTAATTTTTTGAAATAGCAAATGAAAATCGATCTTTGATATGTTTAAATCCCCTAAAAATGAACTTGAAACATGTCATGGGTGATGATTATGACGAAGTTAAAATTCCGGCCTAGACTGTTACGCTCCCATTGGCACTAATACTCTTGGAAAAGGCATGAATCCACATCTTCTCTCTCTAGCTAAGGGTTAAATAGTAATTAAACATGACACTCTAGCTATGGGCTGTAACCAGTTTAAGGGAAGGAAAATCGTGGATCAGGCAACAGGAAGCCACTATCTTTCCAAAGAATACATGGCAATCCATAGATAATAAAGAAAGGGACTATGTGGAGAGCCATGTTCGCCTATAAAAGCATGATGAAGATTATTATAATAGTAGATGCATTGCTTGTGTGGCGGTATGGAAGTGTAACAGATTCAAATGAATCACGCTATAAGAGGAGAACCCTTCAGACAAAGTGGATTTAAAATTACAGCAGAATCCCTCATATCTGGAGTGCCTCAAATCCGGAATCCCGCATATCCGGACATGATTTTGATGTGTGTATTTGAACTATTTGGGTGATATGTAACTGATTTGAAATTTCTGTTTTTCAGGAAATTTACTTTTGATAATTGCTTATGCTTATTTCACCCTAATGGCTTGTATTGGTGCAAAAGATGATGGGAATAAGAGGAAAGGATGACAACGAGACATATTTGCAAAGATAGTGACGAGATGCATGATTGTGATGAAACCTGGAATGAAATTGAAAAAGCTATTGAAAAGGTTGTCAGTTTTATGGAAAGAAAGCCAGCATTCAGCTATGACGATTGCAATAACGCACGCAGAGTTAAAAATTGTCTTTCGTTTAAAAAATTTCAAGACAAAAAGCAAAACGAAATACTGAAAAAGTTGAGAATGACATTAGAAGAGAAAGAATCATCATGCAACAGCAATTTAAAAAATCCTCGTTACATTATTTGTTTTGCATACGTGGCAGACTTAATTTAATGAATTTTCATTAACATTACATAATTTATTTCTTTTTCTTTAAAATCAATTCCGTTATATTTCACTCACCATTAGCTTATTTGGTTTACTATAAAACATTGAAAATAAATGTTAAATCTGATTTCAGTTCTTTTATTTGAATCTAAAACTCATCTAAACACTCATATCAGGGTTTTTGGTTTGGTTTGCTTTGTTTTACGGCATATCAACACGTCAATGGGTTATTTAATGCCGGCAAGATTTTTATTGCTGGTTTGCTTTGCTTTGCTTTACGGCATATCAACACGTCAATGGGTTATTTAATGCCGGCAAGATTTTTATTGCTGGTTTGGTTTACTTTGTTTTACGGCATATCAACACGTCAATGGGTTATTTAATGCCGGCAAGATTTTTATTGCTGTTTTGCTTTGCTTTGCTTTACGGCATATCAACAGTCAATGGGTTATTTAATGCCGACAAGATTTTTATTGCTGGTTTGCTTTGCTTTGCTTTACGGCATATCAACACGTCAATGGGTTATTTAATGCCGACAACATTTTTATTGCTGGTTTGCTTTGCTTTGCTTTACGGCATATCAACAGTCAATGGGTTATTTAATGCCGGCAAGATTTTTATTGCTGGTTTGGTTTGCTTTGTTTTACGGCATATCAACACGTCAATGGGTTATTTAATGCCGACAACATTTTTATTGCTGGTTTGCTTTGCTTTGCTTTACGGCATATCAACACGTCAATGGGTTATTTAATGCCGGCAAGATTTTTATTGCTGGTTTGGTTTGCTTTGTTTTACGGCATATCAACACGTCAATGGGTTATTTAATGCCGACAACATTTTTATTGCTGGTTTGCTTTGCTTTGCTTTACGGCATATCAACACGTCAATGGGTTATTTAATGCCAACAACATTTTTATTGCTGGTTTGGTTTGGTTTGCTTTACGGCATATCCACCTCAATGGGTTATTTAATGCCTATAACATTTTTATTGCTGATAATATGTTTTCTTTGAAAATCTATTTCTGGGAATATTTTTCCTTGAAGAAATCTATAGCTGGTCATATTTTTATCAAAGAATGTATAACAGTTTGTATTGCTAGTACTTTTTATTTTAAAGTATTTCTGATAATAATTTTCCTTCAAAAATTATTGCTGACAATATTTTTTTTATTACAAAGTATTTCTGATATTAAAACCTATTTTTAAACAAATTTAGGTGTCAACTATTTGCCCATAGCTGGGACCCTAACAGGTGCTACCACCCCGGGTCAGGGTGGACCTGGGAACGCCAGCAATTAAGAGGTGGTTCCACGCTCCTCAAAACCTCGTGATCAGAGGGCTTGGATGTTGGATTTAGTTTATTGTCTTACCCAGGACGCTATCCGGATTTTGTAACCAATTCCTCATATCCGGAAGGCCTTCTTAGTTCGGTTGTCAGGAATTCTACTGTATTCTGATTTTGAGAATATTCCTTTGTACAGAACTAAAGCATCAAGGGCTATTTATTGTATTCCATTAATTATGACGATAACAAACAAAAGACTTCGAGCAAGGCATAGACTTGCTGGGATCTGTCATTCAAATCTTGGCAGTTGTCAAACTCGCTGCATTCGGGCAGAGAGGAACCCGGACGAGGCTATACCGAAGGGCAGAGTCTCGTCCAGGGAGGTAGACAGACCCGAATCCGTTTATGCGGGGTTTACGGGGAATTTTTGGCCGATCCTAAGGGATCGGATTGCCCCACATTAAATTCGGCCTTGTGCCACATCCTACCTCGTGGGGAGGCTGGTAAATATCGACTAGCTGGGATCTGGTACTCAGATCTTGGCTGCTGTCGAACTCTTTGCCTTCGGGCAGAGAGGAACCCGGTCGAGGCTATACCGAAGGGCAGAGTCTCGTCCAGGGAGGTAGACAGACCCGAATCCGTTTATGCGGGGTTTACGGGGAATTTTTGGCCGATCCTAAGGGATCGGATTGCCCCACATTAAATTCGGCCTTGTGCCACATCCTACCTCGTGGGGAGGCTGGTAAATATCGACTAGCTGGGATCTGGTACTCAGATCTTGGCTGCTGTCGAACTCTTTGCCTTCGGGCAGAGAGGAACCCGGTCGAGGCTATACCGAAGGGCAGAGTCTCGTCCAGGGAGGTAGACAGACCCGAATCCGTTTATGCGGGGTTACGGGAAATTTTTGGCCGAGCCTACGGGCTCGATTTTCCCCACATTAAACTCGGCCTTGTGCCATATCCTTCCTTGTGAGGAGGTAAGTAAATACGGACTTCAAGCAAGGTAGATTATTTTTTTTTCTTATTTATCTGGAATTCTTGCGGCTAAAAAGCATTTCCATTATTTTGGGGGGAAAGTAACTCGGCTAAAACTTGAAGATATAGAAACATTATAACAGAAGCACGCCTTCACGAAGACATTTCTTTTGAGCAGCAGGGCCGTACAGAGATATTTGTCTTTGCAATCGGCATGCAACATTCTCACCTGTATCGTATTCCTGTAGCGTATATTTAGAAAATCATGGGTTTATTTTATTTCCTTGAACTCATTCTTATTTAAAAATTTGGGCCGAGAAATGAGATTTCTGTCGACTGTTTCGAGATAACACAGTTTATCGTCTCTATTCGAGGCTTTCAAGGCGTTTGATAATTTGCAGTCGTCTTTTTGTCGATATTACCGAATAAAATACAGGGTGCGACTGGTATTTGAGGACAGATTTTATGGATTAGTAAAAAAAAACTTGCTGAACAAATGAATATAATTATATTTGATTACAAACAGGTAAACATGAAATTTAGCTAACTATTATTCAATTTTATTCAATAAAACCACTATTAGCATCAATAATTGCCTCTACACGAGGTCGAAATCAGCTGCAAGTTCTGATTATTTGGTCCTTATTTATGTCAGACATTACTCGAACTATTGCAGCTTTAAGAGCGTCTTTGGTGTTATGAGGCTGTTTATTAACCTCCTTCTCAACAACGCTCCACACATAGTAGTCTAGTGGGCTGATATCTGGGGAGTTAGGAGGCCAAATGTTGGGTGTGATGTGTTCGTACAAATCGTCAGCCATCCATTCTTGCAACTCTGAGGAAACGTGCAATATCCAAAATCGCTCTGATCAGCCTTTAATGCCACAATCACAGCATGCCTTTTCATTTCATTTGTTATCATAGGGTTTGCCATTCTTGATTTCAGAAAAATAAAAGCATCAAAAGTTAGTGAGAAGCAGTATTAATCTTAAATCTGTATGTCCTCAAATACCAGCCGCACACTATATATATATATATATATATATATATATATATATATATATATATATATATATATATATATATATATATATATATATATAGTTTTTATATTAATTCGCTGATGTTCAATGAATTCAATGGTTTCGATTTAGAAAATAATCGATAATTAATTACAGGACTCAATTCTTTGATATCCAGCGATACATTTCTCTAGATTTTGAAACGGCTCATTCTAAAAAAAAAAAAAGAAGTCTACGGTGGTGTAATGGATAGCGGCTCGGATTGAGGAATCGAAGAGTCGGGTTCGAATTCCAGTCGAATCCATTAATTCACTTACGTGCTAATACCATTGGGAAAGGTATTAATCCTCTTCTTCTCCCTCCAGCTATAGGTAAATAGAACAGCCTTTAAATGGCAACCTACTGCTCGAAAACTCTGCCTCGTCAGTCATGTATCGAAAGATACATGATCGCCTAAGCGTGTCTCCCGCATGGCACATAACTGACTAACTGATGTTCGTGAATGTCGGCCTTTCTCATTTTGAGGAATCGGAGAGCCGAGTTCGAATTCCAGTCGAATCCATTACATTCACTTACGTGCTAATACCCTTGGGAAAGGTATGAATTCTCTTCTTCTTCTCCTATGGGTAAATAGCAGGACAGAGCGGGTTCTATAGCCTTCCATTGCAACTGGTCTACCGCATAATTAAATGGCAACCCCTCTGCAGGAAATAATCTACCTCATCAGTCATGTATCGAAAGATACATGATCGCCCAAGCGTGTCTCACGCATGGGACGTCACTGACTCCAGGTTTATTATCAACGATTCTCGATAACCAAACTCAGATTCAGATTTTGTTGAGAGTCGAGTAACCATGTATGCCAAATGGAAAGGAAATGGCGAATAAATTACCCTCAAAATGAATTCAAACTTTCAAACACTGACAAAAATAAGAAAATTAAAACAAAAAAAGGATTTTATTTGCATTAGAAATGTTGCACGGTTTTAAATCATTCTCTCTATGAATGCAATCAATCTATTTGCCGTTGAGAATTTCTTTTCTTTTCTAGAAAAGTAAATTAGTCTTACTAAAGTCACTCCTTTCAATAAA
>OZ038489.1:16306348-16323848 GCA_964036315.1 Acanthosepion esculentum | reverse complement strand
CCTGCGAGGTAAAAGCTTGGGAGGGGGGTGTTATGGGTCCTTACCTATAACTACAGAATGAACTCTTCCTAACACTATGTATACTACGCCTCTCAAGAGAGAGGGACGAATCGAGTCGAGCCAATAGTAGTTCACTCCAAACCAGACTGACAGTCATACTAACACTTTCCACATCTTGTATTATTATTCCGTGTAATATATCTTCGTTATTTCTACTCTTGTGTTCGTGTTGTTCTTCCTTGGTCCTAACCTGGACCATAACAATAATTTATTCGAAAATTATAACATAAATATGTTATAAAATCACTACAAAATAGCCGTTTTGTTTCAACACTCCTGGTGTCTTATCAAAATCACTTGATAAAACACCGGAAGTGTTGAAACAAAATGGCTATTTTTGTATTTGTAGTGATTTTATGGTGTAGAGTTATTTCCGCAGTGGAAACTGTATTTGGACTAAATTCGGTCCTAAATAGGTTCAACGTACAAAAACGTTAGGAACTTGTTATAATAAGTATTACGCAGAGTAATCCAGTTGTGGTAGCTGACTACTTTCCTATTCGACTCCCGTCGACCCTCACTGACTCCTACTTATATTAGATGGGAGAGTCGATTATCTATAGACTAGGTGTGTTTCACCATAACATTTTATAACATATTTATGTTATAATTTTCGAATAAATTATATTTGCTCTACTCTGTATTGAGCACTCTTTTAAGAATAGTATTTTTTGGTTATTGGAATTTATTACCAATCATATACACCAATCATATACTTGTATATATATATATATATATATATATATATATATATATATATATATATATATATATATATATTTTTATTACTAATATATATATATATATATATATATATATATATATATATATATATATATATTAGTAATAAAAATGTCGGATTAATAAATAATAATTCATCATTTCTTTAGGAATATATGTGTGTGCGTGTGTGTAGTGTGTGTGTGTGTATGTGTGTGTGTGTGTGTGTGAGTGAGAGAGAGAGAGAGAAAGAGAGTGCTAATTTATTATATAAAATTTAAGCTATATTTATCAAGTAATAATGCAAAGTAAACGATTTGCTGAAGTAAAAAAATAAAATACGTTCGCTTTCTTGTAATTTAAAAAAACTGTGTTAATTTAAATAATTCATGTAAATAAAAAGTCTTTCTTTCTTCATCGGACGAAATGAAGTAATGAATGGCTGTATAATTATTTTAATGTCCATAGCTACTGAGTCCTTCAGGTATTTCTAGACAAGGTAGTTAATGAAAGCAAGAAGGAAAAAACTAACCGTCGATTGTAAAAAAGAAGGCGTAGTCGTTGGCAAGAGGGACAACCCAAGATGCGAGCTATGTGACTTACAGCAAAGACACGCAGTTTTTTGGCCTTATGTCACCCACTCTTTCTCACGCTCACAGTTGCCCCAATCTAATCACTTCCCTCACACTAGCACATATCCACTTTCTCTCTCGATCTTACTCAATCACGCTTCGACTCTCTCAATCTTTCTTTCACACTCTCACATTTGCATTAAGCTGGTCACTTCTCTCGCTTTCACTCATCCACTCACTCTCTCATACTCTCATTCATTCATTCATTCGCTCACTCTCTCAGAATCTCTCTCTTTCGCTCAGTCACGCTCCCACTCTCTCTCAGACTCAGATATGCACTCTCCCTCTCTTTCTTTCTGAGCATAAGTTGGAGTGTAATGGTTAACGAACTGGTCTCACAAGCTATGTTCAAATAATGTGACTGATACGCAATGTTGGAATCTTGACAAATCAAATCTTCGTAAATATGCCAGATTATCATCTATCTTGTTTTTCTCTGTTCGCGCCATATTGAAGTGAGAATTCAATAAAAGAAACCTTGGGTCAAATACTACTTCGCCCAACGTGAGCATTGAATATTTTACAAGTACATGAACGTACTATATGAAAAATGTTAGAAAGATTGCGTTGCCCTAATCTCCGACCTGTGTACGAGTGGGATGCTTTGTAAATCAATATTCTAAATCTGGGATTTCAACAGATTTGAAACACGAAACACTGGTGTCGACGGGATATATGCAACTCCTTCAGCCATCAAGCTGCTCCGGTCGCTAAACAGCTTGAGAGATGCATCTATTCTTCTACACATTTCATATTATGGGATGTTTTTTTCTAATAGAATTTCTTTCTCCATCTCACACCCAAAAGGCATTACAGAACAAAACCAAAGATGCGCATGCGCTGTGTGCGTGTTTCATTAAGGGAACTTCTTTACAATCAGTCAAAGGTGAAGTTACAAGAAGACACCAATACTGAAGAAATATTCTGACATGGAAATAACAAAAGTGGCCGCCACTGGATTTAAAAATCATCTTTTAATTTAACTTCGTCATATTCATTCGAAATTTAGTCACACGTTGTCATTTATTCTTTATGAATTCTCTGCCACATTGAAATTTTTCTTTCAGCTTGGCGTTTATTACAAGAACGCTGTTTTCTTTAAATGTTGCATAACATCTTCTTAGTGTCGACAATTTTTCTCTTCAGTATATTTAATTATTTATTTTTGCATTAGAAAATTTCAAAGAATTGTACTGATCACCAGAAGCATGAATTGTCCTGTGCATGACGAAAAACGACATCCGGTAGCAAGGCTTCTGATCGAGAGGTTTTGAGGAACATGGAGCCACCTCTTCATCGCTGTTGTTCCCAGCTCCACCCTGTTAAAGTCCTAGCTATGGGAAAATGTTTAACCCCCAAACTGGGATCAAAACACTATGAAAGTATAAATATAAATTTTTATAGTAAAAATACCAGCATTGTTAAAAATACACCTTTAAGTGCCGAATCTAGGTGTGTCGTCAGTGTTTTTGTTCCAATGTCACTAGAAGTTTCGGGTCTAAATAAACAACAGACTTTTTCAATGAGCGACCCGACCGAATATGATCAGTATTCGGCCCGCACCCAGAATAAAATTTGCTACTAGCTTTAGGAAGTGCTTTATATAAGTTCCCCCAGAAAACGGCAACTAATCACGTCTTCATTTGGACCATTCGATGTTATAGATCGGGTATGCTTTGTTGTACTGATCTTCCTACATGCGGCCAAGACGGGGTGTTTTTTGGAAGAAGAGAAGAAAACAAACCAATATATATATATATATATATTAATAAAATAAAAAAAACAATTTATTCTATTGGCTCATCTGACGACTTACTTTTCTTTCTCTTCCTCCCCTTTTAACTTCTTTATTATATTTGTTTGGACTTTCTCTTTTTATAACTTTCCTTTTTATTCTTATTTTTCTCTTAACTACACTTAACAAAATGTTTACAATAGAGTGATTAAAATGACTTAAACTATTTACAAAAAAAACCTCCTAAAATACGGTATGATAAATTTGGGATATTGATTGAAACTCTAATAAATTCCGTTTAAAAACTAAGAGAAATAACATTTAACTAAAATTACTTAAAAATAAATAATAATACATCTTTCGAAAAAACATTCTTACCAGCAATTCATTTGACCCTCGGCAAAAAAAAAACTCTTTACAAAGATATGTCAATGAAACCTGATTTACAAACTGATTTCTTACAAAGAATACATATTCTATTCATACGAACCTATACTAAAAATATTGCCGGCATGAAATCACCCATTGAGGTTGATATGCTGTTAAACAACATAAACCAATCCAGAAGAAGAAATGTTTCGAACTTTTTTGTCAGTAAATAAAACCTCGCACGCCGCACTTGTGTGTGTGTGTGTGTGTGTGCGTGTGTGTGTGTGTGTATGTGTGTGCGTGCGCGTGTGTGTGTGTATGTGTGTGTGTGCGCGTGTGTGTGTGCGTGTGTGTGTGTGTGTGTGCGTGCGTGTGTGTGTGTGTGCGCGCGCACGCGCGTGTTTAGTAATAAAGGGATAGATGGTAGGAGAAACATGTGATACGGTTGCTGTACTACTACTACTACTACTAAGAAGAAGAAGAAATGTCCAGATGGCTTTTCTGCCAAATATGAGATACGAAATAGCAATTTCTAAATATAATTGAAATTCCTCGGAAACTATTTCATCGTTCTGAATTATTGTAGCTTAATTAGGGTTCTATAGCAGGGGATAATTGAAAGCTCTCAGCTCGACAAAGAAACCCCTCCACCAAAAATCAGATATTTGATCGTTTGCTAAAATTTCAATTTTTGGGATAGGGTCATTGAAAAGTAACTCCCTATTTTATGTATGATGGACTCTCCTAGTTATGTACTAAGATGAGTTGTGACACAAGGTCTTTTTTTTTAAGATGGGGACCCGAGCGCGTACACCCGGGCAAAGAACAAAAATTGCAGCAGGCACAGCAACCGTCGGTTGCGGTGGCCTCGGTGCGAGCGCCGATCCCTCTTTCTAGTGCAATGAGAGGGCGAGCCTCGGGCAGCTTTTCCCCTGGGCTGGGTACCTCTCAGTATCATTTTCTTCAGTTGCGACTCTGTTGTTTGACGGAGTCGCCCCCAGTGATCTCTCGCCAAGGGCAGAGACGCAACTGAGAGATGATAATACTCCTGGAAAGTAATTTACACACTATGATGGATTCTCCTATCTAACTATAATTTTGACAAGACAGGAGAGTCCATTATACATAAAATGGAGAGTCACTTTTCAATCACCCTATATATATATATATATATATATGTATATATATATATATATATATATATATATATATATATATATATATAGAGAGAGAGAGAGAGAGAGAGAGAGTGAGAGAGAGACAGACAGACAGACAGACAGACAGAGAGAGGTATGGAGTCAGATGATATTCATATATCAACCTCAATGGATTATTTAATGCCGACAAAATTTTTATTTCTAATAATATGTTTTCTCCAAAAATCTATTTCTGTGAATATTTTTCCTTGAGGAAACTCTCCAAAAGTTTTTATCCTTTAACAATAACACATTTCTAACAAAAACATAATTCGATTTGCATTTAATTTTTCGTCTTTCATGCTACTTGGATTTTACTGAAAACAAAATAATTTCCATGACTGAGGATGACTGAATGTACAGTTGAAAGTACTTGCAGATTTAAAAAAGACCTTATCCGGCTTGTAGTTATTAAAACACGGATGATAACATTCATCGAGTGGTTCGTAGGTTAATGGAACTTTAAAATTTTGTTTGCGAAGGGATTTCGCCATTTTATATCATTAACTTTACTAATCTACATTTTGTATGAATGATTCATTATAATATATATATATATATATATATATATATATATATATATATATAAAAGTGAACACAGAGGTCAACACTTAGAGGCGACAGTCTGTTTCATGCTAGATGCAATCATCGGGCCACGAGTGCTGTTATTTTTCTCGGCTATTTATATATACGGGTCAGTGGTGCATTGTGTGTAGTCATTTTTGGCAGGTGTTTTACCCGAAGTCGTTTATTTATTTATTTCTGTTGCCATATTTATCACAACGTTTCGGCCGTTGTACGCTCCGGCCTTCTTCATGTGGTTAGAATGTCGAACTGAACCCTTTATTTCGTTCACTGGAGTAGACTGTTCTAGTTCCATGTGCCATGTTTTAATGGATGTCAGTTATCAGCTATCGCCTGTTAATTCTCTTCAGACATGACTTCGATGTTGTCAAGTACAAAAATTGAACTGATTGAAAGATCAGAAAGTGACGCACAAGGTCCATCCTCCACCAGTGAAAGCAGTAATCAACAATCAAAAAAAAATTCAATGATAACAGCAAATATTGCAATATGAGCACCGGTAAAATTAGTTGCTGAAGATATTAAGTTTATAAGTCCCAGAAATTCATACGCAGATGTCCTTAAGGACACATAGGACAGTGGATAAAGGTGTTGGTTAGATCCAATGCCAGACTCAAAGAGTTGTGAGTTCAATACCTAGTTAAGGCAGTGGAGAACTTGGAGAGGTGAATTAACTGGAAACTAGAACAGTGAGCGAAATAAAGAATTCAGTTCGACAATCAACCAACTGAAGAACTGTACAATATGGCAACAAAGGTGAGAACAATAGTCCGAATAATGTAAATAGTGTACATAATACCTCATCTCAGAAATATAGACAGATCCTGAAGTTTCAGGAGATTATGACATGGCGATCACGAAAATGCAATTTCCATTACAGTTTTGAAAAGTGGAAGCTACACGGGAATAAGTGCTTAAGGATTCCGACTGAGTAGCCAAGGGATATGCGGGAAGAATTTATTCTCAAGGTTAGTTTGAGGCTTCCCAAAAATTACCATAATAATAAGTTCATTTTACCAATATTTTTATTCTTTTCTTTTTATGTGCCGTGTCCCTTCAGGACGTAGGCGATCATGGCCCTCCACATCTTCCTATCCCTTGTAGCTTTCAATAAGTTTTGTCCCTCTGCTACTTCCCCCAGGTCATGTTATGTCATACACTCGCTCAAGCCCGCTAGGTATGTCATGCGTTGTTTTCCTTTGTCTCTCTTTCCCGCTATTCGACCTGGGAGTATCAGATTCTCCAAGCCCTCCTTTCTCATTACGTGTCCCAGAAATTTCATCTACCTCTTCCTGATGATAAGTATAAGCTTCCTCCTTGTTTGCATCCTCTCCAAAACCTCATCATTGCTCATACGCTCGGTCCATGCTATCCTTAGCATTCTTCTGTAGAACCATACCTCTGTTGCCTGGGGTCTCTTCTTCACATTTGAGGAAACCGTCCAACATTCGCTGCCTCAAAGGCAGACACATGTCACTTAGCAGTTCAGTACTCTTTTCTTTGTTACCAAAGGAATCTTCCTGTCTTGTGATACTCCGCCTAGCTTTTGGAATACGTTTGAAAAGTGAAAGCGACATTGGAATCAGTGACTAAGGATCCCAACTGAGTAGCCAACGGATATACAGGAAGAATTTAATCTGCTGTTCAGAGATTGTTACTTAAATGCAAACAATGCTTTGAGTTTTATGCCATTCAAGATAAATAAAAAAGAAATTGAACGGAAAGATTTGAAACCCTAATCAACATATCACAGATATTTGGGAAATAAGAAAATGTTGTGAAATTCTTCTGCAAAAGATTTGCTTCATATTTTGGATTCAGCATCTTCAGAGATATTCCTGTAGAGAATCTACCAGACCTGATACCTGATAGAGTAAAACATTGACCATTCCTTTAAAGAAAGAAATGCGGTTTAAACTGATAATGTTTATATAAAGTGTTATCAAACTAGATCAGCGTTTCTCAAATGGGGTTCCCCGGAACCCTAACGTTCCGCAAAAGGTCTCCAAGGGCTCCGCGAGAACAGGTGTCACCTGATTTACCTTACGTCTTTTCAACATTACGTGTCCCAGAAATAGTTTTAAGGTTTATCTTTTCGCCAGCATAATTACATTTATATTATAGGTATATGATATTGGTTACTTATGTTTAGTTTTTACGATTCAGTTTAGAATTTTTTTGTGTGTGAATGAAAACTCCCTAATGGAGTATTATAAACGAACAGTATGAATTTTATTTAACATTACAGAAAAATTTGACAAAATGTATTAATTTTTCCTTAAACCAGTTATTCAAAAATATATACTATGATATTTATCAAGTAAAGTACGATGAAAACAAAATGAGAACGATATAGGGTTCTTAATACTAAAGTAAAAATTTACCTGGTGCTCCAGATTGTGTCAACCTAGGTTAACCTCAGAAAATATCTCTAGTATACAGTCACTAGATTTATCAGCTGTTCACTGTGTGTCCAGATGACGTTGCTTTTTGGAAGATCAAATATATTTTTGAATATTGATTCAATTTGGCAATGTTTCTTATCTTTTCAGAAGTCAAACAGACGTGATGCCGAATTTAACAAAGCCGATTAAAAGCAAAAACACAAAAACAATACTGAATTTCCAGACAATAAAGACCGACAAAGTCGTAACTTTTCTTTTCTTCGTTTACTTTCACCGAATATCGTCTCTAAATACGTCCTCTGGCCTTTCTGTTCACGTTATTATCATTAGAATATACGGGTTGGGTGAATATTAGCACGCTTTTCATTATATCAGCTACCACCCGAAAGCTTTTTTTAAAATTTTTCTTATTAAACTATTTATCATGCAATATTTCCAGGCTGGAGCTGCTAAATCCTCACTTTCCAGCTCTGATAGAGTTCAAAATCGTTTACGTAGCCTTGTGAGTGTTGACCCTTTTTCCACTCTGCAAATCCTTTCTCACTGACACAACATTGCAAGTCTGCCGCTACTCTATTGCTATTTTCATGTTCAGATGAGCTCCGTTTGTTACTTCCACCAGTTCAGGCATTTACAGCTTGGACATGCCGTGCCACATCCACGGATTAGAATCATCCACATTTCCCCCGTGTTTCAAATGTAAAAAAGAATGTTCTAATCAGCTTTTTGTTTTCCAAGAATTGCAGCTTTGTAGACCAGATTTCCACATGTTTGCTTCTCTGACCACTTCAACCCTGACCTCTTCAGGTCAAGGGTCAATCGTTATCTATAATCCTCATCTTCATATTATTCACTTTCAAACAACTTCTATTCCATTCATATAACACATCTCATTCAGTATTACCAAGTTGTTGGCTGTAACTCTCTACCTTGAGCGGCTTTCGAGCTTTGGTATAAAATAGTTTCACTCATGAATCATGTGCTTATTCTGTAATTTTAATGTTATTAACGACATTGAGCAATTTTTGATTTTGCAAGTATGCTGGATTCCAGTCATTACGTCATTCAATATATTTAAAAATATTTAAAAATATCAAAACTAAATTCTAAATAAGAACAGGTTCTTAACAACAGATTTTCATAAATGAAAACCAGAAGAATATTTTCGTTTTCGTAGAGATGCTGGTTTCAATCATTAGCTTTTCTGTAAATATCAATTTATTGACCTTGTGTCATACATATCAGATCATCTTTAGAAAATATGAAGCAATCTGACGGTAACTAACATGGTGTCCATGAAGCTAGATGTTGAATTATTACCATTCTAAATTAAATATCATAGAAGCCTCACTTCCGTCAAATACATCGGCGCGTGCCAATCAAAAATAGCTTCAATAATTTGCTACAAATTTGATTTTGCAATATTTAATTTGAATTATTTCTATTATTTTTAGCAGAGCCTTCGGCACGAAAACTTATGATTCTTTGCATTTTATGTGGTATGCGCATGCGTACAGTCTCAACTGAAATGACGATAGTGTCAACGATTCTGGTTTGTTTATTCATTTTTGATGGATCGTTTTGATTTAACTAATTCTTTATATATATATATATATATATATATATATATATATATATATATATATATATATATATATATATATATATATATACTTATCTTTGCCTAAACAAAATGGCAGATTAAATGCAACAGTGACCAATCTGTATATGTCTATATTTCTGAGATGAGGTATTATGTACATTATTTACATTATTCGGACTATTGTCCTCATCTTTGTCGCCATATTTATCACAACGTTTCGGCCCTTCAGTATCTGTCTATATTTCCGAGATGAGGTATTATGTACATTATTTACATTTTTTGGACTATTGTCCACGTCTTTGTCGCCATATTTATCACAACGTTTCAGCCCTTCGGTATCTGTCTATAGTTCTGAGATGAGGTATTATGTACATTATTTATATTATTCGGACTATTGTCCTCATCTTTGTCGCCATATTTATTACAACGTTTCGGCCGTTGTACGTTCCGGCCTTCTTCAGTTGGTTGGAATGTCGAACTGAACCCTTTATTTCGCTCACTGGGGTAGACTATTCTAGTTCTACGTGCCATGTTTAATGGATGTCAGTTATCAGTTAACTCCTGTTAATTTTCCTCTGAAAGTTCTCCACTGCCTTAACCGGGTATTGAACTCACACTCTTTGGGATCTAACCAACGCCTTTATCCACTGTGCCATGTGTCCTTGAGGTAAATAGCGACCAATCTATGAAGAAACTTATCGTCATTACATTTCAATATATTTCTGTCCCACGTTGCTGCATAAAATAAACTAATTATGTACAAAGCAAGAAAATGAATCTAATGCATTTTGCACCGAAGGCAATAATTTTCTACAATCAAAGATGAGGAATTAGCGTTAAAATTACACAATAGTAAGCGCAATTTTTCGAATTTCAAATGCAAAGTGTCTTTAAATAAATTTTCCTGAAATACACGCTCAAACGAAAATTTGAAATCTTTAAAAAATATATTTGCACGCAATTTTGCTTATGTACGAAACGGGAATTTTGTTGTTTGCCTTGAGATATTTGAAATGTACTCATACTCTGAATTTTTTTCATTAAAATCTCAAGAAAAAAGAGACAGAAAATAGAAACAGTCGATCATGTCTCTCCATAACTTCCTAACCTTTGGAGCTTTTTGTAAGGTTTATCTTTTCGCCATTCCTCGCATTCCCTGTACATTGACACAAGTTCGTTGGGTAATTTACTCACTATCTCCCACTGTCCCGCTTTTCTCCAATATGTCCTGTGAGTATCAAATTCTCCAATCCGCCTTTCCTCATTATGTGTCCTAGTAATTTCAACTGTCTCTTTCTGGTTCTACATATAAGCATCCATTTTGTTTCTATTATTTTTAAAAATGTTCTCCTTACACACATGCTCAGTCCATGGTATTCTCAGTATCTTTCTGTAGAAACCAAAAGTTGTGATCGTCCTGGGCAAGACGATAAACTGCGTCCAACAGCAAGGCCTCTGATCAGGAGGTTTTGAGGAGCGTGCAATCACCTCATAATTGCTGGTGTTCTCAGGTCCACCCTGACCCGGGGTGGTGGCGCCTGTTGGGGTCCCGGCTGTGGACAAGTAGTTAACCCCGAAACTGAAAAGTGTAAAAATAGGTTTTAATACCAGAAATACTTTGTAAAAAATTATTACCAGAAATAAATTTGTTAAGAAAAAAAACTATTGCCAGCAGCAATACGTTTTTGAAACAATATTACCAGCTATACGTTTTTGAAAATAATATTACCAGCTATACAATTTTGAGGATAAAATATTACCAGAAATAGATTTTTGACAAAACAAAAATATTACCAGGAAAAAAATAAGTTGTTGGCATTAAATGACCCAATGTTGTTGTTATGCCGTAAAACAAAACAAAACAAACCAAAAGTTGTGGTTGCTTCAGATTTCTTCTTCATCTGTGAAGAGATTGTCCAGCATTCACTGCTATAGAGGAGGACTAATATTATATAGTAGGTCAGCACCTTTTCTAATGAAATTTTCCTTCTTTTTTTTTGTTGATATTTCGTTTTCTTGTTTCTTAATACTTTGCTTAGCTTTTGGAAGATATCTTTCCCTATCCCAATGCGTCTGCGCATTTCGATGTTTCATTTTCCATTAAAACATTTCATAGATATTTCAATGATTATACTTTCTTGATTTGGGCGTTTCCATTTGATAGTTCACATGCTAGATTGTTCCTCTTGCTCACAACTATACACGTCGTTTTCTTACAAGTTTCATTTTCATTTTTAAAGTGATTTCCACGTTCAAAGGCTAATATTGTTAAACCTTTTTATGGAGTACTCTAAAAAAAAAAGGAATGTCAAAGCGTGTAAGGATAAAAAAAAATTAAAAGAAACAATAATTTATTCAAGGAAGTGACGTACGAAACTGCTCCCGACAAACCGGATACAGCAAAGCATAAAAATAATTTTACTTATTGGTATAATTTTCTTTCTTTTTAATACCTTGAATAAATCACCCGTAGAAAGAAGCTAATTTCTTCATAAATAATAGTTTCTTAAAAAATTAACATTGCTTTTCAAATTTCATTTCTGGATACAAATTGCTTGGCACCCTTATAAACATACCACTTGACAATTCTCCAAACATTTTCAATAGGGTTTAAATTGAGAAATACATAATAAACCAGTCGTTTTTACAACCCAACTCACGTAAGTGTAACACCTATCCTGACCCCACTAGATCGATGTACTCTGCAAGACCGGCCTTTGGTCTTGTCCTAGTCCAGTATTACAGGTTCAATCAAAGTCTCCAGTTCACAATGTCGATTCGATTCCACTTTTAAGCCACGTTGTGATTTTTTTATCCTGGAGAGCAATTAACAAATCGTAGATCCCGGAAGATTCAGTTGCTCTGCCTGCAAGTTCGTTGGGACGAGAATCGGGCCAAGCAGAAAAAAATCAAATATGAACAAATCGATTCGAGACCAAAAAAAAAATTATGTATATGTATATAAGGAAGAAATTGGTACAAAAGAATAATGCTTCTTTTACAAGAAGTGTATATGAAATAAAGTCCAGAAAAAAAAAACAAATATTGCAAATAATTCTGAAAGGAGAGAAGTAGTTTTCGGGTTCACCCTTTTTGTTCTTAGTAGTTGCCGTAATTATTTCACTATCAGGATATATGGGGAGGTCACTGGCAGTATTGCGCCAATATTGCAGATAAATTCAGTTCACTTCCTCCATTATTACAGCAATCATCCGACTTCACCCAGCTCCAATTCCAACTTCAACTTCGATTCAACTCTTTGTTTTCGTACAAACACGCGCTTAAATAAACGCGGTGGTAGCGACAAAAACATCGGGTGTTTGTAAACTTAGAATACAACCTGATTACTGACCTCTCCCACTTCATGATTAAATGAAGTATCTTCTTAATTGGTATTCCATAGTTTATATAAACACTATTGCTTTGACATTTTATATTAATAACTCTGACGAAGCACAGATTCTCAGGGCACAAACTTCACCACCGATTATTTTCCTCCTCTATAAACAATATTCTAAATTACTATAATTGTTAATATTTCAAGGGTAACTATTGCTCTCTGGCACATAAATATTTATCGGTTTCACTTAGAGCACAAGCTGGTGCATGAAATGACTTTTCATTTGAATATCACAATCGTCTTCTTAAGCTATATCTACAGCTTGGCCTTTGGGGATTCAATATAAGCAGAAGAGGTCATTTTAACGTTATTGTCAACATTCTAGAGGCCGTCCAATTCATTATCAGAGAATTCCACTCATAACATAACCCCTGCATCTCCTTTGCTTAGATTTCTCCTACAGCTTACCACCTTATTTTTCAACAGAGATGATTCAATGGAGGCCGAACAATGCATTTCTAAACTCTTCTGCATGCTGCATCGTGAAGTTTTAGGCATATTTAGAGCCCCAGCGGCTTCTAAGAACACACACACACACACACACACACACACACACACACACATATATATATATATATATATATATATATATATATATATATATATAGACAATATTAGTGGTAAATATACACATACATATGCAATTATATATACACATACATATATGTATAAAAATAATTCCAAGAGGATATGATCCAGGTAGAACTCAATGTCCAGGACAGAGTAAGGATACATACATATATATATATATATATATATATATATATATATATATATATATATATATATATATATATATAGTAAAGGTAACAAATTCGTTGATATATAATTTAAGTGGATCCAAATAATATAAAATATTAAAACTGATCCACCAAAAGAGCTCAGTATATTTATAATTACAGAGCAAATAATTAATAAACAATAAAATTCAAAATCACCTCATATGGGGAATAGCTATTTTGGGAGACGAAGATATCAGTTGTCTGTCTTATCTACCCCGGTATGGACTGAGTTTGTGTCAGAAATAGAAATTTAACTGTGAAAGCTAAAAAAAAAAAATCGAAAAACTAATATAGAATTTATCCATTTCAATTTT
The DNA here is from genome assembly GCA_964036315.1 of Acanthosepion esculentum. Lineage (NCBI taxonomy): Eukaryota > Metazoa > Mollusca > Cephalopoda > Sepiida > Sepiidae > Acanthosepion > Acanthosepion esculentum. The sequence goes on along the minus strand of OZ038489.1, from coordinate 16,310,047 downwards.
TAATTCAGACGAAAGGTACGAGACAGGGGTCATGACAGGGGTCAATAAGGTATCTGTCTTAAAGGGAAGAAGTTTTATAAAATTAAACCCGAATATTGATCTTATGACATTAATTTGGGGTTATATGAAGAATGAAATATTAATTTTAAATTAAAAGAGGAATAAAAAGGGGGGTTAAAAATAACTGTAAAATATATAGATAAAAGGATGTAAGGGGTTAATGGAAAGGGAGTTGGGGGGAGATTTTAGAGGAGGGGAAAGTTTATAAATTATAAATAGTGTAAAGAGGTTATAGAGGGTGGAAATAGAGAAATTAGAATTACTTATACTTTCGACATTTGAAGAGTTGGAGGGGAGTGAATATTATTGAAATATAGAGGTTAAGTTAAACCTATATTATGGAAATTTGAATTTGTTTTTATGCCGACATTTTAACACTAATTCATTCCTCTGATTCAATAATCGGTTTTGATTATTGTATTTTATTATCCTAATTTTTCCTTCTAAATATAAGCCACACATATATCTAAAACTATTAGGAGAACGTGCGGAACCTATAATCTTCCAAATATTCCTTATATATATATATATATATATATATATATATATATATATATATATATATATGTGTGTGTGTGTGTGTGTGTGTGTGTGTGTGTGTGTTTTAAATATAAGTAAAAACATTCAATACTTATCGAACGTCAACACAGAGTTTCGTATTAGTTGAGTCACTCATCGAGACAATTGAGACAATAATTGCATTGATCTCGGGAAATATATTTTATGAATGCATGTCTATGCTCTATGTTCAAATTTCAATTCTACAGTTACAAGTGCCAGTCTCACGAGTTCCCCACAACAATAGAAAAGCAAAATAATCATCTTGCTTTTTAACTTTCAAATTAAAATTACATTTATTAATCCCGCTAGCTCTCAGTAATAAATAACCATCTTTTTATGTATACACCCGTACAACGCTACAAATACAAACAAAATAAAAATATTCATATACAAATTAATATATATATATATATATACGTATGTATGTAATATGTATTTAGGCAGACATTCTTTATTAATATGTTTGATTACAAACCCCCAAATTTTTTGTAATATTTTACTTGAACTTTCATGTTTCCGAATGATCTTCAGCCAGTGGCTAATACAGGGTGTTGCAGCAAAATCCGACACTTGACAAAAAGAAAACGAAATAGGCAATAAAAACAAAAGTTGTATATGCAGAGACCCGACAGTTTATTTAGCAACAGTTAGAGTTACATACTACATTATTTTTCATTTTACTGGCGGCGACGACCATCTCAAGGCGGGCGCGGAATGAGTCACACGCTTTGGCGCCCATGTTCTTGTCCATAGCGGCGAATGCCTTCACGATGGCAGCCTTCAGAGAGTCGACCATGTTGTGGGTGTACTTGTTGGTCTTGGGATCGATCACGCCCCAGAAGAAATAGTCAAGGTGGTTGCAGTCGGGTGAGTAGGGCGGTCACAAGTCTGGTGACCAGTGGTGAGGACCATTGTTGAGCAGATACGCTTGGGTCGTCTTGGCCTCGTGTGCAGGAGCGGAGTCCTGCTGGAAGACGTAGGGGAATCCGGCGGCGATCTCGTCCATCTAGGGCTTCACCACGCTCCTCAGCACCTCCTGGTAGATCTCAGCGGTGACTCTCAGGCCCTTTTGAAAGAAGAACGGAGGCATGACGTCCCCCTCGCTGCACACAAGGCCAAGACGATCCAGGCGTGGCTGCTCAACAATGTTCCTCACCACTGGTCGCCGGACTAGTTGCCGCCTTCCTCACCTGACTGTAACCCCCTTGACTATTTCTTCTGGGGCGTGATCGAAGCACGCCCACAACACGCCGCTATGAACATGGTCGCCAAAGCGTGTGACTCATTTCGCGCACGCCTTGAGATTCGTTTTCTATTTGTCAAGTGTCAGATTTTGCTGCAACACTATGTGTATATGGAAGGACGTTCTGCATTCTTTGGTCGCGCGCCTTCGACTATTGGCTTAATCATTATCAAGATCCATGAACTAAATGGATATAGAAAATTTGGTTCAGCTTCTCTTTATTCCCCTTTTGAGCGTCATATACGATGATAAGACAAAACCTAAGGATCCTCTACTTAATAAGTTATTGATCCTCCAAAGCCCAACACATCCCATAATTGCACAATGCGTCATATACGATGATGAGACAAAACCTAAGGATCCTCTGCTTCAGAAGTTATTGATCCTCCAAAGCCCAACACATCCCATAATTGCACAATGCGTCATATACGATGATGAGACAAAACCTAAGGACCCTCTGCTTCAGAAGTTATTGATCCTCCAAAGCCCAACACATCCCATAATTGCACAATGCGTCATATACGATGATGAGACAAAACCTAAGGATCCTCTGCTTCAGAAGTTATTGATCCTCCAAAGCCCAACACATCCCATAATTGCACAATGCGTCATATACGATGATGAGACAAAACCTAAGGATCCTCTGCTTCAGAAGTTATTGATCCTCCAAAGCCCAACACATCGCATAATTGCACAATGCGTCATATACGATGATGAGACAAAACCTAAGGATCCTCTGCTTCAGAAGTTATTGATCCTCCAAAGCCCAACACATCCCATAATTGCACAATGCTTCATATACGATGATGAGACAAAACCTAAGGACCCTCTGCTTCAGAAGTTATTGATCCTCCAAAGCCCAACACATCCCATAATTGCACAATGCGTCATATACGATGATGAGACAAAACCTAAGGATCCTCTGCTTCAGAAGTTATTGATCCTCCAAAGCCCAACACATCCCATAATTGCACAATGCGTCATATACGATGATGAGACAAAACCTAAGGATCCTCTGCTTCAGAAGTTATTGATCCTCCAAAGCCCAACACATCCCATAATTGCACAATGCGTCATATACGATGATGAGACAAAACCTAAGGATCCTCTGCTTCAGAAGTTATTGATCCTCCAAAGCCCAACACATCCGATAATTGCACAATGCGTCATATACGATGATGAGACAAAACCTAAGGAGCCTCTGCTTCAGAAGTTATTGATCCTCCAAAGCTCAACACATCCCATAATTGCACAATGCGTCATATACGATGATGAGACAAAACCTAAAGATCCTCTGCTTCAGAAGTTATTGATCCGCCAAAGCCCAACACATCCCATAATTGCACAATGCGTCATATACGATGATGAGACAAAACCTAAGGACCCTCTGCTTCAGAAGTTATTGATCCTCCAAAGCCCAACAGATCCCATAATTGCACAATGCGTCATATACGATGATGAGACAAAACCTAAGGATCCTCTGCTTCAGAAGTTATTGATCCTCCAAAGCCCAACACATCCCATAATTGCACAATGCGTCATATACGATGATGAGACAAAACCTAAGGACCCTCTGCTTCAGAAGTTATTGATCCTCCAAAGCCCAACACATCCCATAATTGCGCAATGCGTCATATACGATGATGAGACAAAACCTAAGGACCCTCTGCTTCCGAAGTTATTGATCCTCCAAAGCCCAACACATCCCATAATTGCGCAATGCGTCATATACGATGATGAGACAAAACCTAAGGACCCTCTGCTTCCGAAGTTATTGATCCTCCAAAGCCCAACACATCCCATAATTGCACAATGCGTCATATACGATGATGAGA
>OZ038489.1:16296348-16303848 GCA_964036315.1 Acanthosepion esculentum | reverse complement strand
TGTGTGTGTGTATGTAACATATCGCACATGGAGTGCTGGTACTAATAAAATAGTGCTCGATGTATAATAACAGAGTTTTAATTTATATTAATAATAAAAATGATAGAATTAAATAAAATTAAAAATCCCTAGTTCTGTTTCGCTTGAAAATGAAACAGAACCCTCAGATTGACTGGAAAATTATAGAGTTTGCCCATTCTCCTAGTAGTTTTAAAGGTATATGCAATTTATGCCTACAAGAAAAAAACTTATTAAATTTAGAAATCCAAAGATACTGTTAAATCAAAGGAATGAACTATTTTCTAAATGCCGTCACCGCAGTAGATTTAAACTTGTCTAGACCCTTAACGAACTTGCATGAATTGTCATCCTTTGGAAATTATCTTGACTGGAGTGAACTGTTATCCTTAAACAAGTACATGAACTGCTGTCTTTGACAATTACATTGTATATTCCATTCTTCCTCTTTTCTTTATATATCCTTTCCAAATTTCTCTTATGTTACAATTTACAAAAATATCTTTTCTCTATCACTAAATTACTTTTAATTCTTGGTGACTATCAGTAATATCTTTAATATTACCCTTATTGGCCTTATTTTTTCCATTTTTCTTAACCTGAGGTATCTTTATTGAATTATCCTTAATTATCCTTTAATATAAGTAATATACTTTCACTACAATATTATGTATTAATAATAATATACCTTAATATAACTTTTGAGTTAATTTATTATGTAATAATACATAATTATATGCATTTATAAGCTCTATTTCATATATTTGTTTATATATATATATATAGGTAACTCTACTCGTGTCGAAAAACCTTCGAATTCTTGATTTAACAATAGCCAAATCAATCACGAAGGGAAAAAAAGGTTTTAAAATAGAAAGAGTCAGGAACATGAACGTCTGTCGAAAATAATCGCACAGATACAGGTTCAAGGCCCAAAGAAAAAACCCCGATACGAGTAAACAACTAACTAAAGAGCTCAATACAAACGTAGATCAGACCTAGTCAAACCTAATGAGCCAGACAAACCTACCAAGGTTTCACTTAGGCAGATCGTCAGGGTCGGCTGGCCCTGACGATCTGGCCCTGACGATCTACCTTGGTAGGTTTGTCTGGCTCAATAGGTTTGACTATATATATATATATATTATTATTATTATAATTTTTATATTTATTCTCAGTCAATTGGATGTCTAATTTTAAGTATTTACTTATTTTTTAATATTATATTTTATATGTGGTGCCTATGTTAATATATAAAATTGATATGTAGTATTGAAATGTATTTTACTGATATATATTGTATTACAAGGTTTGATGAAGTGGCATTTGAATATTTATCTTAGTACAAATTTTAAGGGATTTATATATTTTGGGGGTTATTTTTTGTTTTTGTATTAAATATTTTAATTTCAGTTAAGTGTTTTGCAACATTTTATATTTATTTAATTTTTAGTATTATCTATTGATTCTAAAGACATCTTTTAATTCCCATATTCTTGAGGCATTTTTCATTCATTTTTTACAATTTTACTTTTTTTATTATATTATATATAAAATTTCAAATATAATTTTTTTCCTTGTGGATGGGTATTAATTAATATAAATTTAATTTGATATATGCTAATTTGGATGTATTCATCCTATGATATTTACTTCCACCCCCTCCCCCCTTTATATTAATTTTTTTATACTTCCCTTAATATTCTTTTCTGACATATTTGTTAATTTAATCCTCTTTAACTCTGAATTATCTCTCTTTCATATTTTGGGGATTATCTCTTATTATTTTATATAATATTTAATATTTAATTTCTGAAAGTTGATTTGGCCTATCTACCGTCTGTTTTCTACTGGGTATATTAAATAGATTATCTCTTTCTTTCCTTTCCTTCTCTTTCTCTCTTCTTTTCCTCTCTGACCACCACTCATATCAAGACTTACACCACTTCCTGTTTTTTTGTCACCCGCCCTTCCTTTCTAATCTTCGTCTTCTTTTTCTCTAGTAATGTAGCCATGGGACGTGTATATATATATATATATATATATATATATATATATATATATATATATATATATATATATAAAGGGAAAAGTTTATAGTAGTTCCAACGAGAGAAAAGTGTGTATATTTAAAAGAAGAGAGAAAACGCAAACGTTTTCGGTTGTAATGTGGATTTTAAAAAAAATATATATTATGCTTTATTTTCCATAATTTTGCTACACAGGTTTCCGGTTTCGTGACCTTCATCAGGCAAAGAGTGGATATTTCCACATATTATTAAAAAGGAATTAATTTTTCTTATATTTTTTATGTTAAATATTCTCGATATTAGACATTCTCTTTTTTGTGTGTTAGTGACTCAAATGTCTTCCTTGAACTGGCAGTGAAAAAGTTCTGCGTGAAGAGTAATAAAACAATTAAGACTGGTCCAAGAAAGGGTGAGGAAGATATCTATATTCTTATCTTTTAATGACCCCGGTGTGTTCTTAGATCTATTTTCATTTTTTTGTGTTTCTGTCAGCATGCGTACGCATACGTATATTCTCTTTCCATATATACATACTTTCTTATTATAAGGAATTAGTATACACATATGTACATATATACATATACATACACACACACACACACACATACATACAAACACACACACACATACATACAAACACACACACACACACATTTTCTATGTTGTGTAAGGTTCGCGTGTGTGCCCTGAGCAGTTTTCTTCGCGTTAACATGTGTATATATATATACCAGTACGCGCATGTACATCTGCACTCCCTCTCTATACATTCATTCTATCTTATTATAAGGAATTAGGATACACACATAAACACACATACACACACATATATACATAAATATATGCATACATGAACACACACACACACACTTCCCATATTGTGTAGGGTTTGCTCGCGCACTTGTGAGCAGTCTATTGTTTTTGTCAATATGTGTATACATATTCGTGCCCCACATATACCCGCGTGTGAGTGTGTGCGCATGGGTGCGAGTGGTTTGGCCATTATGTGTGCATGTTGTGTACAATCACCGAAGTTAAGCAACGTGAATCCTGGTCCGTACCAAGATGGGTGACCAGTTGGAATTACCAGGTGCTGTAAACTTGGATATTATAAATACTTGCCGTGTTCCATTTACAGTTCCGTTCTTAATAATCACTTACGCCGAAATACTTTTGGGAAAATTATGAATCCGCCTTTTATCCCCCTTAGCTTCATTGTATCGCTGAAAACATTATTATCTTAAAAAAAACATAGAATTGCGTCCAAAATATTTAGATTTTGGCATTAAATAATCCAAATTTTATATACCGCTAACAAGAAACAACCAACCAATTCGTGTCATCAATGTAAGGACCCATAAGATCCTTTTTGAATAAAATGGCATCAAGTGACTGGACCCACCTTAAGCCTCTGCAACAAGTGTGGAAATGTTTCCTAGATAAATGCCATTCGAGAAACCCAAGTAGATATAAATTTATATTTAAAGACGATGTGGTGGATGCGGGAAAACATCTCGACCATAACGGCTTCTTTCGATTGGTTTATTACTTGATTTTGTTTGGCGGTATATCAACATCTCTACGGGTTATTTAATGCCGAAATCGAAATATTTTCTACGTCATTTTATACTTTCAACTACAGATATTTTTTTTACATAATTTTATATTTTCAGGCTAAAGATATATTTTTTAGATATCTAGTTTGTATCTCAAAAAATGTATTGTCAGTAATTTTACTACATGTATTATTACTTATTCTATAAGTATTTCATATTACATATTTTATATGTATTTTATATTACATATTTTATATGTAATTTATATTACTATTTTATATGTATTTTATATTACATATTTTATATGTATTTTATATTACTATTTTATATGTACTTTATATTACTATTTTATATGTATTTTATATTATATATATTATATGTATTTTATATTACTATTTTATATGTATTTTATATTACATATTTTATATGTATTTTATATTACTATTTTATATGTATTTTATATTACTATTTTATATGTATTTTATATTACTATTTTATATGTATTTTATATTATATATATTATATGTATTTTATATTGCTATTTTATATGTATTTCATATTACATATTTTATATGTATTTTATATTACATATTTTATATATATTTTATATCACTATTTTATATGTATTTTATATTACATATTTTATATGTATTTTATATTACTATTTTATATGTATTTTATATTATATATATTATATGTATTTTATATTACTATTTTATATGTATTTTTATATTTTTTAATGTTGCATTGATTATTATTTTGCTATAAAAATGTATTGCTGGTTTTTGTTTGGGGGGTTCGTTATCTGGGACCCTAACAAGTGCGTTGGAACAACATCAGTTAAGAGGTGGTTTCATGTTCCTCAAAACCTCCAATCTTCTGATCAGAGGCCTTGCTGCTGGATGTAGTTTATCGCCATACCCAGAGCGCGGTTTCTTTCGGCGAACAATCTATCAAGTGTTTCACAGTATTTGACTGATGATGTGGCATAAAGTTTCCATCAATCTTTCCGCTGACTGATTAACTTTTTTTTATTTGTGGAGGAGGATTAGGGTCGGCAATGGCGGATGCGTCAAGGTCATGGCATTAACCTTAGTCTCCTGAGTAACGTAATGAAACCAGAATGTCGCCGTTAGCTCCTTTATAGCGACTCAAAAGTTAAAATGAAATAGCTATGCATTGGAGTTTATATTCGTCAGTCAGTTGTTTCAGAACACAAAATTGAATTTTTGCCCTTGGAATATAAAAATGACGTTACACCTCACATCACTATGTTTGTCCACTGTTTTATGGTGGCAGACATCTTTGTTGTGACGTCACATGACTCGTGCTTATCAATATTAAGACGGTTATGAAACATGTTTATCTTTTTCACAATGCGTTAATTCCCATCGATTTATACCTAACTGTACTTTACTTTTCGGACATAATATATTTTCGTATAATATACCCACTGTATACATACATACAGCTCTAGCAGTTGTGGGTTCAATCTCTGAGTTTGGTACCAGAAGAAAGGAATAATCGACTCCAAACTGAACATAACTGCTGCTTATTAATTGGTAAAAATTTACCCATAATATGGGATATAGAATGAAAACAGTGTACCGACGTAGGGCTGAATAAATGGTTTAGTTATAAATTTCAAGTAAGTTACCGAGGAGAACGATGATGACAGATATCTAAAGAAGACCGGAGAATACAACGGCCGAAACGAGTAACAACAAAAAAGATGAACATGCCAGTTCGAAGAGTAATTATCATAAATAATTGTTATTAAAATACAATCTAGTATTAAAAAAATGAACAATCAACTCTTTTTCACCTATATTCCATTTAATATTGCACATACTGGCATAATGTTTATCATTTAGATTTTTGAGTTTTTCTCCGAATGTCGTTCATTTGGTAAACCCCGCAAAAATGTGTGTGTGTGTGTCCTTTTATTAAGTGAGAAAAAGCATTAGCTAGGATACATACATACATACATACAGCCAATGACAAAATTATTCGTACATCCATCAATTTTGAATATTTTTATCCATTTCTCAAAATCTAATGCTCGTGTGATGTCAGATTTTTTATATGTTAATAAACTCAGAAAAAGGAATATAAAACCCAATTTTCAGAACAATAGGTTAAATAAAACAAATTTGACAGGCGAATTATACAAAATAGGAAAAGACAAAATTATTCGTAGAAAATATCTTTTTAAATTGATTCGTGTAAGTATAAGTAATCGTTATATCGTGGATAATACGATATAAGCAACCAGGTAATCCCGAGTGGAAAGATTACACTAAATACAGGAATTAGGTAAAACAAATAACAATGGTTTTATTGTACGGAAAGTACGAGTAAGAGTTCTTAATAAGGAAAACGGGAGATACGTCACGGAGGTCCGTAGTGTCACACTCTCTCTTCACTACAATCCTTCGTCACGTCTTTTATTTTCTCTTCTTTAGACTGACCAATGACTGTCGGGGTGTGATAGGTTGTTCCACTATAACAGTAATTTACATAATTATTTTATCGCTGAAGCCTTCTAGACTATTTATTCAATAGGATACTTGGGATAGTAGTGATTACGAAGGTACGACAGCTCGGAAAACTCACTTTGATCGTTCTGATAAGAAAAGAACTCCCGAATTTGTTGGTGAGGGCCTCAGACTGAACACGGAGGCTTAGATCAAGATAGTGCTGCCCTGGGTCAAGAGGGTGGCTGCTGGAAGACCCTGGAAGGCCCTGGAAATCCTGGCATCAGGACTCTACACCATGACACACAGGCAGAAGATCACAATCACCCCTTACATCTGGTCTCCTAACTTAAACAAGCATACTGTCCAGGAGAGTTGCAAAAGATTCCAAAGTCGTCCGGAGGCCGTGGTTCAAGCCAATGGCGATTTTATTGAATAAATTTATACTCTTTGGTATTTCAAGATATTTTTGTGTAAATTTGGTAAAATTAGATGCCAGTGTTATTTCCATTTCTGTATTACTTACACGACAATTTATCCATCGCACCACACACACACACACACACATATACACACACACATATACACACACACACATATATATATATATATATATATATATATATATATATAGAGAGAGAGAGAGAGAGGGGGGGGGCAAATTACTCACTATTGGTTGGAAAATAGACATTGAAGGGGAAAAATGGCTCAATATATTATGACAGAGCAAATATATAATTATTCCCTGAATTTATAGGAGCTGACCGATAGAAACACCTTATTATTGGGAATAATATGCATATATATATATATATATATGTGTGTGTGTGTGTGTTCGTGTGTGCCTGTGTGTTGTGTGTGTCCATGTACGCATGTGTGTCACGTCCGTTCGAAAATCAAATGTTTTATTATTCTACAGGGGGCCGACACTATTTTTCAGACACTTTATTTTTTCAAGTTTTAGGTAGCACAGGCAGTCTGTACTGTTTTAGTGTAATGGCAATAACATTTAAAAACTGTTTCAATACTACAAATGGAAAAGCAGAATTCAAATTAGAAGTATTTTTATTTTTTTTTACAAATTTTAACATTACACAGGCGACAGTATTTTTCGGACATTGCCGAAACAATGCTAATAGTTTATGGCAGCACCCTTTTTTCAATGCCTTCTACCAGTCTATCTTCATAATGTTCGTATATATTGATAATAACGTCCCTTCGTGTTTCTAGCAGTCTATTTTAGCATCTTTTATGCGCTGCCACAGTTCAGCCTCTCTGGTTATTTCTGGCCCGTCGTAAACAAGCTCTGCAAGCATTTCCTATATGTTTTCAATTAAATTTAAGTCTGGACTTCTTGCAGGCCATGCCAGAGTAGTTATATTTGCTTCACACATCCAATTTTTCACAGATTTGGCCACATGG
>OZ038489.1:16266348-16291348 GCA_964036315.1 Acanthosepion esculentum | reverse complement strand
AAATATAAAAAAAAACGAATACGGATCTTCTGTACGTGTAAGATGTACGTGTATATGAAGGAAATGCAATTGTCCTTTCTTTTACTCGTTTTCTCTCTCTTCTCCATCTTTCTTTCTGTCTCTCTCTCTCTCTCTCTTTCTATCATTTGTCACCCCTTTCTCTATTTATCCCTTTTCTTTTTCTCTTTCTCTCATAAGAAAAGTAGGTAGCTGTAACTGGGGAAACTTGTATAATGCACAACATCCAAGCAACCGATAAATATTTAAGGATAATGTCTCTTACTCAAAGGCAGGTGCAAAAAGTATCAGGCGAAATAAATGCAAGCACGCATATATATTTATTTTATTGAGCAGGGCACCTACCCTAAAGTAACAGTTCATAAGTGAATCAACCGGACATTTAATTCTCACGAAGTTCTCCAATTTTTAACCCATTTTATATATATATATATATATATATATATATATATATATATATATATATATATATATATTATGATATATATACACACACACACACATATATATATATATATATATATATATGTATCTATATATCATAATATATATATATTTATGTATATATATATCATAATATATATATATATATTATGAAATGGACAAAGTCCGACAATTATTTGAAGACATTTTTATGTTTAACATTCTTTTTATAGATACAAGTATTTAAGTAAATGCTCTGTTTATAATAAACAGTACTAAATAACATTTACCGGCCTGAATGTTATTTAATACTGTTTATTATAAACAGATCATTTACTTAAATACTTGTATCTATAAAAACAATGTTAAACATAAAAATGTCTTTATATATATATATATATATATATATATATATATATATATATATATATATATATATATATATATATATATATATATATATATATATATATATAGTGGTACTCGTTTGAAAAACGTTAGGTATTTCGGCTTGTAATTGAACAAACCAATGCCCAAGGAAAAATGAGGAATAAAAAAAGAAAAATCTTGAGGCCTGAATTCAAGCTCATATATATACATTATGATATATATATATATAGTCATCCACGGTAATTTTCGCTGTATCACAGCTCATTAGTGTGGCTAGCCGTACGGCTGCTTTTAGCTAGGATCGAAACGCGGCTGAATTGGCGTTAGTCAGAGATTTTACCCCTAAGCCGTTAGCGCACGACTGGGAGAGGCGTCAATTTAAGCGTATTTATTTTTAGATAAGCACATAGTGATTCACATCTCACTATGGTCACTTTGTAAGGGAAGTGAATTCTTGATAATATCAACTTATGAAGACAATCCCAGGCTCTGGTACTGTTGAGATGCCTGAAAACAGTACCACGGATTGCCCCAAGCCGTGTGAATGAAATTTGATAGACGGAACAGTTTAGAAGCCATTGATGGTTGTGGTAGCACAAAGTCATAAGTCAGAGTTTAAGCATGCACTCGATTCGATTTACCGAAGAGTCATTTTTTGTTAAAATGCCGGGTGCGCCACTTATCTGAGAACACATCTTTAACTGGATATAAAGGGTGTTCCAGTTAAGGAGAATCAAGTTTTCCCTCCTCCATTAATTTTGTAAAGTGATTAGTAAAAAAATGAAGCTAAGTTATTAAAAAAATTAAAAACTTGTAATTCCAACGGATATTGTTAAAACAGATATATTTTGGAAAACTTTTGCGATCCTTGATCGCTCTTGAGAAATAAATGAAACGGTGACTAATTAAAAGAAGAAAAAAACTTGTAGTTCCAACGAATGATTTATTTTATGAAAATATTTCGACTAGCAGCTGCCAGTTTTGGTCACTCCTTCATTTGAGTAAAACATTGCAAAGAAACTAGAAACGCTTAACAAACCAGCCTTACTGCAACCGACATAGTTAAGTTGATAGATCTCTATCTCGATAACACCTATTTTACTTTCAACGAAGTTTTGTACAGACAGACAGTGGGATTTCCCATGGGCGGATTTTAAACTTAATTCACAATTAAAATCGATCCAAGTTATTGGAAGACCCAATGAAGACAAAGTAATATTATGCAGCATGCTCTAAATTGCATCATTATCATCTTGAAGCTATAACATTAAGATTGCAGTTTCCATTATGACATGGGAGGTGAGAAGACACTGTGCACTCGCGACTCAGTCAACAAGATGCAACGGTTCTGAGACAACTAGCTTTATGAAAGTAGTTAGGAAGACAGAATAACGATATGCGGATCTATGCACAGCCGGTGGTGTTACCCACGATGATACACATAAAATGCATCTCGTCTATGATGGCCTTGGAAACAGTTAGCAATCATATCGTCTCACCTCTTCCGGCAGGTTTTCAGGATCAACGTCATCGCTTCCATTGAGGTGCTGGATACGCTAGTTAATCTCTAGAACGAGGAGGCAGTGTAATTTTCCAACGTGAACCAAGAATGGCTGCCTGAGACTTTACAGTCATAACTCTTCTAAGATGTTACCCTCTATCTCTTCTGATTTTATATCCGTTAGACTACGATAGCTGAAAACCAACCAATAATCCCAAATACCAAAACAAAATTCATTGAAAGACGCCCTCGTGGTGAACATGAGCAACAACCGGTGTCCGATTGATTCTGAGGCCGCATGCAGACCGTCCGAGAGGCTGAGGGTGGTTTTGATTGAATAATATTCTTCTGCTTTTATAATTCCAATGTGTGACGAATTAAAATAATATTTAGTTTTCATTTTGAATATCTTTTTTTATAATCTGTTCTCAGTTACCTCATGCATCTTGTATACAAATGAAAGTAAATATCTGCTTCATTTAAAACTGAAATACATTCACTTTAAATGGCTATGACTTTTATTGGATAAAACTTCAAATGACTAACACTATAAAATGGCTAAGACTTTAAATGGCTAACACTTCAAATGACTAATACTTTAAATGGCTAACACTTTAAATGGCTAATACTTTAAATGGCTAACACTTCAAATGACTAATACTTTAAATGGCTAAGACTTTAAATGGCAAACATTTTAAATGGCTAACGCTTTAAATGGCTATGACTTAAATGGCTAACATTTATATGTCTAACACTTTAAATTTCTAACACGTTAAATAGCTATGACTTATATGGCTAAGAATGGTTAACTCATTAAATAGCTAACATTTTAAATGGCTAACACGTTAAATGGCTATGACTTATATGGCTAAGACTTTAAATGGCCAACACATTTTTTATGTATAAGACCTTAAATGGCTAAGACTTTAAATGAGTAACACTTTAAATGGCTAACTACTCTAAATGGCTTAGACTTTACTGGCACAGATAAAAACAAACGGGACGGTTGCAATAGCCAACTCAGAAATTGCACAAAGATTAAAGTTACTCACTCCACGTAAAAATAAGCTTCGAAAGTCATTTCTAAATTCGTTCAACGACAGGCCTTTCAAGATATGTCAGATTACAACTTCATCTGTGGGAGAGACACGCTACGCATTCACTTTATCATTGTCTCGGTCTTTTGCTTCTTACGAGAAATCGAAACTAAGAAAGCAATTAAAATGAGTGGATCACAAAACAAGTTTTCACTTATAAGAATTTTGTCCAGGATCAGGATTGGAGTCGCGGCCTGTTTGCTTTTGGTTCTTCAACATGTGTTGATACAGTAGCAATGTAAAATGATATTCTATATATGGAAATGTAGCCGAAAATTCACAGAGAGGATTCGGTCCAACAAGATTGGTACATGCTTATTATGTATAAATAATAGCAAGAAGTGATCAAATATTCTGATTGAAACATTAAGAGGTTTCAATAAAAAGTATTTGATCACCGAAGACAAAATCTAACAGATATTTGTTCTTTTCAATTCCTCGGTCTTAAGTCATCATCATACTTATTTCGTGATTATAGTTTCTTTACATCTCTTCTTAACACGGCATCACTGGGCGAAGGAGCAGTGATGCCTCGACGAAGGTCACCGGCCAAGGCCGAAAGGGTTCCTCAGATGAACTAGAACGGCCACATGTTCGCGACCAAGGCACCTAGTTGGAGGACATTGGCTGTGGTCTAACCCGAAGAGGGATGAGCTCCGCCAGATTAAAAAGCCCAAAACGAACCACATGATGAACACACCAAGAAGTCATTCACGGAGAGCCAGGCTCTGGCACACAACTGCGACAGATGGAGAAGAATGGTGGAAAGCTCAGTATGTCGGTGCCCCAAGGACTCCTTCCGGGTATAAGGGCGAAAGAAGAAGAAGAAGGAGGAGGAGGAGGAGGCGGCGTAGAACAATAACAAAGAGGGGGCGAAGAGGAAGAAGGCAAAGAAGAAGAAGGCAAAGAAGAGAGAGTATGAGGCGAAGAAGAGGAAGAAGGCAAAGAAGAAGAAGGCAAAGAAGAGAGAGTATGAGGCGAAGAAGAGGAAGAAGAAGGCAAAGAAGAAGAAGAAGATGGTAGAGGAGGAGGAGGAGGAGAAGAAGAAGAAGAAGAATGGAAGAAGAAGAAGAAGAAGAAGAATGAAAGAAGAAGAATGAAAGAGGCAGCGGCGGCATCTCGTCTCCATATTAGTCTATTAAAAGTTCCGCCGTATATTGTGTATTTTGTAGTGTGACTCGGTTTGAGAAATGTACGATAATTTCTAGCAAGAGGTAGCGGTAGCCATTCTGCAAACTGCGCATGACAGTAAGACTTACTCTGCTGAAACAGCTTCAACTTTTCGTCTTTTACAGGATAATCACGGGTTTGTAAAACATTCAGTAATGTCCCTCGGGCATGATACTTATACGTTCATCTCCCTCGGTCAATGGAATCGTATGAGAGGGGAATTTGGTGTTGATCGACGCACGAGAAGAATGTAATTGACTACAAATGTTGGGGCAGAACATGAGAGGAAACAACAGGATGAAAAGCAATTTGTTGATGGAAAGAAGCGAAAGGAAAAGGGAAGAGGAGAAAATTGAGTTTACAACAGAAAAGTCAATAAATATTGTCTATTGGTATTTCTGACTGATGGAATCTTCAATTTCAGGAAGACTTACCAAGGCATCTAAGAAACAAAGGTAACGGCAGTAACGAGGGGCCGATATTCTGGCCTGCGGACAACTGTGCCTACTGCCAAAAGCGATGCTATTGAAATGTTCTCTAAATATATTTGCTAGACTTAGAGAAGCAAAGGGCAGACAACTCTTATACACTTAAGGAAACTACTTGAAATAGACTGAATTCAGAATATTTTTTCTGTCCACTACTAAAAATTAACGTCTATCAAAAGTATTTTCGTTTTTACAAACTTTTACTCCTAAACTTAACTTCAATTGAAAATAAGTTGAAGGCCGATGGTTAAAGTTTTATTCATTCCAGAATATGTTTCCAATAAAACAATATAAATTAGTTTTATTGATTTTCTAAGGCTAGCTTAGATGTGTCACAAAGCCGAAGTTATGAGACACCCAATGAGGATCGAAGTCACTACTCTGTCGTAATTGTTCTAGCGAGACAAGCTTGCTAACGATCACGCCACGCCAAGGTACCCTATGATTCTCCAACCGTAGCTTAGATCTGGCATAAGGCCGAAAGTAGGGGCACATCTAAGCTACGCTTGGAAAATCCTAAGGCACCTCGGCGTGGTGTGATGGTTACCACGCTTGTCTCGCTAGAACAATTACGACTGAGTAGTGAGTTCGATCCTCACTGAGTGCCCATTAATTTCGGCCTTGTGCCACATCTGAGCTACGTTTGGAAAATCACTATAAGGGCACCTCAGCGTGGTGTAATGGTTAGCAAGCCTATCTCGCTAAGGCAGTTACGACTGAATAGTGAGTTCGATCCTCATTGGGTACCCCATACTTTCGGCTTTGTGCCACATCTAAGCAACGCTTAGAATATCACTATACATTAGTTTCATTGTGTGCGCTTTATGCAGAATTTATTTTTCTTTTGAATGATGTAAAAATTGTCTATTTTTCTGCAACTTGAAAAATTTTAATGCTGGATTAATTTAAATTATCCAAATTAGCCGGCAAAATAAGTTCAATGGAATTCAACTTCTGAAAGAGTTAACGCTAAAAAAAAACGACAAATTTAGACCAATTATAAGATTATATTAAGCAAATATGGCAGAGTATTCCAAATGTTTTTTGTGCTCACTTATCAAGCACGATGCTTAGTCGATGTGAAGCTGTAATTAATAATAAATTTTACGGCACTAAATACTGATAAATATTTTTTTGCTTATTTTTACTATAAATTTTTGCTTTAAATATAATAATAGCCATGCGGCCTTAAACTTATTTTGCTGGCATATTTGGATAATTTAAATTAATCCAGCATTAAATTTTTTCAAGTTGTAGAAAAATAGACAATTTTTACATCATTCGAAAGAGAAATAAATTCTGCATAAAACGTACACAATAAAACTAATTTATATTGTTTTATTGGAAACATATTCTGGAATGAATAAAACTTTAACCATCGGTTTTCAAACATATTTTCGCCAGTGTATGTGAATTGAAGTTGAGCTTTGGAATACAAGTTTGTAAAAACGAAAATACTTTTGATAGACGTTAATTTTTAGTAGTGGGCAGAAAATATTCTTAATTCAGTCTATTTCAAGTAATTTCCATAAGCGTATAAGAGTTGTCTGCCCTTTGCTTTTCTAAGCCTAGCAAATATATTTAGAGAACATTTCAATAGCATCGCTTTTGGCAGTAGGCACAGTTATCCGCAGGCCAGAATATCGGCCCCTCGTTACTGCCGTTACCTTTGTTTCTTAGATGCCTTGGTAAGACTTCCTGAAATTGAAGATTCCATCAGTTAGATATACCAATAGACAATATTTATTGACTTTTCTGTTGTAAACTCAATTTTCTGCATAAATTCTGCATAAAACGTATAAATAAATCTAATTTATATTGTTTTATTAGAAACATATTCTGAAATGAATAAAACTTTAACCATTGGCCTTAAACTTATTTTCGCTAGTGTATAAAGACAATGGATCAACTATATTAATATTATTGTTGTATATTAGTGTACATCAAAAGTAATTTTTAGAAGAGCTTAAAAATCGGGCAGTTGCACTATACACATGTAAGTTTTTTTTTTTTCGAGCGGTGGGGGTAAAATTCATACAAAAAAATTCAGGATTCGCGCTATACATGAAATCGGATCATACACGAGTATATACGGTAAATGCTTTATTAATTATTTATTTGTACCCCAAAACATTAATTTGTATTTACTCACCCCCCACCCTACGAGGTCAGGTTGTGACACAAGGTCGGTTTAATGTGGGGCGCCCGAGCGCGTACACGCAGGCTAGGAACAAAAACTGCCCGAGACTCCGCAACCGCCGCCTGCGCTGGTCTTTGTGCGAGCACAGGTCACTCTCTCTGGTGCAATTAGAAGACCCGGCCTCGGAAAGCTTTTCTCCGGGGCTGGGCACCTCTCAGTATAATTTTCCTTTGACGGAGCCGCCCCTGAGCGCAATCTACCCAAAGACAGAGACACAACTGAGAGATGATAAATAAATAACTCGAGAGTAGTTTGTATTTACTCACCCCCCCCCACAATTATTAATATATTAGGTCATCCCATAAGTTATGTCCGAATTTTAACTTTTTGTTAAAATGAACGAAATTTAAAGAGTATTTTATAATGTCTAATGGAGCTGAACATTATTTTTATGTTTAGATGCATTTAAACTGATCAAATTTGATTTCAGAGAACAGTAAAATTAAATTTTGTTTAACATGGAAGTACCCAAGAATCAATTGAGGCACATAATGCTTTATGAGTTCAAGAAAGGAAACTCAGCAGCCGAAGCGGCTAGAAACATTCACTCAGTTTATGGAAAGGAATGTGTGAATGAAAGAACTTGCAGAAGATGGTTTGCAAAATTCGGAGGTGGTGGAGATTTCAACCTTGAAGATGAAGATCGAACCGGACGTCCAGTTGAGTTTGATGAAAAGCTTCTTGAAGCAGCCCTTGAAGAAAATCCTCCTTTATCAGTTGAGGAATTGGCAGTGGTTCTCAGTTCAAATCATACAACTGTTCATCGTTATCTTCAACAACTTGGAAAAGTTCCTAAACTTGGAAAATGGGTGCCTCATGAATTGTCTGAAAACAACCTCAAATCCCGAGTTGACATCTCTTCTCTCCATTTTCGCCAACTTGTTTCATCTTTTTTTGGATAGACTTGTGACTGGCGACGAAAAATGGATCTTTTATCGAAATGTTAAGCGTCGTAGACAGTGGCTTGGTAAATGGGAAGGACTCCAGCCACAGCCGAGAAGGGAACTTCATAGGCAAAAGGTTCTTCTTTCAATCTGGTGGGATTGCCAAGGAATAATCCACTTTGAATTCTTACCACCTAATGCAAGAATTAATGCTCAAATATACTGACAGCAATTAGAGCGTTTGAACCAAGCTTTGAGGAAAAAAAGACCTGCTCTAGGGAATCGAAAACGGGTGACGTTTCATCAGGACAATGCGCGACCACACACAGCAAGAATCACGTCACAAAAGATCGAAGAACTTGGTTGGGAGAAAATTCCTCATCCACCTTATTCTCCCGACCTTGCTCCTTCAGACTACCATTTGTTTCGTAGCTAACAGAATCATTTGGAAGAAACAGCTTTTGTAACACAGGAAGAGGTTAAAACTGACATTTGTGAGTTCTTCGAATCAAAGCCAAAAGAATTTTACAGTAATGGAATTAATAAGCTTGTTAATAGATGGAAGGAAGTCATAGATAATCAGGGAAAATACATTGTTGATTGAATCTGTAATTAAATGTAACATTTGGTCACTTGTTTTCTTTATTCAAAATTCGGACAGAACTTATAGGATGACCTGATATATTCAAGCAATAAGTTCTTTTTGGATTTGGTTTGGTTTGGTTTGTTTTACGTTATATCAGCCTCAATGGGTTATTTAATGCCGACAAAATTTGTATTGTTGGTAATATTTTTTTTGAAAAAATGTATTGCTGGTAATAATATTCTTTCCAAATATATTGCTGGTAATGTTTTTTCTTCAAAAATGTATTCCTGGTATTAAAATATATTTTTACACTTTCATAGTGTTTTGATCCCAGTCTGGAGGTTAACTATTTGTCCATAGCTGGGACTCTAACAGGTGCTACCACCCCGAGTTAGGGTGGACCTGGGAACAACAGCAAGGAAAAGGTGGTTCCACGCTCCTCAAAAACTCATGAACAGAGGCCTTGCTGCTGGATGTAGATTATCGTCTTAACCAGGATGCGGATATAGTTTATCGTCTTACCCAGGATGCGGATGTAGTTTATCGTCTTACCCAGGACGCGGATGTAGTTTCACGAAATACCCAGGATGCGGATGTAGTTTATAGACATGCCCAGGTCGCGGGTGTAGTTTATCGTCATACCCAGGATTCGGATGTAGTTTATCGACATACCAAGGACGAGGAGCTTGTCTATCATCATACCATGGACGCAGATGTAGTTTATTGTCTTACCTAGAACGCGGATGTAGTTTAACAAAATACCCAGGAAGCGGATGTAGTTTATAGATATGCCCAGTTCGCGGATGTACTTTATCGTCTTACCCAGGATGCGGATGTAGTTTAACGAAATACCCAGGATGCGGATGTAGTTTATAGTCATGCCCAGGTCACGGGTGTAGTTTATCATCTTAACCAGGACGCGGATGTAGTTTATCGTCTTACCCAGGACGCGGATGTAGTTTATCGTCTTACTCAGTAAGCGGATGTAGGTTATCGTTTTACCCAGATATGGATGTAATTTGTCGTCTTACTCAGGACGTGGATGTAGTTTATCATCTTACCCAGGACGCGGATGTAGTTTATCATCTTAACCAGGACGCGGTTATAGTTTATTGTCATACCCACGATTCGGATGTATTTTATCGTCATACTCAGGACGGGGATGTAGTTTATCGTCTTACACAGTATGTGGATGCAGTTTATCGTCTTAACCAGGACGCGGATATAGTTTATCGATATACCCTCGACGCAGTTTTTTTGGGCTTCCTTACATGTAGTTACGTAAGATTTCTTATTAATTGCGATATTCTCATATAGTCGAAATCTTCTCTGAAAAACATTTTTCAAAAAACCTTTCATGGTGATTTAAACACCGGAATCCTGGCTTCCATTCTGAATGTCTGGAGGAAAGCATGTCTCAGATTATTTATCTAATGTTCGATTGCAGAGGAGGAAAAGAATTCACTTTGATATAAACTGGTTTTCTCTCTGATTTCAGGTTCCTTGACAATCGCTGCAATCACGCAGAATGTCATCGGTTGTGAGTTATGCAAAGGGAAGCTCACATCTTACCCGACGTGGTGGTGGATTGTGCACAAGAATCAGCTGGAATGGATTTACCTGAGTGAGCGCGGATGGGATATGGTTTGTTCAGCACTCATTGTCCTTCTTTTTATTATGGTATCAATCAGTCGACGAAGACAGGTGAGTCAATCATTCAGTCAACATCAATAATTATTGATATACTGGTCAGTCAAATGAAGGATTGTTTAATGATTGATTAGGTCATATATCATACTCCATTCTAACATTAGTAATACTGCAATATATATATATATGCACATTTCATTAAAAGCGACTGACAAGGTGCTTTTATTTAGTTTTTTATATAATTTCTCGTGCGATCTAATAAAGTTTTTCTTTTCAGATGATAAATTATATAAAAACTATCCGAATGTTCTTTTTATCCGAGCGTTTTCGGCTATACATTTAGCCATTTTAAAAGGATTATATTTCAACTGTTAGAATTAGAAATAGTTTGTTATATGTATGTTTTATAAAGTGATTCATTTTTTTGTTTCAAAACACGGTCAAGATATTATATTAGAAAAACATTATTAAATCGCACGAGAAATTATATAAAGAACTAAATAAAAGCACCTTGTCAGTCGTTTTTAATGAAATGTGCATGAAAGAAGGATTGCTGCCTAAATACACACACACACACACACATATATATATATATATATATATATATATATATATATATATATATATATATATATATATGAAGAAATATAGTCTTTAGGTGTGCGATATTTATGGGATAAAGTGCTCAATATCAGAGATAGAGCGTGTGTAAATATAAAAGTGAACATTGAAGTCATCACTTAGAGGCGACAGGCTGTTTCATGCAATCGTCAGGCCACCGACATATATATATATATATATATATATATATATATATATATATACCTACACACATATATATTTTTATATATACATTATACTTTATCTGTGTAGTCTATTGGATTATAGATAATAATCTAATGGATCACATACAATGCGCAATATATATATATATATATATATATATATATATATATATATATATATATAAATGGACACTGAAGTCAACACTCAGAGGCATGAAACAGACTGTCGCCTCTGAGAGTTGACATCATTGTCCACTTTTTTATTTTATATTTACATACGCTCTATCTCTGATAGTGAGCACTTTATCCAATAAATATAGCATACCTTAAAACTATATTTCGTCTTTCATATATATATATATATATATATATATATATACACTGCATGCGCCAGAAATACCTCGCACATATATATCCCAGAAATACCTCCCACGTAATCGTAAAACATTTATTGCTGGCAATGGAGTCTTCATCTATCTAATGTCTTACCATTATATGGAAAGTATTTCTGAGATGTATATGTGGAAGGTATTTCTGCCGCACCTTATATATATATATATATATATATATATATATATATATATATATATATATATATATATATATATATATATTCACCCACACACATATATATATATATATATATATATACACACACACACATATATATATATATATATATAGAGAGAGAGAGAGAGAGAGATAGAGAGAGAGAGAGAAGAGATTGAAAGAGAGTAGAAAAGAGATAGAGAGATAGAAAGAGATATAAAATGGACAGCGAATATATCTGCTGAGCGTTTTGCTGAATTATTTCTGTTGTCGAATAAGATGTTTGATATCAGATAGAAACTTGCATTTACTCTTGTCAATATTTTATCTACAACTACAACATCAACTGCAAACCCCACGGCTACAAATGCTCGAAGACCATTACATAAAAAGACGGTAAATCACTATAAGTAACATTTTTTTTAATCTAGTCGCGCATGTGTTAAAAAATGCCTTTTAACTGTACGGTCAAGGCGCTAGCATGTGAATTTACAATCATTTCACTCTTGGTACCGTTAGCAACGCTACCCTAGTGATCTCTCGGCACACTACATTCTTCTTTGAAAACAACAATCGATGGTCGAAACATTACATGAGTTCTTTTACAAGTTTCCAACTGACAATCAAACAAATTTCATGAAAACGACTGCGAGTAATTTTAAAATTAAAACTGTGAGGAATTTAGCAAAATCAATAAGTGTAAGATTGATGAAGATTATTGAATGCTATAGAGTTCAAATTAACATGCAAAATTATAAAATAATAATTCATTCAGTGTATGAAATATTGCGTTCATCAAATATTTTGTGTGGCTTATGTTTCGGATTTAGTCAAAAATAAAAATGTATGTTTTACTTAGTTTGCATAGTAAAAACTGTCAGTCTTAAATCAAATTATGAAGTCCATTCAAAAAGTTCGTAGAAAAAGTATTAGAAAACTATTCTAATTTTTGTGCCATTTATTTGCAGCAACATAAATCTATATGAGACCGAAGTATTACGAAATATTACGAAGTATTACGAAATATTACGAAGTATTACGAAATATTACGAAGTAATAGATTGGTATTTCTGCCAAGTTTAAAATAATTCATTTTCGAGCATAATGTATCGTGTGAAAAAATGAATCAAGAACTAACATCAAGTGTGCAGTAAAACTTAGTTGGAAACAACAATTGGTACTTTCAGAAAGGTTATTGAGATAATTCATCGTAAATATATGTAAGTTACGAGTGGATAATTCGTTTCAAAGAATAACAAAACAGTTGAAGATGACGAACGGATTAGCAAAGCATCAACATCAGTTTGTGAAGAAAAATAGTGTTCGAGATTTAAGTGAAGGCGACCGATGACGATTAACAGGAGAAATTGTGACTCAGACCCTAAACATTTTCAGCGGGCACAGTCAGCGCACCTATTTTTTCTGAAAAATTAAAGTTGAGCAAACTTTCTGCTTTTTCAGTACCAAAAATGTTATGGCTAGATCAGCAACAGGCAAGAACAGTACTTCCAGTGGAAAGTCGGATCAAAACCTTGAAGGCTTTCTGAAGCGAATTGCAACTGGAGATGAAACCTGGTTTTATTAATACGATCCTGAAGACAACAGCTCAGTGAAAGCAGTGGTTACACAAAAGTACAAAGGGCCCACTCAAAGCAAAAGCAAGGAGGAAAATTTATGGCGACAATTTTCTGCCATGCACGTGGAAAATACAGTTTTTTTATTAAACTGTTTTGAGAAAATTAGCTAAAGGTTTAAGAAAAATGCATGACAGAAATTTTCATTAGTGAGTGATAATGCCCCTTCCCCTTCATCACACCAAACAAAAAGGACATTATCTGTCTATATTTCTGAGATGAGGTATTATGTACATTATTTGCATTATTCGGACTATTGTCCTCATCTTTGTCGCCATATTTATCACCCTTCAGTATCTGTCTATATTTCTGAGATGAGGTATTATGTACATTATTTGTATTATTCGGACTATTGTCCTCGTCTTTGTCGCCATATTTATTACAACGTTTCGGCCGTTGTACGCTCCGGCCTTCTTTAGGTGGTTGAAATGTCGAACTGAACCCTTTATTTCGCTCATGTGGAGTTTATGTGGAGAGATAAAGTTTATACTTAAATCAATCATCTCTCCATTTCAGTTCTCCACGAACTTTTTGGGTTCTTCTCATATTATCGCCATTTTAATATCTTATACTAGAACTGAAGGTTAGATTGCTCATATAAATATCACTCCGAAAATCATTTGGTTAAAGACTAATTTCATCATGGAAACATTTGTGTAACAAAATTTGACAGAGTTTAAAAGACTCGATTTTTAAAAGAAATGGCGGAAGAAATCCTATGATTCATTTGTAAAATGTATGTTCTTCTGGATTTAATAATGGTTGCCGGTATTTTGTGAATATTCATGTTTCATTAATGGCTGCACCATGCATGCTATCAAATTTGCTATACGATAAATCTCCTGAAATTATCCAGGCATTATCAAGGCATCTAATATTAACGAGACTTTATAGTTTGCCTAGTGCAATGGCGCCATAATACTTCTCAAATTATCCACCTTAGGATCCTTATTCCAACGTTTACGACTTTTCAAAACAATCTGTAAATTCATATTTCAGGATTACCATCAGCTACCTCATCACATTCTTCTTAATCTCATCCACCGCATTTTAGCTCTAGAAAAAGTCAGAAGTCGAAGAGAATGCAAATCTGCACAATAGTTAAAGTAACCTGGGTGAGGCGATGTTTTACTAAAGAAAAAAAACTGCAACAACTCTAGTCGCTCAGTCATGCGACGATCAGCAATGCATCTCACTTCTGACCGAATGACTCGTAGGAAAGTTTCTGTTCACGCATGCGTATTGTCCCTTCTGATCGGTCACCAAACTAGCATCAAGTGATATTCAAAATGGCTACTTACGTTCAGAACAGACGTATTTTGATTAAGAATCTTTTTCGCCGACAGACATGAAAACACCTGAAGGCGTGAAACAGTTGGTGGAATTGTTGAAAAATAATTACTATCTCAAGAAAAGAAAGTCGCGAACCTATATTACTTTGAAAATGGATTGAATTTCTGAAATTATCAAAATTCGGTGCTTGAATGCTTGCAGTTCCATCGACCTCCCAGCACAATAATTATTGCAGTTTATTTACTCGTCTGCATTGCTTCGCTCTGAGAAAGCCACGGGCCATGCCACTGAAAATGTCTCCATAACATCAGGTTTCGTTATTTTCACCAAAAAGTACGAGAAACTATTATTTAATTCGTAGAAGGGAGCATAATTTTTATTTTTTTAGAAGAATTATTTTCTTTTACTCAATTTACTGGGCATGGTGTCTTCGTTTTCAAGGCACTTTCCTCCTAATCTCATTTGCAATACAGGAAGCCATTATGGCTGCTTTCAGATGAGGAATCACGTCATAAGTGCACAGCAGACTAATTCACTCCTGTAGCTCGAAAGAGTGAAACGAAATCTTTGACAGTAGATCTCAATATCACTCAGAATAGACAATAAAAAACACATTATAAATACTTCTTACGTCTTAATGTCACGATTTTCACGACATTGTGATTAAAAATGTTTTGCCTGAGATTTCGACTAAAAAAAAATGATTTTGCTGTCGTTTTCATTGTGCATGCTCAAATATCTTTTCAGAAAAACAACAGATATACAGACGGTCTGGATGATGATGATGATACGACTATTCAGGTGGCCAATCGACAATTACGTCACATTCCACTCGTCTATGTGCTTCTGCGCATGCTTGGAACAGTACGCCTCCTACTGTCAGAAAACATCAGCAATTTTAACGATGGAGCTGTAGCTCCCTGGTTATGTCTTCTTCAGGTGAGCAGTTCAATTACTTGTTCAGTCGTTTCACTTGGAAGTGGGGAGGGAATTACAAAAAATGTTTCATGTATAATTTAATGATTCTTTCCGAGCAGCATCCTCACCTTTTTTGTTTGTGTCACAACGTTTTGATCGCTCAATACTCCGGCTATCTCTGACGTATACAATATTTTAGAAGTTTTGAATTTAACCCTTCATTTAATCTGAAGTGTTCTCATATGATACTGTTACTGGATATCGCCGCATTTTCTAAAAATCACAAGTTCAATCCCAGGTCTACGTAGAATGATACAATAGACAGATAAATTGACAGGTGCAATTTCAGGAAAGCCTTCGAAGGGCGTTTGGCGGTGGAAAAGGCACAGGATAAGAACATTATCTCATTATCTTGAACAAAATGAAAGATTTGATTCAATACTTGCTAAAAATTGACAATAAACGATTAGTAAAGGCTAGAGAGTAGATCGATCAAAACAATAAAAACAAAAACAGATTAAAATATTAGTCGCAAAGAACTATTCGAATGACAAAACATATCTCATGTTTAGGTAGGGATTTACTAACTACCCATATACACACACACACACATACACACACACACACACACACACACACACACACACACACACATATATATATATATATATATATATATATATATATATATATATATATATATATATATATTGAATAAGACTGACGTCGGTTGAAATAGATATATTACTTCATATCAGGTAATTTTGTATTTTGTAGTGTAATACTATTTATTTGCTCTGTTATAATAAATACATTGAGCTCTTTTTATGGACCAGTTTTTATATCTTATATTACTACGATCCACTTGGATTATGTATCAAATGATTTATTACCTTACTATATATATATATATATATATATATATATATATATATATATTATGAAATGGACAAAGTCCGACATTTATTTAAAGACATTTTTATGTTTAACATTCTTTTTTATAGATACAAATATTTAAGTAAATGCTCTGTTTTATAATAAACAGTATTTATAACATTTACCGGCCTGAATGTCCGAGAATTTTTCATAGAAAATATACGTCCTCCGACAGGATTCGAACCTAATACTGTTTATTATAAACAGAGCATTTACTTAAATACTTGTATATATATGTATATTGACCACTAATATTATCAATATATATATATATATATATATATATATATATATATA
Source organism: Acanthosepion esculentum (assembly GCA_964036315.1). Classification (NCBI taxonomy): domain Eukaryota; kingdom Metazoa; phylum Mollusca; class Cephalopoda; order Sepiida; family Sepiidae; genus Acanthosepion; species Acanthosepion esculentum. Next base: position 16,274,529 of record OZ038489.1, on the reverse strand, counting down.
TATATATATATATATATATAACCAAATCAATCTCGAAGGGAAAAAAAGGTTTTAAAAAAGAAAGAGCCAGGAACATGAAAGTCTGTCGAAAATAATCGCACGACGATCTGCCTAAGTGAAACCTTGGTAGGTTTGTCTGGCTCATTAGGTTTGACTATATATATATATATATATATATAAATTTCCAAAAAATTAGAATCCAGGTAGAGCTCAATGTCCAGGACAGAGTAAGAATATAATATAAAAGACTCGAATACTAATATTCCATGGTTATTATTTATTACATTGGAATCGTAATCACATATAAATTATAACCATGGAATATTAATGTCTGAGCCTTTTAAATGATATATATATATATATATATATATATATATATATATATATACGACGTATGAGGGTCAAGCGGCTCAGTTCCTAGAAACCGACAGCCAAACACGAGTACGTATGATTTGTTTATAGTGGTGAAGGCTTTATGCAGAACCAACCACACTTTTTGAAGGGCCGAATACAAAGACCTGGTGCACTACGGGCCACATGTTCCTCAAACGACCCTCCGGAGGTCTTGAATTCATAGTTGTCCTTCACTTCGACCATTAGCTATCCAAGACTATAGAACCCAGTCTGTCCTGCTATTTACTCATGGAGGGAGAAGAGGATTAATACCTTTCCCAAGTGAATGTAATGGAATCGACTGGAATTCAAATTCGGCTCTCCGATTCCTCAATCCGTACCGCTATCCTGTACTTCACCGTGCCTCATATATATATATATATATATATATATATATATATATATATATATATATATATATATATGCATGTTTCATTAAATAATATAGACAAGTTTTGTCTATTTATTTTATGCAAATTTCTTTCATATTGTCTCATAAGATTAATAACATTATCATTGAAAGACGAAAGAAAATCACCATATTTATACATGTTTTTTAATCCTATCTAAGCTTTCGGGTTACATAAGCCATCATCAAAGATGACAATAACATTACAATATATTAAACAATGCACGGACATAGAAACAATGATAGTCTGTTTTTTTTTTGTTTTGTTTTGTCTTTTTTTTGCATGGAAGATTTCCAAGCAACGACAAACTCGTGTATACGAAACGCTGGAAGCAAAAATCACACCGCGTCTCATGACGTCACACATGATCACGCGAGAGTGAAAACGAGAAGTGTTAATTATGGGAAGCCGTTGGTATAAACTAATGGCTTCTGTTATCATTTATAGGCATTTGAGTATATTTGTGGAGTTTTCATAGTTTATTTTGTTCAGGTTATGTTTCAACTGTTTTATGTATATAGTTTCAAGAATTTTTAGTTTTTGTTTTCATGTTTAAGTATAGTTGTGTTTTCAACAAGAATTTTCCGGAATTGTGTATGCGGCCAGGCATGTTGTTTTAAATGCCTAAAAATGTTAGAGTTATTATTCAAATACAAAGTCAAGCGCCGTGAAATCGAGTCTGTGGTGTGACCAACATAAATATTATTTATATATATATTTATATATTTATTTATATATATATTCACAGACTCATGACTCCACTATCGGCGAGCATTTATTGAATTCTGTTGCTTGCAGAACGGAGTATCTTCCTGAGTTTTTCTCTGTCTTGCACAAGACATGGACCACTTAGACATCTTGGAGTCGGTTCGTATTAATATACAACTTCCTGTCCGGTGTAGGCGGGGAGAATTAAAGCACAAGTTGGCCTTATTCGGGTAGCCAGTCGCCAATTCAATGCCTAACTAGGAAAATGGTGTTTTTTATTATTATTTTGTTCCTTCCCTAGTTTTGGTATATTTTATCATTAGTTGTAGAAAATAATTCTTCTTATATTATTCATGTATGTTCTTTGTGAATTTTCAAAATGCTCCACATTTGCTCTTTTGGTGACTATGATTCGGCTTAGGATTCCGGATTTCCGGTTTCCCTTTTACCCAAATTTCCGCGCTACACTTTATGATCTATTTTTCCCTTGAACGTCCATTTTCTCATTGTTCAAGCGTAATTGACAAGTACAGTTTGAGTTCCCTCTGGTCGAAACTGATTAATCTAAACAACAATGGTAAAGATAATTCATCAATTATTCGGACAATTTCCTTGTTAGACTGGACTGGCCATAGCCGGTAACTTCTAACTAACGCCTTTATCCGTTAGTTAGATCCAGTGATAGGACCCAAAGAGTTGTGATTTCAATACCTGGTAACGGCAGTTGACAACTTGGAGAGGGTAATTAACAGGAGATAACTGATAACTGACATCTATTAGACATGGTACATGAAACTAGAACAGTCTACCCCAGTGAGCGAAATAAAGGGTTCAGTTCGACATTCCAACCACCTGAAGAAGGCAGGAGCGTACAACGGCCGAAACAATGTAGTAAATATGGCGACAAAGATGAGGAAAATAGTCCGAATAATGTAAATAGTGTGCATAATACCTCATCTCAGAAATATAGACAGATACTGAATGGCCGAACCGTTGTAATATATATGGCGACAAAGTTGAGAACAATAGTTCGAATAATGTAAATAGTGTACATAATACCTCATCTCAGAAATATAAACAGATTCTAAACGGCCGAAACGTTGGAATAATATGGCGATAAATACTGAGGACAATAGTCCGAATGATGTAAATAGTGTACATAATACCTCATCTCAGAAATATAGACAGATACTGAACGACGAAAGATGAGGTCAATAGTCCGAATAATGTAAATAGTGTACATAATACCTCATCTCAGAAATATAAACATACTGAAAGGCCGAAACGTTGTAATAAATATGGCGACAAAGATGAGGACAATAGTCCGAATAATGTAAATAGTGTACATAATACCTCATCTCAGAAATATAGACAGATACTGAAAGGCCGAAACGTTGTGATAAATATGGCGACAAAGATGGACACCTCGAGGCGGAGTAATGGTTAGCAAGTTTGTCTCTCTAGAATAATTATGACTGAGTAGTGAGTTGGATCCTCACTGGGTGCCGCCTACTTTCGGCCTTGTGCCACATCTAAGCTACACTTGGAAAATCACTATGGCGACAAAGATGAGGACAATAGTCCGAGTAATGTAAATAGTGTACATAATACCTCATCTCAGAAATATAGACTGATACTAAACGGCCGAAACTTTGTAATAAATATGGCGACAAAGATGTGGACAATAGTCTGAGTAATGTAAATAGTGTGCATAATACCTCATCTCAGAAATATAGACTGATACTGAACGACCGAAACGTTGTAATAAATATGGTCACAAAGATGAGGACAATAGTCCGAATAATGTAAATAGTGTACATAATACCTCATCTCAGAAATATAGACAGATAATTCATCAAATAACGGCAACACTTCCTTCCAAAAGCTTAGGCAGTAATTATTATTATTATTATTATTATTATTATTATTATTATTATTATTATTATTATTATCATCATCATTAAGGTAATACATATATATATATACATTCTGTTTGTACAAATTCTAAAGTTAAGTGAAATCAGAGGGCGGCAACGGGCCACCTACCTTCCCAGTTTTTATGAGTGAACGGATGTAGGTGGGATTGCAAAAAGGCAAACGTTACAAAGGGTGGGAGGTTATGGAGAGCCATGTTCACCCACGCCCTGATTGGACACGGGTGATAGAATTATTAACCTCAGACGGGCTCCGACTTAGGCTATTCCCAGATATTTAGCCGCACCTTTCAATTCGCCATTTCTGCCCCATCTTTTAAACTTAAAAAAAAAACTCCTAGCCAAGAATCTCTCAAAACTCCCGCTCATATACAGAGATTGTCGAATGCGTCGACCGTTAAGGGAAACGTCCAACTATATATATATATAAAGACAAGGGGAAAAACTATTCATAGTCGGACAGTTTCGTCCTCTGAGGGACATTACGAAGGCAAATGTATACATTCCAATGGCACATTTTTTTTGATAAAGTCCCTCAGAGTACGAAACTCGTCCACGACGAATAGTTTTTTGTTTTGTCTTTTTATTCTTATTGTTCCTTTACAGATACACACTAGCTGAAAATAATTTACACACAAACACACACACACACACACACATACATATATATATATGTATGTATGTATTTAGGCAGCAAATTCTCTTTTAGGCATGTCTGCTTATTTTTAATAAAATCCGTTCATACTCGCGAATAACTTTCCGTGTATTGCAATTCAAATGATGTGAAAAAGGTGCTATAACTATCAAAATCGTTTTTATTCTCCATTTCACAAGTACTTTCGATCTTCTTCCGAAATCATCTTCAGTGGTGTAGATACTAATACAAAACTGTGTGTTGTTCACGGGTGCAAGTAGTAATACAAAACTGTATTTTGATATCTGTTACTGTATTTTTCTTTTTGCTTTCAAATGCAACGGTTGACAGTCATGCTTAGCGTTCAGTAGAACGTGAAAAAGATTACCCACAATGAAATTGTTTCTTCTGTATTGTAATGTCATGGTCATGTGCACATTGAAGCGTGAAAAACTGTTCTTTTTATAGACATTTCAGAATATTACTACAGTATACAAAGCTGATTCTATTAAGTGGCGACTTTAATTTTTTAATGTATATTGCTTCGAAAATCTGTAGTTGTATTTGTTGTTTTCTTGGTGTTGGCTGGTGCTATCGATTAGTATATTATACCTGCAGTCTTCGCCCACTCCTATAGCTTCGCAATATTGTTTTAAGATGTGCTATATTTATGGGATAAAGTGCTCAATATCAGAGATAGAGCATATGTAATTATAAAAGTGAACATTGAAATCAACACTTAGAAGCGACAGGCTTGTTTCATGCTAGGCGCAATCGTTAGGGCAGCAGCTCTCTCACATACGTGCCGTCGCCTCCCTCTGTCTTTTTTACAAATACTTTCACGGTAACTGCTCCGATGAGCTGCTTTTGCTGGTTCTCAGACTTCATGAATTTAAGCGTTCAACTAGGCTGCCATCTCGCTCTCACCCTTTCACTGTCGAAACTGTTAAATGTAGCCGTCTCTTCTACTCCAATAGCTTCATGTCTCGCACCTCTCGCCTGTGGAACTCCCTCCCCTTTTCTTGTTTCCCTGATAGCTATAATCTCCAACTATTCAAATGTAAAGTCAATCGACCTCTCCAGATGCCTTGATCTATCCCCTATCCTTCTCTTCATCCTTTCCTCTATCACTCCTATTTGCTCTCGCTCCAACTCTCTGCGTGCTAGTGGCTTCCCGCTTTGCTTGGGGTTGAATGCTTAAAAAAAAAATCTTTAAATCATTGGCGGCGTTCGGTTCTCGTTCACGCTATGATCTTTCTCGGTATCCAAACAGCTATAGCGATGACAATTGCAGACATCTTGGATTTCTTTTCTTCTTTTACTTCTTTAATTCTTACTGTTATTTAACCTTCTAATGTCAACAAATTTCATTATTATTTTTTTATGAGTCACTGTATTTGTTTTTATCAAAACTAAAAAAAAAAGTCGCCGATTAGGACTAAGAACTCAATCACGCTATCCATGACTTTGACTCCATAGGGTGTAAGCCTTGCTACATGTCACAGTCAGTCAGTCATGTGCCATGCATGATTGCACTCTTAGGTGATCATGTATCTTTTCGATACATGACTGGCAAGGCAAATTTTTTCCCCGCAATAGGTTGCCAAATTTCTTCTTTAACTTACCCCCTCCACCACACAGGTAGAATATGACAATGGTCGGTTTAATGTGGGGTGCCTATACGCTTACAAACGGCCAACGACCAACACAATCCCCGCGACGACTGTCACGCAGAAGTCAATGTCAAAACCGGAATAACTAGAACTGGGTCTCCCCTATGTCTTTTGCGCGAACTTCTCGAAAATAGAACAACAACGGTCAGGTAAAGAAGGGCTGATCGTAGGCAGGAGTGCCAGTTAGCAAAATGTTTTATTCTAGACAGGACGTACATATACTCTGGCCCTAAACAAGCGTACCAAGTAAGTTTGAGTTTCAAATAGACGGGTTGGGGCAATTACTCTTGGAAAAGAATCCACCCAGGGCAGTTTTATTCCAAACATCTCTTTTATATAAGATTAAGAAATTTCTTCTCACATCTTAATTTAGGTTGCGATCTCTCTCTCTCTCTCTCTCTCTCTCTCTCTCTCTCTGTTTCTTTCTTTCTTTCTCTCTCTCTCCATCTCTCTCTTTCTCTCTCCCACTCTTTCTCTCCCTTTCTCTCTCTCTCACTTTCTCTTACTCTTTCTCTCGCTTTCTTTCTATATATTTCTATATATATATATACTCTGGCTCGAAACAAGGGTACCGAGTAAGTTTGAGTTTCAAGTAGACGGGTTGGGGCAATTACTCTTGGAAAAGAATCCACCCAGGGCAGTCTTATTCCAAACATCTCTTTTATATAAGATTAAGAAATTTCTTCTCACATCTTAATTTAGGTTGTGATCTCTCTCTGTTTCTCACTTTCTTTCTCTCTCTCCATCTCGCTCTTACTCTCTCTATCTCACTCTCTCTCTCTCTCATTCTTTCTATCTCTTTCTCTATCTACCTCTCTTTGTAAAAAGTATCTGACACATTGCAATATATTTTAACGAACTTATAGAGCTTCGAAATTGTTGAAATTTGGAACAATATTAATAAGAAAAATACGAAAATAAACGAACTATTGAAACAAAATTGAATATCGAAATGTTTTTTGCAGACATTAGGACAACAAATATCAAATTTATTCTGAAAAATAATTTCATATGTGGTCACACCGCCTTTTCAGGCGATAACAGCTTGCAGTAACATCGGACATGGTACGACCAAATTTCTGCATCTTTCTCTCCATATTTTCATCCATTTTACTTGACAAATCACTTGCTGCAGATCAACAGGGATGCTTTTCGACTCTAATTGTTTGATATCGCCATTAATTCTCGTTGGAAATCAACTCTAGAAACTGACTTGTCCATTGCAAATATTCCGTTGTCGCTTAAATTTCGTGCTTAGGATTACTCTCCTGTTGATAGGTTTAACATCTTGCTAACTTCAAGGGGAAACAACTCCATATCATTACGCAACCTCGATAAAATTTCAGTTAGGCTAGAAAGAACTCTCTCTCTTTCTTTGTGTGTGTGTGTGTGTGTGTGTGTGTGTGTGTGTGTGTACATGCCTCATTACATTTTGACCAAATACTTTTATTTTATTCTCATCGGATCACATCGCGGAATTAAAAAAAAAAAACAGGCACTTTTCCAAGTGCTTTAGCAATTGAGCTTTACTTTGTGTTCAAGAATAGCAGCCATTACTTATCTGTTTCGACTTCCCCCGAATTTATCTGTGTGTTCTTCTTTCCATCACTTATTGAACAATATTTTTAGCATTACGATCCGAAAATTAGCGTGGACATCGAAGTCGAAGCAGACTGGTGCCGAGATAATGAGATTTTAATCAACGAATTGTCTCTCCGACAATGAAAATTAGGAAATTTATTTGATTCAAGATTTTCCTGTAACCCAGCCGATTATTGTTAAGTGACAAATTCAGTTTTTCGGCTGCCTTTGGACAATTCTATCAACATAGGCATGGTAATTCTTCAATATCCCACCATGGGAACGAAACGACGTTAACATGACACTTGCCAATAAACCAATGACCATGCGCCCTTTAATTGCAAGTTTCGAAATAAAAATGATTTTTTTAAGGTATCAAATATTTTTTATTATGATTTGTAAGCTTTGTAATAACGTATCAGTCGACCTTTTTACAATATATCAGATACTATACTTACCATATGGTGCGATCGATAAATTGTCGTCTAAATGACGCAAAAATGAAAATAATACTGACATCTCATTTTAACCGATATATTTACCAAAATTATACAAAATTATCTTGAAATAGCAAAGAGTAAATTTATTCAATAAAATCGCTATTGCTTTGAACCACGGCCTCCTTTGGAATCTCCCGCAACTCTTCTAGACAGTTTGCTTGTTTAATTTGCTGAATGCTGCCATAATACTTGTTTTCAGTTCATCTTTGATGTTAGGGGTTTTATTGATCTCTTTCTGCGCCCCGCACATAATAATCAAGGGGGTTGCAGACTGTGGAGTTAGGTGACCAGATATAAGGAGTAATGGGGTCACACCAATTGTGTGACAGCCATGATTGTAGGACGTCC
>OZ038489.1:16188848-16263848 GCA_964036315.1 Acanthosepion esculentum | reverse complement strand
GATACGAGCGCGCATTAACTGATAGCTTCTTTGCTCGGAAATGTCGCCGATCGGCGGGAAATATTTCCGTTATTTATCGATTTTGCTGCAGAATGGATGCCATAAAAAATGTCATTGGAAAATCTAGCCAGCATTTCGCGTTGGTCACTCTCGCCTTCGTTCTTTCTCTTCTCACTTTTTACGCTTGCTTCTCTCTCACCCCCTCTCTCCCTTTCACCCCCTCCCTCTCTCTCTCACACACACACACACACACACACACACACTTTACAACCTTTACATAAAACATTTCTTTCTTTTCCTGTCTGCATATGTAAGCTGCGATGCATCTCGCATGTCATGTTTATGGCAAACCCTAAAATTATATACGAGGGCATGATGAAAAGTTCTTGACCCAACCAGACCAAGAAGACATCTAAAAAATATCTGATGCTATGTTTGATCATCTGGAAGGGGATCGGCTGAGAAGTTTCAAATCAGAAACAGATATAAGGCTAGTATAAGAGCTTTGGATATGAAAACAGCAATCAAATTCGGTTCCTTTCTCCTTTATTCACTCGGCGTCAATGATCTTGGCGAAAGGCATGAACCCTCTATCTACGAGTTAGCTAGCTGATCAGGTTGCCTTGCCTTGTCTTTCCGGGAAAGGTCATCTTTAAGTAGATGTTCTGTCATTACGCTTCGACATTATTAAACCCGCGACAATAAAACATGAGGAGAGGTGTTTGGAGACATCGTGGTACACTGTACACCCCGTCTCACGTATCAGTTCTACCAAAAAATGTGTGGCTGGTTCTACACAATCATTCACGACTAGAATCAAATCATACGTCTGGGTATTACGGTCGTTCACTTCTCAAATTTTAGATTCTCATAGACCACAATAGAAAACCATATTTTAAATCAATTAATTTATAATATATATATATATATATATATATATATATATATATATATATATATATATATATATATATATATATTCTTTCGGTTGAGATCTATGAAGGCCTAAAATTTCGGAACTGAACGACTATATATATATATATATATATATATATATATATATGATAAAGAGTAAGAACAGTAAGATATATAATCCGGTGTTCTTATTAATTATTTTTATTTTTACAAAACAGTCCTCAATGCAAATCTACAGAGCATAAATATTATAAATTTACTAATTTAAAAATATGATTCTATCGCTACACAGGAATTACCAGGAGACATTCGTTCAACGGATGTCATCATTAGTTTGAAAAGGCACCCCCTACCCTACCTTGACTCAACCTCTTTTCAAAAGTAACTCATATTTTGATACAATAATTTCGGTGAAAATGAATACCCTACCGCCCCTTGTTAAAAAGATTGAATTTCCTCGTATCCTTAGAAACAAATATTATGAATGTATGTGCTTATAAAACTTAGTAAATTATTCCAAAATTCGCAAAATATTATTAATTCATATTGTAAATAATCATTGGAGATTTTTAAATTGTTGTTTTTATTCTCCTTACAGACTTTGAAATGTACATATGGGGAGTAGTTAGGATTTTATAGAGACTTGAGGTATTATGGTGGGTGTAGTAAGAAAGGTAGGAGAGAATGTGTTGTTTTGGCGGTAGGACTATTGTTGTTATGTTTGGGTCAGTGTTTGTGACTAGCTAAGTTTAGAATTAAGACAGAAGAAACCATCCTTTTCCCCAATCCCATTTTTGGCCTTGTGCCACATCTTTTACCATCATACGAATAAATATCTATTCCAAAATTCGCTTGAAAATGAAACAGGACTAGGAATTTTAATTTAATTCTATAATTGAATTTGAAGTTTTTAGTTTCTGTTGTTGAAACATAGTAATTCCTGTGCAGCGATGGAACCATATTTTTAAATTAGTAAATTCATAATATATATATATATATATATATATATATATATATATATGAGGCGCTTCGAAAATTGTGATTGATATTATGTTGACCCATGTCAGAGGTATATATTGGTGGTAGCGTAATAGAGGTAGAAAGTTCCTACTAGCCACCTATATTTGCCTTGTTACCGATAACAGCTGAGAAGCAATGTGGTAAAATGTCGTCTGTAATGAAAGTGTACAGAAAGCAAATGTATGTGACTCTTGTAACCTAGGAAGGGTTACTGAATGAGGAATAACCAAAACGGAGGTTGGAAATGAAATGGTAATCTTTATAACATCAACAAAATACAATACTCGTCAGCAGCGTGAAATAGGTAAACCACTGCTAGTTGTGGACTACTTAGACAGCATATCACGATATTTACTTGCCTTCCCACGAGGTAGGATGCGGCACAAAGCCAAATTTTATGTGGGGAAATCCGAGCCCGTGGGCTCGGACAAAAATTGCCCGTAGATCTCACATACGTGGGATTGGGTATCTGTCTACCTCCTCGGACGAGACTCTGCCCTTCGACATAGTCTCGTCCGGGTTTCTCTCTGGTCAAAAGCAGAGAGTTCGACACGGCAAGAGTTTCCCACGCTGACAGCTTAGACAGCATATTACAATATTTATTTCTGTGAAATATACAGAAAATGTGGCACAAGGCCTAAAAAGGGGGATGGGGAAAAGGACGGTCTTCATCTGTCTTAATTTTAAACTTAGCTATCCACAAGCACTGACCCAAGCAGACAAACGTTATTCCTAACACCAAAACAACACATTCTTACTAAACAATCTTACTACAACCACCATAATACCTCATTGTCTCAATGAAAAAACCTAAATAGTCCCCATATGTACAAACCGTCGTATGTGGGAGGAGGATAAAACAACAAATTAAAAAGATCCACAATGAGTATATGACCCTCACTTACAATAGTGGCCAACGTATTTATGAGGATTGGCATTAGTATTCATAGGTATATAACAGTGTCTGAATTCATTCATGCGGAAAATTTTCATTTTTTGACATTCATCGCCCTTTTTTGAACGTCCGGGAATGTGAGTACAGTTAGGCGGTGGGTACTGCGTTTCAGTCGTGTTAACAGTGACGTATGTGACAAGTCACATGCATCGTCAGCAGGTGACTGTCGAAAACTAGCATTTATTTCGTTGACAACATATTCTATCCAGCAATGTCACTGCCCCCCTTAAATCTGTTATGTTGTCTATGTATCACTATGATATAGGGTGTAATTCAAAAGCTATTTCAAAAAAGCTATTTGAATTCGAGAAAATTAATCACTTCATTTGTCAAGTTAGCCAGCAATTCGTGTGCGCCTCGAGTGTGTCTCGTGTGTGTCTGCGAGTGGAAAAAGAAAGAAAGAAAGAAAGAAAGAAAGAAAGAAAGAAGGATCGATAGGATTGATAATACAAGACGAACAAATTCAAAATAAATGTGAGAATATAACAAATAAATCAGTGAAAGAAAGAGAATAAAAAGAAGAATAGGGAGAAAAGAATTAAGAAAGAAAGAAAATGCAAAAAAGAAATGAAGATAGCGAAAGAAAGGACAAACCAAAACAAAAGAAAGAAAGAAAGAAAGAAAGAAAGAAAGAAAGAATAGAACAAAATTAAATACAAGAATGAGCTGAACGGAAAGAAAGAAAGAAACAAAGAAAGAAACAAAGAAAGAAAGAAAGAGGAAATAGGAATAGAAAAACGAAATTAAATAGAAGAATGAGTTGAAAGGAAAGAAAGAAAGAAAGAAAGAATACTTCAGACCTCATAGCAAGTGTTACATCGATTTCAGGCGTTCTAAACTGAGGCAGTTTTTTCTTAATTTTCAATATAAAATTAAAAGAATAAAAATATATATAAAATAAATAAACAGCACCAGCTCAAAACAATGTCTCCTTTACTAAGGGAGATAACCGCAATAACGATGTAACCTTTCAGAGGAAATACCGATGATTACATTTCCAGAACAAGTGAAACACCTAAGCAAAAAATCAGAGCTCATTTCCAAATGCAGACAAGAAAACAAACTTTTGCGCTATAAACAACACATAATGAGCAAAAAAAGACTAAATAAAATCCCATAATCTAATCCTAATAAACTTTATTGCAAATGCCAAAATATAGATACAGAGAAAATATATGAAAGAAAAATATACAAATAAATAAATTATATATATATGTGTGTCTGTGTGTGTCTGTGTGTGTGAAAGACAGAGAGTGAGAGCGCGTGTCTAAGGAATCTAGAGATCACGACCAAAAATAAAACTAGCCTGTTTACATACAGACATCCGCAAATAAATTAAGTCACATAAATATGCATATCGAGGTCATCTTAATAAATAATAAATTAAATCAATAAATAAAAATAATAAATAACGTCAGTAGACCAAAAGTCAAAATTGTAAATAAACTAAAAGATTATCCCTAAAAAGTACTGGTAAGAGTGATTTCACCTTTCCATCACTGCCAATAAGACTCCAGTGGACTAAATATATAGAGTTCCCGCAAGTAATAGTGGTATCAAGATCGACTGAGGTGTAAAATTGACAGTCACCATATATAGAGAGTTCCCGCAAGTAATAGTGGTATCAAGATCGTCTGAGGTGTAAAATTGACATTCACTATATATATTGAGTTCTCGCAAGCAATAGTGATGTAAAGATCGTCTGAGGTTTAAATTTGACAGTCACCATATAGGGAGAGTTCCCGCAAGCAATAATGGTGTCAAGATTGTCTGAGGTGTAAAATTGACAGTCACTATATACAGAGAGTTCCCGCAAGTGATAGTGGTATCAAGATCGTCTGAGGTGTAAAATTGACATTCACTATATATATTGAGTTCTCGCAATCAATAGTGATGTAAAGATCGTCTGAGGTTTAAATTTGACAGTCACCATATAGGGAGAGTTCCCGCAAGCAATAGAGGTGTCAAGATTGTCTGAGGTGTAAAATTGACAGTCACCATATATAGAGAGTTCCCGAATGCAACAGTGGGGTAAAGATCGTCATCCACAATTTGCTTGAATGCAAATAAAAGTTAACATTTCACATTCAGATTTGTTATGTTAACAAACCCGTCGACACTTTCTGAAATTGATGTTACACACTATTCTTTACTTTCACGTTGTATAAATAGTTATGAATAAGTGAGAACATGTGTGTTAATTTTCCAGTTCACTTCAGCTGTTCTGTTTCCTTGTTTTGCATTTGTTGCCCTATTCCGTGTAACTTGTTCCCATTTTCCCGACATATTCCCATATCTCTTCCCATTGATTATCTTCCACTCAAATATTTTGGAACATTTACAATATCTTCCCGACCTCTATGAATTCAAGACACTTCTGTTTAAAGTGTTTTAATAAACAGCATTAGAATAAAATCTATTATCGCACCTCGTTTCTTAATACCGACGTGATAGCCGTGGATGTTGGCCTCAAAATTGAACTCTCCTTACAGATTGTAATATGTGCTGCCAAATTCTTTTCGGCAGATTTGCAGTAACTTTATCTGCGTAGTCATAATTTGGTTTTAAAATCAATTGCTTTCGGGGATTTCTATGTACTGTTCTCAGAGTCTACGAAATCAGGTTAATGTCAAGATTAAGACAAGAAGAATGGTAACGGAATAAAGGATGATGGGCTTTCGGGCTAAGTACCTTTCTTGGTTGTATTAGAGTAAAAGCATTTGCTATCAGTTTCAGATATTTCATCAAACTGAATGAAAGAAGAATACGAACAAGAAAAGCTGCAAAAAGACAAACTAGGCAAACAAAGACACAAAGAATAAACGTAGACCAAGGGAAAAAGAAAGAAAGAAAGAAAGAAAGAAAGAAAGAAGGATCGATAGGGAACTGATAATACAAGACGAACAATTTCAAAATAAATGTGAGAATATAACAAATAAATCAGAGAAAGAAAGAGAGGAGAATAGAGAGAAAAATGAATAAAGAAAGAAAATGCAAAAATAGAAATGAAGATAGCGAAAGAAAGGACAAACCAAAACAAAAGAAAGAAAGAAAGAAAGAAAGAAATTGAGAAAAAGAAAGAAAAACAAATTTAAATAGAATAATGATTGAACGGAAAGAAAGAAAGAAACAAACAAACAAACAAACAAACAAACAAACAATAGAAAAAGAAATTAAATAGAATAACGAGTTGAAGGGAAAGAAAGAAAGAAAGAAAGAAAAGGAGGACATGAATAGAAAAGAAAATTAAACAGTTAAATAAATTTTAAAATAAAGATTTAAAGATCAAATGCAGATCAAATATGGATCTTAATCCGACAGGGTAATAAAATAAAAGGTCAAATATGAAATATATATCAATCCAACATGTTTTACTTTTATTTTCAATCGTCATCAGTCTTAGTCAGTTCTCATTGGTCAGAGACATGTCACGTGTATTAAAACCCTGAATAATTTTATGTGTATATAGGTTTGTGAAGATTCTTGTAAGTCTAAATGGGTATTGGATAGTAATGTGTTATCTGTAATTGTGTACGTGTGTCTGTCTATTTGGGGTTTTATCTTCACCTTCGTGCGGTCAACCTGCGCATCAGGAAGTCACAAGGTTCAAATTTATGGCTCGCCTCTTTAAGGATGTATTCTTTGTATTAGATAAATATAACTTAGATGTTTAAGAATGGATTCAAAGAAAAATGGCGATGTAATGTAATATTTTAAGCGTGTGTTTATAGTTGGTAATAATGTTAATGTTACGTTTTCAATGTTTTTTTCTCCTTAAAGAATTACGTTCTTTTTTAATTAAGGTGGCATTAGTGAAATCAAATTTATGCCCAGCAACATTTCGATGCAAAAAGAAAGTTAGAGCGATTGTCGAATTCTTCTACACTTTCATCTTCCTTTTCTCATGTCACATTTTCTTGTTAATTAGTTTAATTCTGCGTGTTCAATTTTATCTCCCTTAAAACTCATGACCATATTTCTTCGCCTTTTCATCGGTAGTAGTGCTAAGTTATCTCCCTTTGCTTTTTCCATTTCCGTTTGTTTACCCTGTTCTCTGCTGCTTTTCTAATTATAGTTTCCAATTTACTATTCATATTTTCTCTTCTTTTCGTCATTCCACAAACGTTGGAATTTGATTTCTACCAGAAATTTGAGGATGTTCATTTCGACCGTATGAGAGTATTTTTTCCAAGTTTTTTGAGTTGACTCTGAATACTATTATTATTGCATTATTCTCTCTATATATACGGCCGGTAATTTGATCAGGTCCGAAACGCAGAGATGAAAAAAATAGTTAAATATTCTTCTCTTGCTGATAGATTTATTTTTACTCCTGTGGAGACTTCAGGGGTTATTGGCCCTCGTTCGATGGCGTTCCTTCGGAGGATTGGCACGATTGCGTCTCGATTAAGGGATGAGCCTCGCGAAACGGAGTGGCTCTTGCAGCGTGTCTCACTGGCGATGGTTCGAGGTAATGCTTTCTCCATCATTGTGGCTGGCAGAGGATAGAAAAAAATTGTTTATAGTTACGTTGTCCTGGAATTGTCATCAATGGTCGACTGAACTTGCTTTGTTTCAATGACTTTTGTTTTGTTACTTTATTCAATAAATGTTTTTTTTTCTCGATATTAACTGTGCTTATGATGATGTCATTTCTAACGGCATTGGCTTTGTCAGCAATTATGACATCAATTTTTTTGTGCCAATCCTCTGAAGGAACGACATCGAACGGGGGCCAATAACCCCTGAAGTCTCCACTGTCACTGGAGTAAAAAAAAAATCTATCAGCGAGAGAAGAATATTTAACTATTTTTTTTTATCTCTGCGTCCCGGGCGATAGACCCCGGCTCTACCGCGGAACTGATCAAATTACCGACCGAAAATGTATCCGCTCAGGTCGCATCCCAAATCAACGACTTCCCCATATTAAAAAGGAAAATAGTAATGCCATCCGGCCACTTTCCATCACTACGGTCGAGGCCTACGGGTTTGAATTGGGAAGGGTAATTCGATCAGGTCCGCGGTTGAGCCGGGGTCCGTCGCTCGGGATGCAGAGATGGCGTTCCTTCCGAGGATTGACGCGATTGCGTCTCGATTAAGGGACGAGCCTCGCGAAACGGAGTGGCTCTTGCAGCGTGTCTCACTGGCGATGGTTCGAGGTAATGCTTTCTCCATCATTGCGGCTGGCAAAGGATAGAAAAAGAAAATTGTTTATAGTTACTTTGTTCAAACTTTGTTTCCAATAAATAAATTTCTCATTAAAAAAATAAAAAAATATTTGTTGTTTTTTTTCTGTATTATTTGCACTTCCCAATACGTTTGTACACTCATTAACCCCTTTTATTTCTATCCGTATTTTCTTTAATTTAATTCCCCATCCACTCCCCCTCTTTAGGTGGTCAGTGATGTTAGTTCTCTGGTGGATGCGGGGCACCTTTCGTTTCGGCTGTGATTTTCGCATTTGTTGTTGTATTTGAATGAGCCTGTGTTTGAGTGAGTGCTTGGGATGAATGAATGTCTCGCATTGATTTCGACCAGTTAACTGATGTTTCTGACACATTTAAGGATTGTGGGGGGGTATTACTAATATTATTTTATTTGGTTTCTTGTAAATAGTTTTGTTCATTTTGTAAATATTCATTGACTGCTGACCTGAGATGGAACAAATACATTGAGTCAATAGCTTCGTCCACCGCAAGGAAAGTTGGCTCCCTGTGCCGCGCCAGGAAATTTTTCTCGCCGGAGTCGATCCTTCAAATCTAAAAATCAACCATTCGCCCTTGCATGGAGTATTGCTGCCATATATGGTCTGGGGCCCCTTCTGTTTGTCTCAAGGTTCTTGATAAAATCCAGAGACGGATATGCAATGTAATTGGCCCTGATCTGGCATCTCGTCAGCAGTCACTCTCTCACAGACGTGCCGTCGCCTCCCTCTGTCTTTTTTACAAATACTTTCATATTAACTGCTCCAAGGAGCTGCTTTCGCTGGTTCCCAAACTTCATTAATTTAAGCGTTCTACTAGGCTGGCATCTGGCTCACACCCTTTCAATGTGGAAACTGTCAAATGTAGCCGTCTCTTCTACTCCAATAGCTTCATGTCTCGCACCTCTCGCCTATGGAACTCCCTTCCCTTTTCCTGTTTCCCTGATGGCTATAATCTATTCAAATGTAATGTCAATCGACGTCTCCAGATGCCTTGATCTATTCCCTATCCTTCTCTTCATCCTTTCCTCTATCACTCCTATTTGCTCTCGCTGCAACTCTCTATAACCCCTTGCATGCTAGTGGCACTCCCGCCTTGCTTGAGGTGAAACGCTTAAAAAAAAAAGGTGTAGATTTTTTAAATTATTTTATTCCCCTCCCACACAGACAATGAATTGTGCATATGGGGACTAGTTAGGACTTTCGTAGAGACTATGAGGTATTATGGTGAATGTAGTAAGAAAGGTAAGTAAGAATGCGTTGTTTTGGTTTTAGGAATATTGTGGTATGTTTGTGGCTAGCTAAGTTTAATGTTAGGACAAAAGAAGACCATCTTTTTTCCCTATTCCTCATTTTGGCCGTGTCACACATTTTGTATCATTATACAAATAAATATACAAATAAATATCACTTTCCAAGTTCGTTTGCGGCTGTTGAGCAATATGGATCTATAAATGTCATTTAATGTATATCTGAGAACTTGCCAAAGATGTTGCTTCTCTGAGTTCTCTTCCATATTCAAGAATTTCCTAATATAAGTCCTCCCTTTTGTCTCTATTTTTGCATTGAAAGCATTCAGCAAAATGACAATTAATTTGCTTTCTGTCGATGACGCTAGTGATATTCTAGAGTACCGTGTGGTTCACGTGTCGTTAAATTAGGGACACGTGCTGTATATTTCCTGCTAGAAGAAGGTCCAACTACAAGAACATGGCGGACTCAAGTTGAGTCCAACCGAAGATGTAAAGAAAACAAACTAGACCGATATATATATGTCAACAAATATATGTATTAAACAACAAATTTACAAGTGGCAAAGACATTAACATTTGTGTTTGTGTGTGAACGTAAAGTGTTTATATGTTGGTGAATGTTCGTACGTGCGTGTATAAGGTTCACGGCGTCTCCCACAAATGGGAAGACGCGGATCAATACGAGAGATCACATTTTTAAATGTGTCCGCTGAAATGCAAAGTTAAAAAGAGAACGAGACGAGAAGTCGCCCAGTATTTATAGTGTAGAAAGAGCGACCCCTAGTAAACAATTAGGGAATTAAGGAGGAGCTAACTCCGACAATATCCCAAAATCCTACAATTTCCCCACCGAACTTTTCGAAGCAAAGTTGGTATATATACTTAGATTGTTTTAAAAGAATATCTATTACATATCCAAGCTAGTCTCCCACATATATCGAAATTTTCTTTGTTATTCTTGTTATATTCCGTGCTAATAGGAATATATACTTGACAAACACGGTGGATACAATAAGTAAAGGTTTATTGTAAAAAAAACAGTACAATAAGAATAAAGGTAACAGTTATGCATAAGGTCGTCGCAAGTCAATCCAGTCGTGAGTGCTACTATTGGAAGGTCGGTAGTTCTCGTGTAAGTCTGAATCGTACAACAGTTCCCAGCTAATATTTACCATCCTCCCCTCGGGTCAGGGTGGATCTGGGAACACCAGCAATTAAGAGGTGGTTCCAAGCTACTCGAAACCTTCTGATCAAAGGCCTTGCTATCGGATGTAATTTATTGTCTTACCCAGGACGCGGATGTAGTTTATCGACTTACCCAGGACGCGGATGTAGTTTATCGTCTTACCCAGGACGTGGATGTAGTTTATCGTCTTACCCAGGACGCGGATGTAGTTTATTGTCTTACCCAGGACGCGGATGTAGTTTATCGTCTTACCCAGGACGCGGATGTAGTTTATCGACTTACCCAGGACACCGATGTAGTTTATCGTCTTACCCAGGACGCGGATGTAGTTTATCGTCTTACCCAGGACGTGGATGTAGTTTATCATCTTACCCAGGACGCGGATGTAGTTTTTCGTCTTACCCAGGACGCGGATGTAGTTTATCGTCTTACCCAGGACGGTTCAACTTCAGTCCATCCGTGTAATTTGATAATTTGAAGGAAGAAAGGATTTTTCCGACGGCGTATGAAAGAAACTTTGGAAAAGCATCCTCCTTTAAATTTATTTTAGTGTTTCGTAAGCAGAAAAGGATTTGCATCTGTTCTGCTGAAAAACACGCTTTCAGATGCCTTTTAACAATTTTTACATTGTTAATCAAAATCAAAGTTAAGCATTATGGAAGGCTACACATTCTATTGCCATCTTCATGTAGGCATTACCAAATAAAGGTTTCCTCTCTTCTCAGTTTGAATAGTGTCACGGTGTGTGGTCGTTGATTCCAGTCGACAACACTGAATCATGTCAGTCATGTCCGATTCAGCTGTTACGATAAAACGCGACACTTTTATTTACAGCAGAAATGAAGAAACGTCCATTTTATTTGGAAGGAAAGTGAAAGCTTATCAATTCAATAACAAGTCACAAGTCGCCTTCTTAAAGATATTCTGAGTGTTCACCGTAAATATGGCTCGCTTGATATTGAAGTGTATGATAAGGAATCTCGTTTCACGTATCACGTATTTTTCTTCCCGAGATTCTTTTGCAAGTGCTTATCCTTCCTGGTTCGATAAAGCCGGTTAATTCTCCATAATAGGATGATAGACATTGTTTCACTTCTGAGTGGATCTTATAATGAAATGTCTTTCGATGACGGGTTGATGTCGTTAAGCATTCAGAACACCTTCAAGAAAATAAAACAATGCAACAATTATTTCATGAAATCAAGACTTTGATGTGATAAATATCGAACGTTTCCCGTGAACAATCTCCACATTCTATCAAAATGGCGGTGAGTCGTCAGTTCTTAAAATAATTTTCCATCGCGGCCTAGTGAGCTGTGTTAAATCCGCCTTGGAGGTTCTGTTACTCCGACCTTGCGTCGGACTAAGCTACACTTAGTAAATAGACTGATTATTATCCATCGATCAGTCAGTATTATTATAGATTTTAGTATATACTAAAATCTATAATACTGATTGATCGATGGATAATAGTAAGTTTCTCCAAGAACTTCTTCGCTATAACTAATATACATATATATATATATATGAAAATTTCTCGGACATTCAGGCCGGTAAATGTTATTTAATACTGTTTAATATATATATATATATATATATATATATATATATATATATATTGAACGATAAAAATTATTAAAAAAATTAATTAAATAAATTATTAAAAAAATTGGATTGTAGATTAATATTCTTTCGTTTTTATTATTATTATTTCATTTAGATTCCTCGACTAGTTTTGGCCAACATGGCCATCATCAAGAGAAAAAAATATTTCTGCTTGCTAGTAGCAGTAAACTACAGAAATGAATATCTTGATGGAGATATATATATATACATATATATATATATATATATATATATATATATATATGTATGTATATTAAGTGGCACAAAAAGTAATTTCTCCAAATTTCCTGAAAAAAAAGAAACATTTAAAAGATAACTTCATTTGTGAATAAGTCCAGGAAGTTTTATTAAAATCTGACAATTACAGGGTGCGATGGATAAATTGTCGCCATTTTATATTTTAGTTTTAGTTTTAGTGTGCGATGAGTAAATTGTCGCCATTTTATATTTTAGTTTTGTTTTTAGGGTACGATGGGTAAATTGTCGCCATTTTATATTTAGTTTTGTTTTTAGGGTGCGATGAGTAAATTGTCGCCATTTGATATTTTTTAGTTATTTTTTTGGTAGATATCCAGATTCTGAAAGTTGAGTTGAAAATATGCATGTGTATGTGTGCGCGTACGTTTTTGTGTCTGTCACTGTATGTGTGTGTGTGTGTGTGTAAGAGAGAGAGCGTCTGTGAACGTGTATGTGGGTGTGTAAATAGCTAAACTTGATTCATAGCTCACTAAGTGAACTTGGCATAAGGTGGCACAGGGTCATGTTTATAACGTGCCAAGTGAAAAACAAACTTTTTCCTAAAGAGTTACGGAACTGACATGCAGACTATTGCTTTTTGTCTTCTCTCACTTTATGTATCTCTCTCTCTCTCGCTTTCTCTCTCGCTTTCTCTCTATCTCACTATCACTATTCTTCTCTATCTATCTATCTCACTCTTTATCTCTATCTATCTATCTTTTTCTTTCTTTTTCTCTCTCTCTTTCTCCATCTCCCTCTCGCTTTCTCTCTATCCCTCTCTCACTATTTTTCTTTATCTATTTATCTCACTCTTTATCTCTATCTATCTATCTCTTTCTTTTTTTCTCTTTCTCTTTCTCCATCTCTCTCTCGCTTTCTCTTTATCTCTCTCACTCTTTTTCTCTATCTATCTATCTATCTATCTATCTATCTATCTATCTCACTCTTTATCTCTATCTATCTCTTTCTTTTTCTCTCTCTCTTTCTCCATCTCTCTCTCTCGCTTTCTCTCTCTCTTTTTCTCTATCTATCTACCTCACTCTTTATCTCTATCTATCTATCTCTTCCTTTCTTTTTCTCTCTTTCTCTCTTTCTCCATCTCTCTCTCGCTTTCTCTCTCTCTCTCTCTCTCACTCTTTTTCTCTGTCTATCTATCTATCTATCTCACTCTTTATCCCTATCTATCTATCACTTACTTTCTTTTTTTCTCTCTTTCTCCATCTCCATCTCTCTCTCGCTTTCTCTATCTCTCTCTCTCACTTTTTTTCTCTGTCTATCTATCTATCTATCTCACTCTTTATCTCTATCTATCTCTTTCTTTCTTTTTCTTTCTCTCTTTCTCCATCTCTCTCTCTCTCTCTCTCGCTTTCTCTCTGTCTCTCTCACACTCTTTTTCTCTATCTATGTCAATCTTTATCTCTATCTCTCTCTCTTTCTCCATCTCTCTCTCTCGCTTTCTCTCACTCTTCTTCTCTATCTATCTATCCCACTCTTTATCTATCTCTTTATTTTTCTCTCTCTCTCTTTCCCCATCTCTCTCTTTCTTTCTCTCTCTTTCTCTCTCTCTCTTTTCTCTCTCTCTCTCTTCTCTCTCTCTTTCTCTCACTTAATACGTTGCGCTTTTGCGCGAGTGTACATATCTGCATTTCTCACTCTCCTTTCAAAATCTACTTTGAAAATTCGGGGTAGAAAAGCAATTTCCGGTTTGGAGGTAAAAGAAATTTATCGAATGCCGAGAATTAAGGAAAACCGAGGAACTGGATGAAACTTGGAAAAGCTGTTGAATTCACCTTATTTGCAAAGTGTCAAGTAATTGGATTGTCGATTTGTGGATAATAAGAAATTCAAAATACGTTGATCTATTCGCCTCTTTCGAAAGAAGAACATTGAGCTGTATTTCAGCAAAGACACACCAACAACTGACAGACATTGAATAAAAATGATTTACGGCTCTTCTGCCAGACAATCGATAAGACATTCTCTGTAGCCTTTCAATGCGTGCTTCATATAAAATCTTAAATCTGTATTTGTCGAACATATACGATGAATTTTAAAAAAACAGTTCGCGTAAAAGATAAACCATTTTACAATATCATCAAAAGAACCTCTCCAAGACGTCAACAAAATTCCTGATTCAACGTAGCACTTTTCCGCCAATTCTTTCAGCAAGTTGAGGTCAAAGAAGTGAAGAATCAGAGATACCTACATCCTATTTCTTTTTTGGTAAGTAAAACTAATTTCATTTTACGCAACAGTTACTAAGACTTGAGTTTTTCTGGGAAGATCTTCTGTACTTCATGAAACGCTTCTGTGCACATTTTTACGATTCCTTCCTTAATGTCGTACATTACACAATTCATTGAGCCAAATCACGGGAACTGACCGAATTGTTTTTCAGTTCAGCATTCTTAATGACATAACCAAAGGAAAGGAATATTTTTTTAATGTTTTATCTTGTTTTATAAACGAATAATATTCTTTTTAAACAAATGTTACTTCCACAGGCCGTCCCGATAACTAGTCAAGGGACTTCCCCTCCAAACAACTCTACGCAACCCAACGTTTAAGGGTTTCATATATGCAAACCTTAAACGCAGAACTTATCTATGGGCACGTGGTTAGAACGTTCGCCTTCTGACCAGGAGTCCCGAGTCTCGAATCTTACCATGGTCGATTTGTTAGTCTGGAGGGGTAGTGCCTGAAAGTCATACCACAGGTTGACCATTGGGGGCCGTCGATAGCTGTGGTATTAAATACCCGTCTACTAGGGTGGCTAGCCAATCCCTATTGCAGACGCTTGCACAGGCGCATTTGTGTTTATTCAACACCCACAGAGCCCACCTGTGGTTTATACCGAACAGGACTTAGTTACAGTTCCTGGGAAAGAGCGTGTTATTGAGCGTGACCTACAATTTGAACCAGGTCAGCACCCCCAAGGCCTCGATGTCTTGCAGAGCAATCTGTTCCAGAGTCAAAAACTACAATAAAGGCGACATAATTCAATTTCTCATTCGGATTTTCTTCGGTCATCCTAAATTAATTCAGTTTTTTATTGTTTCTGATATATCCATCTTAAAATATCAAGAGGTAATGAAGACATTCAATATTTGTTAGAGCAGAATACTCTTTGGTAAATCGAATCGAGTTCTCTCAGTCACTGTGTGTCTATCTAAAAATAAATACGCTTAAATTCACCTTCGCGGCTTAGTGCTGGAATCCCCGACTGATGCCAATTCAGTCCGGTTTCGATCCTAGCTAGAGGCAATCGGACGTCTAACCACACTGGTGAGCTGTGATACAGCGAAACAGTCTGTCTGTGAATGACAATATATATATATATATATATATATATATATATAGCTGGTCACTCGTATTCGAAGATACACGTCTACTAGACAATCCCTATTGCAGGCGCTTGCTCTGGCGCATTTGTGTTTATTCAACACCCACTGAGCCCACCTGTGGTTTATACTGCAACTATGCTGAGCAGACCTTAGTTACAGTTTCTGAGAAATACCGCATTATCTAACGTTGTCTACAATTTGAAACTCGGCCACGATGACCTCGTGCTAGTACAGCTATCGACGGTCCCTAAGGGTTCCGTCTACCCAATTTCACTCACAAGGTTTTGCTCAACCCGTGGTATGGTTTTTCAGGCACTTTCTAAAGGTGCCGCACGCTGGGATCAACCCCTCCAGACTGACAAATTGACCACGCGAACGTTCTAACCACGGGGCCATGTGCCCATATGTGCATATAACTACGCTCAAAGGGCACCTTAAAGTTTCGTAGTTCGACCAACACTCAGGCGAAACTTTAAGTAACACTTCGAACGTAGGTATATGTACATTTATTAATATATATTTTGTAGCTCAGTCTAACCACATTGAGCACTCTTTTGTTTATACTTTAAATTGATTAAATATTTATTCACGTATCTAGTTATTTGATTTATCCACGTCAATACCTATACACACACAAACACACACACACACACACACACACATATATATATATATATATATATATATATATATATATATATATATATATATATATACATATATATATATATATATATATATATATATATATATATGTATATGCTCCTGAAAAATTATTTCGGTTGAGCTCTCTGGGGAGGATGTGTGGGTTTGTAAACAGTGACTATTACGGCTAATAATGCAAGACTCTTCGGTAAATCGAATCGAGTTCTCTCAGTCACTGTGTGTTTATCTAAAAATAAATACGCTTAAATTCACCTTCTTCTCTGCCGTGCGCCAACGGCTTCAGGGTAAAATTTCCGACTGACGCGAATTCAGCCGGTTTTCGATTCTAGCCAGAGGCAACCGGACGTCTAGTCACACTGATGAGGTGTGATACAGCGAAACAGTCTGTCTGTGGATGACAATATATATATATATATATATATATATATATATATATATATATATATATATATATAAGACATTTTTTATGTTTTTACGTTTTTTTTATAGATACAAATATTTAAGTAAATGCTCTGTTTATAATAAACAGTATTAACAACATTTACCGGCCTGAATCTCCGAGAGATTTTTTATAGAAAATATGCGTCCGACAGGAATCGAACCTGTATCCTATACGGAACCGTCATATAGCCTGACGTGCTTTTGCCGATTTAACCACAGAGGAGCGTTTCGGTTAGCAAGGTCGATTTTACTGTTTTTAAACTACAATTCTCCATGATTTTGTCTCGTACATTCATATCTGCTCGATGCGTATCCAAATGTAAACAAATGACGTCACACATTATGAAATGGACAAAGTCTGACAATTATTTTAAGACATTTTTATGTTTATACGTTCTTTTTATAGCTACAAATATTTAAGTAAACGGTCTGTTTATAATAAACAGTATTACCGGTAAATGCTGTTAATACTGTTTATTAAAAACAGAGCATTTACTTAAATATTTGTATCTATAAAACGAACGTATAAACATAAAAAATGTCTTAAATAATTGTCGGACTTTGTCCATTTCAATATATATATATATATATATATATATATATATATATATATATATATATATATATAAGCAGTAGATTATAATCAAACGATCAAATGAAATAATAATTTGGAAACGATTTAAATGGAATCATATTCAGGCACAAAACCTCTTGCAACCCCACCTCGTAAATATTGTGATATTGAACAATGCAATAATATTTATTGGTTGATTATCCTCTCGCTCTCTTTCTCTCTCTCTCTCTCTCTCTCTCTCTCTCACACACACACACACACACACACACGCGCGCACACACGCACACTTACAGTTCTGCTTCTCTCATTCTCTTCTGTCATCTCTTTTTCACTCTTCAATCACGTTTCTCTTCTTTCTCTTTTCCCTTCCCTCTACCAAGTTCACCTTCTTTCTCTCGCCCCTGCTGATTTCACACCATAAAGAGAAGATCAGAGACTGATTAGGTTTTCTACTTGGAACCAAAGCAGTCGTCAACGGGAAGCACAAGAATGCAAAAGAATTTCGAATATAAGAAACAATCTAAGAGAGTCAATAATCAACAAATATCCAGAGAGGAATTTCAGCCGCGAAATCACTTCAACAAAAGTGTTATTCTAATTCCATTAGAAATAGATTGTTATATTCACTGATTTTAGAAGTACATGCGTACATGACTCAACTAATGACGTCTAATCCTTCATATTTATAAAAATTAACGAAGCTATTTTCCTGAATTCAAATCCATTCCTTGTTAAAATCCTGTCAAACGAAAAGACGAGACATTCTGTACGACTTCGATTAATAAGCTATCGTTGTATGGGGTGGGGATGTGCGTAATGGTTATCGGCGCCAAAGACGGAATTGGCCAACCCAGCTCAAATTCTTTTCCAGTTCGTTGCGTTCTCTTCAGCTAAGACACACTTTGGGAATGTAGGTTTGGTTTATTTTGTTTTACGGCATATCAACCTCAATTAGTTATTT
This sequence comes from Acanthosepion esculentum, assembly GCA_964036315.1. Classification (NCBI taxonomy): domain Eukaryota; kingdom Metazoa; phylum Mollusca; class Cephalopoda; order Sepiida; family Sepiidae; genus Acanthosepion; species Acanthosepion esculentum. The sequence continues at coordinate 16,245,467 of OZ038489.1, read as the reverse complement.
AATGCCGACAACATTTTTAGGATAGATTCGTATGAATAGAATATGTATTCTTTGGTTTAGATTGGTTTGGTTTATTTTGTTTTACGGTATATCAACCTCAATGGGTTATTTAATGCCGACAACATTTTTAGGATAGACTCGTATGAATAGAATATGTATTCTTTGTTTTAGATTGGTTTGGTTTATTTTGTTTTATGGCATATCAACCTCAATGGGTTATTTAATGCCAATAACATTTTTAGGATAGATTCGTATGAATAGAATATGTATTCTTTGGTTTAGATTGGTTTATTTTGTTTTACGGCATATCGACCTCAATTGGTTATTTAATGCCGACAACAACTTTTAGGATAGATTCGTATGAATAGAATATGTATTCTTGGTTTAGATTGGTTTGGTTTATTTTGTTTTACGGCATATCAACCTCAATGGGTTATTTAATGCTGACAACATGTTTAGGATAGATTCGTATGAATAGAATATGTATTCTTGGTTTAGATTGGTTTGGTTTATTTTGTTTTACGGCATATTAACCTCAATGGGTTATTTAATGCCGAAAACATTTTTAGGATAGATTCGTATGAATAGAATATGTATTCTTTGGTTTAGATTGGTTTGGTTTATTTTGTTTTACGGTATATCAACCTCAATGGGTTATTTAATGTAGACATTTTTTATTGCTGGTAATATTTTGTTTTGTCAAAATTCTGTTTCTGGTAAAATCTTTCCTTCAAGATTGTATTGCTGGTAATAATTTTTTTCAAAAAAGTATTGTTGGTAATAGTTAACTATTTGCTCATAGCTGGGACCCTAACAGGTGCTACCACCCCGGGTCAGGGTGAACCTAGGAACACCAGCAATTAAGAGGTGGTTCCACACTCCTCAAAACCTCCTGATCAGAGGCCTTGCTGCTGGATGTAGTTTATCGTCTTACCCATGACGTGGATATAGTTTAACGTCTTACCCAGGACGATTTGGGAATGTAGGAATCCTTTTCTTCACCCTAGTCAGATATGGGTTAAACAGCATGACAGACTGTACTTTCTCGCTCGGTACAAACCCTCTACAGAAATCACAGCAGTACACCCTAATGGTGTGCCGCTGTGGCTCTATACCTCACTGGGTCACCTAGTTTCACGAAGAGGGGATTGAGGCTATAAGATGGAAGATTGGTTTAAACTTCAAAAGAATTTATTTTCTCTTTATGATTTTATATGTTATTTAAAGTTTCTTTTGCAACTCGACAGATATTTAATATTTATAAATTCTTCAAATTTATCTGATGAGAATTAACACTCAACCCAAACCGAAGAATTAAAAATCATTAACTCAAGAGGCATCTGCCATGACACAGAAATGTTGTCGCACATTTGGTTAATTTATGGTTGGTCCTGCTAAGATTCGTTTCCTTCTGAGGAAGACACGAATAGAATGTAAGACTTAAAATAGAGTTTAAATAGTCTTACGACATCACAAACTCATCCACTTGGTTCACATAGTCCTTTGATTAGTTTAAAGGTTTGTTTTATCAGTCAACTGGCCGAATTTATTTTATCCTTCCCTCTCTCTTAGCGGGAGAGCCACTTGATTTTGTCTAAAGACAGAATACAGCGGCCTCTCTTAAATCTTTTTTGAGGGGTTGGCGGGTCCAACTAACATCAGTTATTTTTATATTGTATATTTGTTTTGATATTTTTGTTTTGTTTTGGGGGCTCATACCCTTTCCCCCCGTATTACGTATCATGTACAGATTTTATATGCAAATTAAATTTTTATGTCACGGGGTGCATTTTTGTAGGTTCCCGGGTTGTATGCGTTATTATGGGATATGGAAGACTGAATGATGATGGATGCGTTCGTGTTTGTTTGTTTGTTTGGTTGTTTGGGGTTTTATGGCATATCAACCACCATGGGTTATTTAATGCCAGATCCAGTATTTACTAAATATATCAAAAACGTATCGCTGGCAACATCATTGTTTCAAAAACGTATAGCTGGCAACATCATTGTTTTAAAAACGTATAGCTGGCAACATCATTGTTTCAAAAACGTATAGCTGGCAACATCATTGTTTTAAAAACGTATAGCTGGAAACATCATTGTTTCAAAAACGTATAGCTGGCAACATCATTGTTTCAAAAACGTATAGCTGGCAACATCATTGTTTTAAAAACGTGTAGCTGGCAACATCATTGTTCAAAAACGTATAGCTGGCAACATCATTGTTTTAAAAACGTATAGCTGGCAACATCATTGTTTCAAAAACGTATAGCTGGCAACATCATTGTTTTAAAAACGTGTAGCTGGCAACATCATTGTTTCAAAAACGTATATCTGGCAACATCATTGTTTTAAAAACGTATAGCTGGCAACATCATTGTTTCAAAAACGTATAGCTGGCAACATCATTGTTTTAAAAACGTATAGCTGGCAACATCATTGTTTTAAAAACGTATAGTTGGCAACATCATTGTTTCAAAAAAGTGTAGTTGGCAACATCATTGTTTCAAAAAGTGTAGTTGGCAACATCATTGTTTCAAAAAAGTGTAGTTGGCAACATCATTGTTTCAATGTGCTGGAAAAGACCTGGAAGTTCACTATTTTCCCATAGCTGGAACCGCAACATGTGCTACCACCCCGGGTCAGGGTGGACCTGGGAACACCAGCAATTAAGAGGTGGTTCCACGCTTCCTCAAAACCTCCTGATCAGAGGCCTTGCTGTTGGATGCAGTTTAACGTCGTACCCAGGACGTGCGTTCTTGTGGTGAATCTGCAAATTGTAATGAGTGAATGGGTCGTGAATCTGATTAGCTTGGTATAAGATAGTAAGTGACGACCGGTCTTAACCCTCCCCTCGTATTGGCCTTGTGCCTCAATTCTATTTTATATGCAATAAATCTTGTCAACAGGTGAGGCATTTTACTATTGGCTTTCATTCTTTAAAGGGAATTGGAGACAATCAATTGTCCCCTTCATCACTCGTATTTTTATTTTCTTTATTCGCGCCTCGTTATTGACTTCACTTGCCCATTTTAGGATCATTTATTTATTACGTGATGCCACGGTAAACATCCATTTACTGTTATGGTCTAGCTTAGGACAAAGGAAGAACAACACGAACACAAGAGTAGAAATAACGAAGATATACTACACGGAATAATAATACAAGATGTGGAAGGTGTTAGTATGACTGTCAGTCTGGTTTGGAGTGAACTACTATCGGCTCGACTCGATTCGTCTCTCTCTCTCTTGAGAGGCGTAGTATACATAGTGTTAGGAATAGTTCATTCTGTAGTTATAGGTAAGGACCCATAACAATTACAGATGAAGAATTTTAGCAGAGTTCCTAAGAATATTTTTTATCAATTATTGGTATAATTCTTTTTATAAAAATGAAATTTATTATTACACTCTATTGGAAGTAATATGTTTATCTAAATGTCGTACGTACCGTCCAACTCAGAAATTTGTATGCTATCTTTTGCGTTATTTATATTATTCGGACTATTGTCCTCATCTTTGTCGCCATATTTATTACAACGTTTCGGCCGTTGTACGCTCTGGCCTTCTTCAGGTGGTTGGAATGTCGAACTGAACCCTTTATTTCGCTCACTGGGGTAGAACTTTCAGAGGGAAATTAACAGTAGATAACTAACATCCATTAAACATGGCGCGTGGAACTAGAACAGACTACCCCAGTGAGCGAAATAAAGGGTTCAGTTCGACATTCCAACCATCTGAAGAAGGCCGGAGAGGACAACGGCCAAAACGTTGTGATAAATATGGCGACAAAGATGCGAACAATAGTCCGAATAATGTAAATACCGTACATAATACTTCATCTCAGAAATATAGACAGATACTGAAGGGCCGAAATGCTGTAACAAATATGGCGACAAAGATGAGGACAATAGTCCGAATAATGTAAATAGTGTACATAATACCTCATCTCAGAAATATAGACAGATACTGAAGGGCCGAAATGCTGTAATAAATATGGCGACAAAGATGAGGACAATAGTCCGAATAATGTAAATAGTGTACATAATACCTCATCTCAGAAATATAGACAGATACTGAAAGGCCGAAACATTGTAATAAATATGGCGACAAAGATGAGGTCAATAGTCCGAATAATGTAAATAGTGTACATAATACCTCATCTCAGAAATATAGACAGATACTGAAAGGCCGAAACATTGTAATAAATGAGGCAACAAAGATGAGGACAATAGTCCGAATAATGTAAATAGTGTACATAATACCTCATCTCAGAAATATAGACAGATACTGAAAGGCCGAAACATTGTAATAAATATGGCGACAAAGATGAGGACAATAGTCCGAATAATGTAAATAGTGTACATAATACCTCATCCCAGAAATATAGACAGATAATGAAGGGTCGAAACGTTGTAATAAATATGGCGACAAAGATGAGGACAATAGTCCGAATAATGTAAATAATGTACATAATACCTCATCTCATAAATATAGACAGATACTCAAGGGCCGAAACGTTGTAATAAATATGGCGACAAAGATAAGGACAATAGTCCGAATAATGTAAATAGTGTACATAATACCTCATCTCAGAAATATAGACAGATACTGAAAGGCCGAAACGTTGTAATAAATATGACAACAAAGATGAGGACAATAGTCCGAATAATGTAAATAGTGTACATAATACCTCATCTCAGAAATATAGACAGATAGTGAAAGGCCGAAACGTTGTAATAAATATGGCAACAAAGATGAGGACAATAGTCCGAATAATGTAAATAGTGTACATAATACCTCATCTCAGAAATATAGACAGATAATGAAAGGCCGAAACGTTGTAATAAATATGGCAACAAAGATGAGGACAATAGTCCGAATAATGTAAATAGTGTACATAATACCTCATCTCAGAAATATAGACAGATACTGAAAGGTCGAAACATTGTAATAAATATGGCGACAAAGATGAGGACAATAGTCCGAATAATGTAAATAGTGTACATAATACCTCATCCCAGAAATATAGACAGATACTGAAGGGCCGAAACGTTGTAATAAATATGGCGACAAAGATAAGGACCATAGTCCGAATAATGTAAATAGTGTACATAATACCTCATCTCAGAAATATAGACAGATACTGAAAGGCCGAAACGTTGTAATAAATATGACAACAAAGATGAGGACAATAGTCCGAATAATGTAAATAGTGTACATAATACCTCATCTCAGAAATATAGACAGATAGTGAAAGGCCGAAACGTTGTAATAAATATGGCAACAAAGATGAGGACAATAGTCCGAATAATGTAAATAGTGTACATAATACCTCATCTCAGAAATATAGACAGATACTGAAAGGCCGAAACGTTGTAATAAATATGGCAACAAAGATGAGGACAATAGTCCGAATAATGTAAATAGTGTACATAATACCTCATCTCAGAAATATAGACAGATACTGAAAGGCCGAAACATTGTAATAAATATGGCGACAAAGATGAGGACAATAGTCCGAATAATGTAAATAGTGTACATAATACCTCATCCCAGAAATATAGACAGATAATGAAGGGTCGAAACGTTGTAATAAATATGGCGACAAAGATGAGGACAATAGTCCGAATAATGTAAATAATGTACATAATACCTCATCTCAGAAATATAGACAGATACTGAAAGGCCGAAACTTTGTAATAAATATGGCAACAAAGATGAGGACAATAGTCCGAATAATGTAAATAGTGTACATAATACCTCATCTCAGAAATATAGACAGATACTGAAAGGCCGAAACTTTGTAATAAATATGGCAACAAAGATGAGGACAATAGTCCGAATAATGTAAATAGTGTACATAATACCTCATCTCAGAAATATAGACAGATACTGAAAGGCCGAAACATTGTAATAAATATGGCGACAAAGATGAGGACAATAGTCCGAATAATGTAAATAGTGTACATAATACCTCATCCCAGAAATATAGACAGATAATGAAGGGTCGAAACGTTGTAATAAATATGGCGACAAAGATGAGGACAATAGTCCGAATAATGTAAATAATGTACATAATACCTCATCTCAGAAATATAGACAGATACTGAACGGCCGAAACATTGTAATAAATATGGCAACAAAGATGAGGACAATAGTCCGAATAATGTAAATAGCGTACATAATACCTCATCTCAGAAATATAGACAGATACTGAAAGGCCGAAACGTTGTAATAAATATGGCAACAAAGATGAGGACAATAGTCCGAATAATGTAAATAGTGTACATAATGCCTAATCTCAGAAATATAGACAGATACTGAAGGGCCGAAACGTTGTAATAAATATGGCGACAAAAATGAGGACAATAGTCCGAATAATGTAAATAGTGTACATAATACCTCATCTCAGAAATATAGACAGATATCTTTTGCGTATAAGTTTTCTCAAATAAATGATTCAAAATGTCTTCGAATGAATGTATCTCTTCGGTCTTTAAGAAATCAATCCTTCATCGTACTCGGCAGACTAGCCCTACAAAATCTCAAAGGTCTTTACCAAATAAAACCGCTTCACTTGAGCAGTTTCAACGGCAACAACACAAACAGGTATCTCAGTGAAAAATCACGATATAATGAAGTTGTTAACATTCCACACTACCATAAACAAAAGGGAGGGATAACATTTAGTGGAATTTGAAAGTCTATATTCCTGAAAAACTGTTTTAAAAATGATTTAATGAATTTCAACCAATAAAAACACTAACTGTCCGGCCTGCCGAATGTTTCCTGCATAGAAACGGTTATTCTCGCCATCAGCATTACCATTATTGCTTTTATCACAGTGTTTTGGCCGACATATTCTTTGTCCTTCTCTGCATCCAGTCGATTTTATATCTCTTTTAGTTTGTTTTATTTTATCATTTCAATACGAAAATAACAGTTTAGCAAGTTTATGCAATCGAGAAACAGTTTTCTCTAAAGAATTTTCGTCCAGAGGAGGCCTTCATGATCAAAACCAGTTATTCCGAACACCAGCTCTCAAACGGTAATAAGTTATGTCTTTTGCAACCTGAAATCAGCGCGTATTCGTTGAAATCGACAAGAGGGGAATTTAATTTTACATGATTATTCATTATATGCGTATAATCGATTACTTAGCGTGTCGTTTTTTTTGTTTTTGTTTTTTTCGTTTTGGTTTTTCTTATCGCGATTCTGAATTAAATTAACGTCTTGTAGAATTCCAATCGAGAATGTCAAAGAAAAAGTAGAAAATAAAGTAAGACACATAACAATTTTTTCTGCTGTTACGAATCCTTGAACACAATTATATCAAAATACTCATTCAAGCATGTGTCTCTGCATCAAGTACATTCAATTACATATATCAGGACAATTACATACAAAGAGAACATGCGTAAAAGCCATTTAGAGAACGTGTGTGTGTTTCAACAAAAGTTACAAAATACACGGCTATATCTATAATGCTATCTAAAATAGGGCGTCATGAAAGGAATGTGTGTTCATTATTAATTTCATCAGATTTAATCGTAGAAGAACATATAACTTACATATATATAACATAAATATATAGAACATACATATATATAACATAAATATATAGAACATACATATATATAACATACATATATATAACATACATATATATAACATAAATATATATAAATTATATATATATTATACTTATATATAACATACATATATATAACATACACATACATATATATAACATACATATATATAACATAAATATATATAACATAAATATATATAACATATATATATATAACGTACATATATATAATATAAATATATAAATATATATAAAATACATATATAACATATATATAACATAAATATATATAACATATATATATAATATACACATATATAACATAAATATATATAACATATATATATATAACATATATATATATAACATACATATATATAACATATATATATAACATACATATATATAACATATATATAACATATATAATATACATATATATAACATAAATATATATAACATACATATAACATACATATATATAACATACATTTATATAACACAAATATATATAACATACATATATATAACATAAATATATATATAACATAAATATATATTACATACATATATAACATAAGTATATATTACATATATAACATAAGTATATATTACATACATATATATAACATACATATATAACATACATATATATAACATAAATATATATAACATACATATATAACATACATACATATAACATAAATATATATAACATACATATATAACATGCATATATCTAACATAAATATATATAACATACCAAACTTCTCAGGATTCCAAATCTGGCCGTCACAATTATCTACTACCTTTTTAATCGTGGTGTTTCCACCTTTAAATGAGGCCATGTATAGCCGCGTCTTATAGAAGCTTCTTGGCTGTTTTCTTAACGAATTATTTCTTTCATGTTATCATTATTGAAGAACTGCTGTCCTTCGACCCTTTCATGAGCCCCGAATGAACGTACGCCCTACTCCTTTTCCATAAATGTCAACATTCTAGAAACCCACTCACATCAAGTGAAAACTTCACGTAAATACTCACTAAACACGTGTGAACGTTTGCAGTGATATCTCGTTCCAGAGAAAGACATTCTATGACAATTATTTGCTTTCTACTTATATCTAGAGGCGCGGCCATTTTGAAAGAGGGTTGCTAACCGGAAAAGAAAAGATAACTTTTCTACAAGTGGCTAGTCACGTTATGGTTTAAAATTAAATGAGAACAGGCATTACTTTTTGATTGACCCTCGTACATAGATAGATAGATAGTGCGATGGGTAAATTGTCGCCATTTTATATTTTTAATTTCGCGCGTGCGCATTGTTTACTTTTGATTTTGTCGACTGCGCAGTATAGTAGGGTCAGTTGGGCACCGTCTGTGAGAAAAAGAGCACCATGACGCAATTCACTTCGCCAGAAATTTGGAAACGGCATGCCGTAAATTCTTGGCGTTCGGGCCAGAAACTCCAGTACGAAAATTTCAGAGTTTTTCGGTGTCAATCTGAGGACAGTGCAGAGAATTCGGAAAGTGTCTAATGGTGATTACGAAAGTGCGACAGAAAACTCACTCTGATTGTTCTGATAGAAAATAACTCCCGAATTTATTGGTGAGGGCCTCAGACTCAACACTGCCTTGATGAGGTAGTGCTGCCCTTGGTCAAGAGTGTGGCTGCTGGAAGACCCTATGTCTGGCAGCAGGACTCTGCACCATGCCACATAAGCAGAAGAACCCAGTCATGGCTGTCAGGCAATTTCTGCGACCACATCACCCCTTACATCTGCCCACCTAACTCCCCAGACTGCAAACCCCTTGATTATTATGTGTGCGGCACAGTTGAGTGAAGGACCAACAAAACTCTTTTTAACGCCGAAAATGAAATGAAGGCTAGGATTATGACAGCATTCCCCAACTTAAACAAAGAGACCGTTCAGAAGAGTTGCAGGAGATTCCGAAGTCATACTGAGAACGCAGTCTCGAGGCCAATGGTGATTTAATAAATTTAATCTCTAGTATTTCAAGATATTTTTGTGTAATTTTGGTAAATATATTTGTTAAAATGAGATGTCAGTGTTATTTTCATTTTTGTGTAATTTAGACAACCTGTAGATAGATAGATAGATAGATAGATAGATAGATAGATAGATAGATAGATAGATAGATAGATAGATAGATAGGAACAGACTGAGATAGATGGGAACAGACTGAGACAGATAGATAGATAGATAGATAGATAGATAGATAGATAGATAGATAGATAGATAGGAACAGACTGGGATAGATAGATAGATAGATAGATAGATAGATAGATAGATAGGAACAGACTGGGATAGATAGATAGATAGATAGATAGATAGATAGATAGATAGATAGATAGATAGATAGATAGATAGATAGATAGATAGGAACAGATTGAGATAGATAGATAGATAGATAGATAGATAGATAGATAGATAGATAGATAGATAGATAGGAACAGATTGAGATAGATAGATAGATAGATAGATAGATAGATAGATAGATAGATAGATAGATAGATAGATAGGAACAGACTGAGATAGATGGGAACAGACTGAGATAGATAGATAGATAGATAGATAGATAGATAGATAGATAGATAGGAACAGATTGAGATAGATAGATAGATAGATAGATAGATAGATAGATAGATAGATAGATAGATAGATAGATAGATAGATAGATAGATAGATAGGAACAGACTGAGATAGATGGGAACAGACTGAGATAGATAGATAGATAGATAGATAGATAGATAGATAGATAGGAACAGATTGAGATAGATAGATAGATAGATAGATAGATAGATAGATAGATAGATAGATAGATAGATAGATAGATAGATAGGAACAGACTGGGATAGATAGATAGATAGATAGATAGGAACAGACTGGGATAGATAGATAGATAGATAGATAGATAGATAGATAGATAGATAGATAGATAGATAGGAACAGATTGAGATAGATAGATAGATAGATAGATAGATAGATAGATAGATAGATAGGAACAGATTGAGATAGATAGATAGATAGATAGATAGATAGATAGATAGATAGATAGATAGATAGGAACAGACTGAGATAGATGGGAACAGACTGAGATAGATAGATAGATAGATAGATAGATAGATAGATAGATAGGAACAGACAGAGATAGATAGATAGATAGATAGATAGGAACAGACTGAGATAGATGGGAACAGACTGAGACAGATAGATAGATAGATAGATAGATAGATAGATAGATAGATAGATAGATAGATAGATAATGAACAGAGTGAGACAGATGTGAATATATTTGTCCCGATTATATTTATTGCATATGGGATCACATATCAATCTTTAAAAGTCCATAGACTGATGCAGCACGAGGACAGCAGCAATAACCATGTGCAGACAACATCGGAGACAATGTACAATATTTAAAGTTATATATATTCGCATCGTTTTATCTTCGAAAAAAAAAATCAAAGTTGTCGGCAAAATCCTTCATTCCTTTGATCTTGACGATATTTATCGTTGGTTGGGCGCGCCAAGTTTTTCGATCGGAAACAAGCCTAATTGGTACAAGACGGGCAGAAAGAAACACACAGACACACACACACACAGAGACACACACACACAGACACACACACACACACACAGACACACACACACACAGACACGCTTCTATTCGTTTTCTAGTCTATATACATATAAGCACATACATAAACGCCTTCACACTCACATCTATATTAATTTCTAGCGACAGATCTGCGAATTCGTATAGCATTTGACACTGCAACATATTCGTTGAATATGAAGCGATAGTCGCCATAATCGAAATAAGACTTCTGATGAAGTAACCACGGAAATATTTTTCGAATTGCAAAGATCCTTTCAAAGGATTTGTTGATGTACCGATTAAAAAAATGAAAAAAGCAGAAAAAATGATGATGTTTCGCACCCCGGAAGTTCCGCCCACCCCAATCCGCAGTCGCTGTCATAAAAAGAAAAAAAAACTACAAGAGTGCTCAAGGCGAAAATAACATTTTCCGCGCATGAAAATAATCGAAAACGTTGCTAAATGCTATTATTTTTACTTTTTATGAGAAGGGTACAGAGGTACAATTAGGAAAGACTCTCAAAATAGAATCAATTTGAAAATCCCTGGCTGGTGATTTGAATCGGTTTCTGCCTATTGACATAGCAATCGTCACTCTTTCCTGTCGTTAGCTATCTTAGTCTTATCACTTGCATATCACGAACAGATAGATAGATAGATAGATAGATAGATAGATAGATAGATAGATAGATAGATAGATAGATAGATAGATAGATAGATACGATCAGAATGAGATAGATAGATAGATAGATAGATAGATAGATAGATAGATAGATAGATAGATAGATAGATAGATAGGAACTGGCTGAGATAGATAGATAGATAGATAGATAGATAGATAGATAGATAGATACGATCAGAATGAGATAGAGAGATAGAGAGATAGAAACTGTCTGAGATAGATAGATAGATAGATAGATAGATAGATAGATAGATAGATACGAGCAGAATGGGATAGATAGATAGATAGATAGATAGATAGATAGATAGATAGATAGATAGATAGATAGATAGATAGATACGATCAGAATGAGATAGATAGATAGATAGATAGATAGATACGATCAGAATGAGATAGATAGATAGATAGATAGATAGATAGATAGATACGATCAGAATGAGATAGATAGATAGATAGATAGATAGATAGATAGATAGATAGATAGATAGATACGAGCAGAATGAGATAGATAGATAGATAGATAGATAGATAGATAGATAGATAGATAGATAGATACGAGCAGAATGGGATAGATAGATAGATAGATAGATAGATAGATAGATAGATAGATAGATAGATAGATACGAGCAGAATGGGATAGATAGATAGATAGATAGATAGATAGATAGATAGATAGATAGATAGATAGATAGATAGATATGACCATTATATAGAAGTTGATGTGCCATAAAACTATGTTTAGCCATTCCATTCGGAATGTGTAAGTAGTATGTGTAATGACAAAAGTACGCAGGTGTAGTCTTTAAGAAAGCTTTATTCAACTTAGTATATAAGATTCACGTGTAGTGTCCTTTTATCGTCCCAGTAAACTAAAATAGCTCTCTCAAAGAGGAGAGTAAACAAGAGTAGATCACTCTTGATTATTCTTAACAGCATGTTTAATTTTGATTTTTAAATTTAATTGAGCATTGATTTGAATCTAAAAAAACAATTTTCTTATGAAAGCAATTCAAATACGAGCCGCTAAATTACAGAATTTTTATTACCGTTAAAATGAAATGATTTAAAAACTGATGAATATTTAAAAACTGATGAAAAGCTTGGATTGATATCTTTATAGTTTAAGGATTTTCATATTTGAATATAGAAAGGATATATCCCCGGGAATAAATCTACTGTAGGCAAAGAAATTGTCCTTTCTATGAATTTTATCTTTTCTTCATATTTCCATGAAAGTTCTTAATCTCAGAACCTCAACTACTGTAACTACTGTTACTAATAATAGTATGGAAAAATTGACTAAAATGTGGCGTCGAGTAAACAGGAACAAATGAAACTGGGGGAAAATTAAGTATAAGAACTCTGTCTGGTTGTCAGCGACTTTGAAGGCCAATTTAGTATTTCCGTTGCTACAGTAAAAATCAGATCAAACCTTCGTTGTATGAATGCAAACTTGACTCTCGTCCAAAACAACTTCTTTCTTTTGATTTGTGAAAAGAATAATACAGGAACCGAAAATTATGATAAAACGAAACTGCTCTCTATTAATCACCACAGAGATCCTTCCCTGCTCCCCCCATTAGAATGTCTGACGCTCAACTTCTCGAGGGTACCTCTCTGTGGCTGCTCGGTCTCACGTTGACTGCTGATCTGAGATGGAACAAATACATTGAGTCAATTGCTTCGTCCACCGCAAGGAAAGTTGGCTCCCTGTGCCGCGCCAGGAAATGTTTCTCCCCGGAATCGATCCTTCGAATCTACAAATCAGCCATTCGCTTTTGCATGGAGTGTTGCTGCCATATATGGTCCGGAGTCCCTTCTGTTTGCCTCGGGGTTCTTGATAAGATCCAGAGACGGATATGCAATGTAATTGGCCCTGATCTGGCATCTCGTCTGCAGTCGCTCTCCCACAGACGTGCTGTCGCCTCTCTCTGTCTTTTTTACAAATACTTTCATGGTAATTGCTCCGATGAGCTGCTTTGCTGGTTCCCAGACTTCATGAATTCAAGCGTCTTACGAGGCTGGCATCCCGCTCTCACCCTTTCACTGTTGAAACTGTTAAATGTATCCGTCTCTTCTACTCCAATAGCTTCATATCTCGCACCTCTCGCCTGTGGAACTCCCTTCCCTATTCCTGTTTCCCTGACAACTATAATTTCCAACTATTTCAAATGTAATATCAATCGACATCTCCAGTTGCCTTGATCTATCCACTATCCTTCTCCTCATCCTTTCGTCTATCACTCCTATCTGCTCTCGCTCCAAATCGTCTGTAACCCCTTGCGTGCTAGTGGCTTCCCGCCTTGCTTGATGTGAAATGCTTAAAAAAAAACTACAATAAAAAATAAATAATTAACAAAGAAATTACAGGTAAAAACACGGAGATCTGTGGTGAACAAAACAAGATCTAGATTTAAAATTCAAATGCTAAGCACTGACTCATTGATTTTGTTAGAAATTAAAAAGACTCGAATTTACAAACTTTGCTTAACACACACTCAAAAGCGAATCTGTCAGAGTTACCTCCTCCTTAGTTTCCTAATTCTTCACCAGGGGTGTCTCTCCCCATACTATAAATACTGGGAAACTTCTTGCCTCTTTCTCTTCTTTCCTTCAGGCCTCGTGCCGAATCTCACCTCGCGTGGTGGTGAGGTAAATCTCTCGTTCTTCTTCATTTCAGCGACAAGATGTAAGCTCTTAGAAGATCAGCCTTTCCCATTTCTGGGAAGACGCTATGAACCTTACAACCATTCACCAAAATACGAACATTCACCAAAGAACAAACACAAATGTTCACACACACACAAATGTTATGTCTATGTTCCTTGTCATTTGTTTAATACATATTTGTTGACACACACATATATATATATATATATATATATATATATATATATATATATATATATATATATATAGAACGTTTGGCATCGATCCTGTTTCCCGAAAATTACCAACAAGGTTACGAACTGCATTGCGATGTGGAATAGGTGTATCTGAAAATTTATTAGCAAATCGCTGTCGCACTATATCTGTGTATCTACCAGCTTCTTGAGAGATGTGTTCGACAAGAAATACACTTTCTTCAGTTGTAAAAAAACTATATTGGGGTGACATCTAAAATATAAAAATTATGATTAGAAAAGTTTACAGTAACTTTCCGGACACTCTCTTTCTCGCTTTCTCTCTCTCTCTCTCTCTCTCTCTCTCTCTCTATATATATATATCTATATATATATATATATATATATATATATATATATATATATATATTGTGACAGCAATCCTTCATTTATGCATGTTTCATTAAAAACGACAGACAAGGTACTACGATTAAGCTTTTTATTTAATTTTTCCTGTGTTCAAACAAGTGTTTGTTGACATATATATATATATATATATATATATATATATATATATATATATATATATATATATATAATTATTGAAATATTATAACATAAATATGTTAGAAAATCAGTCTGTCTTGTTTGTCTTCTTTCATCTTTGGTTGGACAAATTAAGTCCGCCAATTTTCATGTAGTTGGACCTTTTAACATTCTACCATGAGTTACACACGTGTCTTTAATACAACAACACATAAATACACACCCGATCCTCTACAAAGTCATCGCTTATGAAGTCCCCTCAAAGGCCAAAGATTGAGGTTTTTAGTTTTATTACATGAAACCTTGTCAATTATTAAATTTCGACCAACATTTCTTTCATTTTATTTCTGTTGGTTTTATCACAACTCTCAGGTCACCATCATACGATCGTCAGGGAGGGCAGATTAGAAATAAATAATTAGCTTTCAGTGAGATTTGAACTCACAGCATTTATCTTTGGAAGTTTTCTTTCTCTATCATTAAATTACTGATTAGCTACGAAGGTTAACCAGCCATTCTGGGAAGACGCTATTAACATTACAATGATACACGTACGTACGAACATTCACCAAAATACGAACATTCACCAAAATACGAATGTAGTTGGACCTTTTAATATTCTACCTACCAGGAGTTACACACGTATTTCTAATACAACAACACGTAAATACACACACGGTCCTCTACAAATCCAAAACAAAACTCGTAAACTTTCACACCTTGATGCGAAATGTTTTTCGGCCAATACAAAACTAGGAAACATTTTTAAAAAAAATTCAAATAATCTTCAATTCTCATAAACATTCTTTTACGCACCTTTTCATGGGCCGACGCGAAAAATTGTTCATCGTCCAATGGAAAGGCCCGAATCATATCCGGGAGTGAATTCCCAAATGACTTTTTAAAGCCCCACAGGCAAAATAAAAGATGAGCAAGTTCGCCTGTCACCAGAGAGAGAAAGGAGACGAGCGTATTAACACCTCCCTTGAGAACGAATATAATAGATTTCTATAGAAAAAAAGAATAGGATATATTTTTATTGTATTTTTATAACAATATTCTATCAAAAATAATATCAAATTGATGTTCTATTTTTACAAGATGGATTTCTTTTTTACCTGTTTCGAAAAAAGATGATAGATAAATTACAAAAACTGTAAATTTTTTGACATACAAAACAATTCTTGTAGAGATTTTCAACTCTTTCTATATTTTACTGACAAATAAAGAGTCCCTGTTGCTCTATGCTACTTCATTTAATTATGAAATTAGGTGTTAATAAGAGGTATTGATATTTGCCTCAAGAAAACTCGGAGAACGAAAACTCAGAACGGACAAAAAGACGGACAGACATTAGGAATTTATATAATTTAACTGGAATATTTGATTTAGAAAACATAAATGGAACCAAAATGGAATTTTCCAGCGTGAAAATCCAGAATTGATTGGATGAAAAAGCCTGCTTGAATCTAATTACTCAAGCAGGCAACGAAATTGTTTTCAAGATGTTTTTTTTTCTGTGAAAGACAAAAAAAAAAAAAAGCCGACAAGGTATTTCACGATTCGACCGACTTTGCTTTGTACGCGTTAAATTCTTTCTGTATGCGTCATTTATTCATGATACGTGTGAAATAATATTTTGTTTTCTCAGTCCTCTCCACCCCATCCATAATTTCGCTCTTCTTTATTGGCGTGTATTTCATATCGTCATTGAAAACCTTTCAGTAGGAAATGGTTTCCCTTCGTCTTCAAGCAATAAAAAATCATTTTTCTCTATCACTGAACATCGCTTTTTTTTAGTTAAAACTTTTTTAATACACATCATTTTTTTTAACTAATAAGAGTTAGGTTCCTTGATGCCTTGTAATGGGGTAATGGTTAACGAGCTAACTTAGTTAACTATTACAACTGAGTAGTGAGTTACCACGATGGCCAAAATAAGATAAAGATGTTAACCAACAATAAATTTCTATTCGTTTTCAAATTCGTCTCTTAGACAAGTTTAATGCTTTACTTTAAGCTGTCTTGCTTCTTCTTCTTCTTATTATTATTATTATTATTATAATTATTCCCTTTGATATCTGGCGTTTACACATTTCTTTCCGGGTCCCGCCCAGGGACCTAAGGTTAGAAATGGCATCATGACACTTTCCACTGGAAAAAAAAAAAAAAAAAAAAAAAAAAATTACATAGATAAAGCTCTTCGTAAAGTGTGGGCTGTACTTGTCAGAACAATTTTTTGTATCTCTTTGAGGCATGGACTTCCAGGTATCCCTTCAATCAGCCTACTGGAATCTTTTCCAACCAGTCAAAGGGCTCCAACTACAACAGGAATTGTTGATGTTCCCATGTGCCACATTTTTGAGATTTCGATTTCAAGGTCCTTGTATTTTGACAGTTTTTCGAATATCTTCAAAGACACATTGCAGTCTGCAGGGACTGCCATATCAATAAGGAGGCACTTATTTTGTTTGTGGTCTTTAATAACAATGTCTGGGCGGTTGGCTTTGATTGTTCTGTCAGTGTATATTGTGTAGTCCCATAGAATTGTAACAGGTCCTATCTCCGTAACCGGGTCAGGGTGGTGTTCGTACCAATTTCTTCCAGTTTCCTTCCCATAGGAGTTGCAAATTTTCCAGTGCAGATATTGGCCCACTCTGTCATGCCGGTTTTTATATTCAGTGGATGCCAATATCGTGCAACCTGATATAAGATGATCAATGGTTTCTGGATATTTGTCACAGAATCTGCATCTTGGGCTAACACAGTATTTTAGTATATGTGCTTGATAATTCCTAGTTAACAAGCATTGGTCTTGTGCAGCAATTATAAAACCCTCAGTTTCACCTTTCAACCCTGCACTACGTAGCCACTGATGGGTGCGGTTTTTGTCTACGTCTGCTTGTTTGGTACGGGCAGAGTATTGGCCATGGAGCGGTTTATTTTGCCATTGTTTCTTTATCTGGTCGGTCGCATTTGTCTTTGCATTTTTTTTTTTTTTTTTTTTTTTTTAAGTTTTTTGCAGCTTCAGCCGGTGTACAGTGATGTATTTGAATTTCTGTGCCCATTTGAAGCTCTTTTTTGAATTTTTCGGCTTCCTTTACTACAGAGTAGAGACACTTCCTACTTTCATGTTCCTTGACACATACCATCATCCAGTCTTCTGTTTTTTCCAAGTATCTTTGGAGGCCAATTGTTGTACTTTTGTAGGATAGTTCTAGTTGAACTAGTCCTATGCCTCCTTCGGATCTGGGCACATACAGGCGATCAATATCAGCTTTGGGATGATGCATGCGGTAGCAAGTGAGGAGCTTTCTCGTTTTGGCGTCCATTCGCTTAATTTCAGCTATGGTCCAGTTAAGTACATTAAAGCTGTATTGCACCACAGGAACAGCTAAGGTGTTTATAGCTGATATTCGGTTTTTTGAGTTTAGCTCAGTATTTAGTACCAGGCGTACACGCCTGTAGTACTCCTTTCTTACCTTCTCTTTCATTTGGGAGTGTTGTATGCCATCTCCCTCACTAATTCCTAGGTACTTATAAGCTTCATCATGCTCCAATTCTCTAATCTTCGTGGCAAAATCTAAATCTATTAAGGGTGCTTCTAAAATTCTACCTTTCTTAAATGTTACTTTAGCACATTTATCTAATCCGAAGCTCATGCATATGTCGTCACTAAAGTATTTTACAATATTAAGTAGGCCCTTCAACTCATTGTCGTCTTTGGCAAAGAGTTTGAGATCATCCATGTATAGTAGGTGATTGAATATGTTGTTATTTATTTTGTAGCCATAGCTACTGTTGTTCAGTTCATGCGTAAGAGGGAGTAAGGACAAACAAAACAGAAGTGGAGACAAAGAGTCTCCTTGAAAGATTCCACGTCGGATATTTAGTCGGTTGGATATGACAGTGCCCCTGGTGTGACTAAGGTATAGTTTGGTGTTCCACATTCCCATGCTGTGCTTAAGGATTATTATAATAATTATTATTATTATTATTATTATTATTATTGTTACTATTCTTCTTCGTATTCATCTTATTCTCCTTATTATTATTATAATTATTATTATTATTATTGTTATTATTATTATTATTATTATTATTATTATTATTATTCTAATAATTATTGTTATTCTTCTTCTTATTATTATTCTACTTATTATTATTCTTGTTATTATTATTATTATTATTATTGTTATTATTCTTCTTATTCTTATTCTTATTATTATTGTTATTATTATTATTCTTATTCATCTTATTCTTCTTCTTATTATTATTATTATAATTATTATTATTATTACTATTCTTGTTCTTATTCTTATTACTATTCTTGTTATTATTCTTTTTATATTTATTATTGTTCTTATTCTTCTTCTTCTTCTTCTTCTTCTTATTATTATTATTATTATTATTATTATTATTATTATTATTATTGTTGTTGTTGTTATTATTATTGTTTTTATTTTCTTTGATATCTGGCGTTTATACATTTCTTTCCGGGTCCCGCCCAGGGACCTAAGGTTAGAAATGGTATCATGACACTTTTCACTTCAAAAAAAAAAAAATAAATAAATAAAAATATATATTACATAGATAAAGCCCTTCGTAAAGTGTGGGCTGTACTTGTCAGAATACTTTTTTGTATCTCTTTGGGGCATGGACTTCCAGGGATCCCTTCAATTAGTCTACTGGAATCTTTTCCAACCAATCCTAAGGTTCCAACTACAACAGGGATTGTTGATGTTCCCATGTGCCACATTTTTGAGATTTCTATTTCAAGGTCCTTGTATTTTGACAGTTTTTCGAATATCTTCAAAGATACATTGCAGTCTTCAGGGACTGCCATATCAATAAGGAAGCATATTTTTGTTTGTGGTCTTTAATAACAATGTCTGGGTGGTTGGCTTTGATTGTTCTGTCAGTGTGTATTGTGTAGACCCATAGAATTGTAACAGGTCATATCTCCGTAACCGGGTCTGGGTGGTGTTCGTACCAGTTTCTTTCAGTTTCCTTCCTGTAGAAGTTGAAAATTTTCCAATGCAGATATTGGCCCACTCTGTCATGCCGGTTTTTATACTCAGTGGGTGCCAATAACGGGCAACCTGATACAATATGATCAATGGTTTCTGGATATTTATCACAGAATCTGCATTTTGGGCTAACACAGTATTTTAGTATATGTGCGCCTGATAATTCCTAGTTAACAAGCATTGGTCCTGTACAGCAAGGATGAAACCTTCAGTTTCAGCTTTCAACCCTGCACTACGTAGCCACTGATGGTTACGGTTTTTGTCTACGTCAGCTTGTTTGGTACGGGCAGAGTATTGGTCATGGAGAGGTTTATCTTGCCATTGATTCTGTATCTTATCGGTTGCATCTGTTTTTGTTTTGTTTTTTAAGTATTTTGCAGCTTCAGTGGATTTACCGTGTTGTACTCGTATTTCTGCTCCCATTTGAAACTCCATTTTGATTATTATTATTATTATTATTATTATTATTATTGTTCTTATTGTTCTTATTATTATTATTCTTGCTCTTATTCTTATTCTACTTATTCTTCTACTTATTATTATTATTTTTCTTGTTCTTATTCTTATTCTTATTCTTTTTCTTCTCATCATTATAATTATTATTGTTCTTATTCTTATTCTTCTTATTCTTATTCTTATTCTTCTTATTATTATTTTTAATCTTATTCTTATTCTTCTTATTCTTATTCTAATTATTATTATTATTATTATTGTTCTTATTCTTATTCTTATTCTTATTATTTTTATTATGCTTGTTCTTATTCTTCTTCTTATTATTATTATTATTGTTCTTATTCTTATTTTTATTCTTCTTCTTATTATTATTATTTTATTATTATTATTGTTCTTCTTATTCTTCTTATTATTATTATTAATATTCTAGTTCTTATACTTATTCTTCTTATTCTTATTATTGTTCTTATTTTTATTCTTCTTCTTCTTATTATTATTATTATTGTTCTTATTTTTATTCTTCTTCTTATTATTATTATTATTGTTCTTATTTTTATTCTTATTCTTCTTATTATTATTATTGTTCTTATTTTTATTCTTCTTCTTATTATTATTATTATTATTGTTATTATTATTGTTTTTATTTTATTTTATATCCGGCGTTTGCACATTTCTTTATTATTATTTTTATTATTATTATTATTGTTCTTATTCTTCTTCTTATTATTATTATTAATGTCGTTGTTGTTGTTCTTCTTCTTATTATTATTTTTGTTGTTGTTGTTCTTCTTCTTCTTCTTCTTCTTCTTCTTATTATTATTATTATTATTATTATTATTATTATTATTATTATTCCTATTATTATTATTATTATTATTGTTCTTATTCTTATTCTTATTCTTATTATTATTGTTATTATTGTTCTTATTCTTCTTCTTCTTCTTCTTCTTCTTATTATTATTATTATTATTATTATTATTATTATTATTATTATTATTATTATTATTATTGCTCTTATTCTTATTCTACTTATTCTTCTACTTATTATTATTATTTTCTTGTTCTTATTCTTATTCTTATTATTCTTATTCTTTTTCTTATTATTATTATTTTTAATCTTATTCTTATTCTTATTATTCTAATTATTATTATTATTAATATTATTGTTCTTATTCTTATTCTTATTATTCTTCTTCTTATTATTCTTATTATTCTTTTTCTTATTATTATTCTTCTTCTTCTTATTATTATTGTTCTTATTCTTATTTTTTATTATTCTTCTTCTTTTTCTTCTTCTTCTTATTATTATTGTTCTTATTCTTATTCTTCTTATTTTCTTCTCATTATTATTATATTATTATTATTATTGTTCTTATTCTTATTGTGCTTATTCTTCTTCTTCTTATTATTTTTTTATTATTATTATTATTATTATTATTATTGTTATTTTATTCTTATTCTTCTTATTATTATTATTGTTCTTATTTTTATTCTTATTCTTCTTCTTATTATTATTGTTCTTATTCTTATTCTTCTTCTTATTATTATTATTATTATTATTGCTCATATTCTTATTCTTATTCTTATTCTCATTATTGTTCTTATTCTTATTATAATTTTATTATTATTATTATTATTATTATTATTATTATTATTATTATTATTATTACCATTGTTATTATTATTCTATCTGCTATGTCCCTCCAGGATGTTGATAAATATTGCATCATCCATGGTGGCATCAGATATTTATCCCGCCCAGACACTATTATCTCGACTGTCGATTAGTTGTCCTATGACCATTGTCTGCGATGGACGTTACTCCAAGGAACGCGTACGAAAATCGTAGCGCTGCACGAACACACTCGCCTTACCAGGGAGCAAGTCAAAGTAATATCAGTACTCCTGATTTATATCCAATCGAGAATCTATGGTCAGTCTGCAAGAAACAACTTCGTGGAATGGACATACGAAGTACTAACATGTGCATTGAGTCATGTTTCTTTGTAAAGATATGAAAAAAAGTAAATAATAACGGAATTATTTGCACAATGGTTTCGATAGATAGATAGATAGATAGATAGATAGGAACAGACTGGAATAGATAGATAGCTAAATAGATAGCTAAATAGATAGATAGATAGATAGATAGATAGATAGATAGATAGATAGATAGATAGATAGATAGATAGATACTGGGATATATAGATATGTGCATGTCGCTTGCGATATAAACTTCAAGGATTTGTTTAAATTTATTTATTTGCCGTTTACTTGAACCTCTTCTCTTGGTCAGCCGTTTCCCATGGAACAGTAAAGTTTTATTTAAACAAAATTCCCATCGGCAAAGTGAAAAGGAATTTAGATTGGTTTGGTTTGGTTTTACGGCATATCAACCTGAATGGCTTATTTAATGTCGACAAGATTTTTATTGCTGGGAATATTTTTCCCAAAAATGTAATGATTGCTGTTTTTTTTGTTTTTTTTTTAATGTATTGCTGGTAATTTTTTCACAAAAATGTATTGCTGGTAATAATTATTTTCTTAAAAAAATTATTGCTGGTAATAATTATTTTCGAAAATGTATTTCTGGTATTAAAACCTATTTTTACACTTTCATAGTATTTTCGCGCCAGTTTGAGGGTTAACTATTTGGCCATAGCTGGGACCCTAACGGGTGCTACCACCACGGGTCAGGGTGGACTTGGGAACACCGGCAATTAAGAGGTGGTTCCACGCTCCTCAAAACCTCCTGATCAGAGTCATTGTTGTTGGATGTAGTTTATCGTCTTACCCAGGACGCGGGTATTTAGATCAAAAGATCTCTTGAAGTTTATCGAATGCATTAAATAAATAGGGAAGGCCTGAGAGCATGCGACCGAAACATTGTGATCAAAATTACAAATGTGATAATACTAATCGAAAGTATTCATCAAATAACAATAAACCATATTTATTACAATGTTTCGGCCGTTGTGCGCTCCGGCCTTCTTCAGGTGGTTGGAATGTTGAACTAATCCCTTAAACTTAAGGAATCAACACATATGCTAGGCCACAAAAATCTCCTGAGCCGGCCAAGCATAGAAATGAATACAATATGGGAACCAGTAATAAGAAGTGCCAGAGAAAAGCGATAATAACAACAACAATTGCAATATGAGCACTGGTAAAAACATATATGGTAACAGCAAACATTGCATAATGAGCACTGGTAAAAAATGGTTGCTAATACCCAGAAATTCATACACAGATGTCCTCAATGACACATGACAACGTGGATAAAGGCGTTGGTTAGATCCAGTGACAGGACTCAAAGAGTGCGAGTTCAATACCCGGTGAACTTGCAAAGGGGAATTAACAGGAGAAAACTGATAACTGACATCCATTAACCATAGCACGTGGAACTAGAACAGTCTATTCCCAGTGAGCGAAATAAAAGGTTCAGTTCGACATTCCAACCACCTGAAGAAGACCGGAGTGTACAACGGCCGAAACGTTGTAATAAATATGGCAATAGTGCGAATAATGTAAATAGTGTACATAATACCTCATCTCAGAAATATAGACAGATACTGAAAGGCCGAAACGTTGTAATAAATATGGCGGCAAAGATGAGGACAATAGTCTGAATAATGTAAATAGTGTACATAATACCTCATCTCAGAAATATAGACAGATAGTGAAAGGCCGAAACGTTGTAATAAATATGGCGGCAAAGATGAGGACAATAGTCCGAATAATGTAAATAGTGTACATAATACCTCATCTCAGAAATATAGACAGATAGTGAAAGGCCGAAACGTTGTAATAAATATGGCGGCAAAGATGAGGACAATAGTCTGAATAATGTAAATAGTGTACATAATACCTCATCTCAGAAATATAGACAGATAGTGAAAGGCCGAAACGTTGTAATAAATATGGCGGCAAAGATGAGGACAATAGTCTGAATAATGTAAATAGTGTACATAATACCTCATCTCAGAAATATAGACAGATAGTGAAAGGCCGAAACGTTGTAATAAATATGGCGACAAAGATGAGGACAATAGTCCGAATAATGTAAATAGTGTACATAATACCTCATCTCAGAAATATAGACAGATAGTGAAAGGCCGAAACGTTGTAATAAATATGGCGGCAAAGATGAGGACAATAGTCTGAATAATGTAAATAGTGTACATAATACCTCATCTCAGAAATATAGACAGATAGTGAAAGGCCGAAACGTTGTAATAAATATGGCAACAAAGATGAGGCCAATAGTCCGAATAATGTAAATAGTGTACATAATACCTCATCTCAGAAATATAGACAGATAGTGAAAGGCCGAAACGTTGTAATAAATATGGCGGCAAAGATGAGGACAATAGTCCGAATAATGTAAATAGTGTACATAATACCTCATCTCAGTAATATAGACAGATAGTGAAAGGCCGAAACGTTGTAATAAATATGGCGACAAAGATGAGGACAATAGTCCGAATAATGTAAATAGTGTACATAATACCTCATCTCAGAAATATAGACAGATAGTGAAAGGCCGAAACGTTGTAATAAATATGGCGGCAAAGATGAGGACAATAGTCTGAATAATGTAAATAGTGTACATAATACCTCATCTCAGAAATATAGACAGATAGTGAAAGGCCGAAACGTTGTAATAAATATGGCGGCAAAGATGAGGACAATAATCCGAATAATGTAAATAGTGTACATAATACCTCATCTCAGAAATATAGACAGATAGTGAAAGGCCGAAACGTTGTAATAAATATGGCGGCAAAGATGAGGACAATAGTCTGAATAATGTAAATAGTGTACATAATACCTCATCTCAGAAATATAGACAGATAGTGAAAGGCAGAAACGTTGTAATAAATATGGCAACAAAGATGAGGCCAATAGTCCGAATAATGTAAATAGTGTACATAATACCTCATCTCAGAAATATAGACAGATAGTGAAAGGCCGAAACGTTGTAATAAATATGGCGGCAAAGATGAGGACAATAGTCTGAATAATGTAAATAGTTTACATAATACCTCATCTCAGAAATATAGACAGATAGTGAAAGGCCGAAACGTTGTAATAAATATGGCAACAAAGATGAGGCCAATAGTCCGAATAATGTAAATAGTGTACATAATACCTCATCTCAGAAATATAGACAGATAGTGAAAGGCCGAAACGTTGTAATAAATATGGCGGCAAAGATGAGGACAATTGTCCGAATAATGTAAATAGTGTACATAATACCTCATCTCAGAAATATAGACAGATAGTGAAAGGCCGAAACGTTGTAATAAATATGGCGGCAAAGATGAGGACAATAGTCCGAATAATGTAAATAGTGTACATAATACCTCATCTCAGAAATATAGACAGATAGTGAAAGGCCGAAACGTTGTAATAAATATGGCGGCAAAGATGAGGACAATAGTCCGAATAATGTAAATAGTGTACATAATACCTCATCTCAGTAATATAGACAGATAGTGAAAGGCCGAAACGTTGTAATAAATATGGCGGCAAAGATGAGGACAATAGTCCGAATAATGTAAATAGTGTACATAATACCTCATCTCAGAAATATAGACAGATAGTGAAAGGCCGAAACGTTGTAATAAATATGGCGGCAAAGATGAGGACAATAGTCTGAATAATGTAAATAGTGTACATAATACCTCATCTCAGAAATATAGACAGATAGTGAAAGGCCGAAACGTTGTAATAAATATGGCGGCAAAGATGAGGACAATAGTCCGAATAATGTAAATAGTGTACATAATACCTCATCTCAGAAATATAGACAGATAGTGAAAGGCCGAAACGTTGTAATAAATATGGCGGCAAAGATGAGGACAATAGTCTGAATAATGTAAATAGTGTACATAATACCTCATCTCAGAAATATAGACAGATAGTGAAAGGCCGAAACGTTGTAATAAATATGGCAACAAAGATGAGGACAATAGTCCGAATAATGTAAATAGTGTACATAATACCTCATCTCAGAAATATAGACAGATAGTGAAAGGCCGAAACGTTGTAATAAATATGGCGGCAAAGATGAGGACAATAGTCCGAATAATGTAAATAGTGTACATAATACCTCATCTCAGAAATATAGACAGATAGTGAAAGGCCGAAACGTTGTAATAAATATGGCGGCAAAGATGAGGACAATAGTCCGAATAATGTAAATAGTGTACATAATACCTCATCTCAGAAATATAGACAGATAGTGAAAGGCCGAAACGTTGTAATAAATATGGCGGCAAAGATGAGGACAATAGTCCGAATAATGTAAATAGTGTACATAATACCTCATCTCAGAAATATAGACGGATAGTGAAAGGCCGAAACGTTGTAATAAATATGGCGGCAAAGATGAGGACAATAGTCTGAATAATGTAAATAGTGTACATAATACCTCATCTCAGAAATATAGACGGATAGTGAAAGGCCGAAACGTTGTAATAAATATGGCGGCAAAGATGAGGACAATAGTCTGAATAATGTAAATAATGTACATAATACCTCATCTCAGAAATATAGACAGATACTGAACAATAAACCACATGAGAATCGCTTTCGACTGAATTACGTATAAGCAATCAACTTTATCAGTGAAAGTTTTCAAATACTTCTCATCTCTTGTTACAAAGTAGGAAAGACGAAACTAATTGGGTTTACCCTCAAAGGGTGAAAATGAGTCATGTTTCTTTTGAAGTCAGTAATTAATATGCGCAAGTGGTTAGTGTCTATCTTCTAAGCAAATTAATACAAAATTGGAAAGCCTATAGAAATTCAGAAGCAAACGACAAATCTCTTAATAGCAACATGATTCATTACGACAAAACGAAGAATTTGTGTATATTTACTAAAAGGTAGCTAGACGCATGTTAAATTGTCAAGACGAGCACATAACGGACAAAACGGAGTTGTTATTTACTAAGAATGGCGTCGTTTTGACACAGGCTACAAGCTCTACATAGTGAGAATCGAAATGCATACTAATAATTGACAAGTCCATCTAGCTGATCATTACATCACCACAGGACTCCCAACAAAAGTTCATTACTGTCTGTTAAACGACCTGATGAGTAGAAATGCAAACAAATGTAATGATTAAACGCATTTTATCCAGATGCGTTTGCGCATTAAAATGAGGATTTCTATTCAAATATTTTATGTCATTTTATTTCATGTTCATCGGATCAAAAATAAATTCGGGGTAATAAAACCAAATTTATTTGTTGCTTTGATTAGCGAAGGACGGAAACATTCTGGGGAGTTTGTTCTTTTGTTTTTGTTTTTTGTCTGTAAAGAAAGGAATTGAAAGGAGATGCAACCTTTTCGAAAAAGACAGTCGTTTTTAGCTGAGGGTCGTCGAATAGCTGTAATAAAAATAATTTTCATGAAGCGATTGAAACTCTGAAGTTGCTAAACAAACTTAACGTTTAACCCATTAACAAATTATTTTTCATTCGAAGAAATGCTACAGAAAAGAAAAAAATAGAAGTTAAGAATAAGAACTAATTATTTGGCTTTGATATCAACAAAACTTGTTTGAAGAAACACAAGAATTAGCGACGCCATCTTGTTTATGGCTATCAACGTATTAGGCCAGACAAGTTTCTGTATCCAATGAATTGTTTGTTATTTGAAATGTGAACGGGAATAACAGGAGAGCTTTAAAAATTAGTTTCTATGCTGTGATGTTCGCCATCCAAATAAAGAGACCGGCAACCCCGGAGCGCGTTCTATTGAAAAAAAATTTAAAAAATGAACAATTTCTGCTTATTAAAGAAATAGTGGTAAAAATGACGGAAAAAGGAACGAAAGAATATTTAATCGCTATAAGAACTTCAAATTTATCAAAGGAAAAGATGAAAATGGAGAAAACTCTTTTAATAATTGTTCTGTTATTTTGATATTTTTCCTTCCTCCGGATGTTTATTTAAATATGGTGTTTGATTCTTAAAAACGAAATAAAAGTCTGTTTCAACTGCAGGTGACGTGACAACGTTAGACTTTTCATGCAATTCTCGCAGGGTGTCAGTAAGTGAGAATACCATTTACTTGAAATAGTTTAATAATTTGGATTTATGGGAAAAGGTGATTATAATGTCTTCAGTCATTCAAACAACAACACAACCATTCGTCCATATTTTGAATGAATAGTGAATCGCCGGGAGTTACCCAAAAGTGAGGCGAAAAACGAAAATCAACATAAATGAAGCAGAAGACGGATTAACTCGACATAAAAATGAACTTTTTTACACTTGATCGATAATAAAAAAAAAAATTGAATATTTAATGCGTGTCAAAAAAAAGCCAGCTATGCGAGAGGATATATGTATGTGAGCATTTATTTCATAAAGAAATGAAATAAAATGAACTAATTGCATTGACTATAGTAAAAGTTGACCACACGGGGAGATGGAAAATACTTCTACTAATTTTACTTCAGCACACACTATCTATCTATCTATCTACGCGTGTGTGTACGCGTAGATAGATAGATAGATAGATAGATAGATAGATAGATAGATAGAAAAAAGAAAGAAAGAAGTAGACTGAGATAGATAGATAGATAGATAGATAGAAAAAAGAAAGAAAGAAGTAGACTGAGATAGATAGATAGATAGATAGATAGATAGATAGATAGATAGATAGATAGATAGATAGATAGATAGAAAAAAGAAAGAAAGAAATAGACTGAGATAGAAAGATAGATAGATAGATAGATAGATAGATAGATAGAAAAAAGAAAGAAATAGACTGAGATAGATAGATAGAAAGAAAGAAATAGATTGAGATAAATAGATAGATAGAAAGAACGAAAGAAAGAAATAGACTGAGATAGATAGATAGATAGATCGCAATGAATAGACTACGATAGATGGATATATAGATAATGAATAGAAAATCAACAAATAATAAATAAACCGATTTTGTTGTGAAAATATTGATAACATTGACTTACATAACACCTGAAATAATACGTACATACGCACACACACACACGCATATATATACATATATATATATATATATATATATATATATATATATATATATATATATATATATATATATATATATACTACAGTTCAAAAGTTTGAAGCCACTCCAAAAATTAGCATGGCATGAATTTAAGAGAAGAGTAAAAAAAAATGATAAAGAGCTCTTAGAGTCATTGAAAAAAGAATAGAATCATTTAGCAAATTTATACTTTGAGATTCTTTGGCAACAAATGCCAAAACTTTGTGGTGCCTTAATCCAGGCTAAAGGAGAATATTTTGACGAGAGCAAAATTTAATGCTTTTTGTCTTTTTGCTATTATAAAATTTCTAATAAAATATCAAGTCTCACCTTTTTTAACCATGTATAATAATTTTCTCTTATTTATAGTACAAAACTACTGTATATATATATACAAGTATAGGATTGGTATATACGGAATACATTCCAATAACCAACAATTACTATTCTTAAAAGAGTGCTCAATACAGAGTAGAGCAGATATAATTATTTATTTAAAAATTATATCATAAATATGTTATAAAATCACTACAAAAATAGCCATTTTGTTTCAACACCTCCGGTGTCTTATCAAGTGATGATGTTTTCAAATTAATCCTTAAGGTAATAGTAACAGTATATACACACCGGTTACACCTATTGTTCCATTTGACATGTGGCATGAATATATATATATATATATATATATATATATATATATATATATATATATATATATATATATATATATATATATATATATATATTATAATTTTATCATATAGACAAAACCATTTTACACACTACAAAGATGCAACTTCGTTTCAGTGCATTTCATCGCTTATATATATATATATATATATATATATATATATATATATATATATATATATATATATATATATATATGCAATTTATATATATATTACTTATATATTATAAATTACGTCACACACTACGGCAGTTCCATGTAGGATACAGGTTCGATTCCTGTCTTAGAATATATACATATATATGTGTGTGTGTTTGTAATAATTTGTTTCTATAATGAAATTAATGAGAAATTAATTGCATTCTATGTTAATTGATTGGTCGAATATATATAACTGAATGATGTGAGCTAAGCTGATGTCAACCAATCATATGTCTATATGCTGAGTCAAGCCAATATGCGTCAATGTTAGTTGGGAAGGGGGAGGCCTTAAATTGAAAAGCCGGCGAAAGGTGCTGGAGAAAAGGCTAACGTCAATAATAATCGAACTAAGTCTGTCTGACCATTGTATGTTGGTCTGCTGTTTCCGTGTGTGTGTGTGTGTGTGTGTGTGTGTGTGTGTGTGTGTGTGTGTGTGTGTGTGTGTGTGTGTTTGTGTCTGTGTGTGCGTGTTTGTGAGTGTGTGTTCACATGACACTTTTCCATTGGTTCACGTATCGATAGCGAACACTGTTTGGCTTCCTATGCCAAGCGAAACCATGGCAACCACTAACACTCGAAGGGTAAATATAACATTAAAATAAACTTTTCCATATTTGTCTCTCGTGCTTCTTTTCGCTGAATCACCTCCTCCTGTCTATTTGCAACTGTTTGTGTATATACATAATTACAGATAGATAGGAACAGACTGAGATAGATAGATAGGAACAGACTGAGATAGATAGGAACAGACTGAGATAGATAGATAGATAGATAGATAGATAGATAGATAGATAGATAGATAGATAAGCTGATTTCTCCCAAATTTCAGAGATCTACAAATATTGCATCAAAAGAATATTACTCTAATGAATATCAAGCAAAGTTGCGAGAGGTCTAATGTTTATATATGGTATAAAATGAAATCTGCGAATTGTGTTCGAATCCAGACTATGGCAATTGGTCCTTATTTTGTGTTAATACCTTTAGAAAATGTAAAAGCTCTGCCGGGGGAGAAAGATTTTGCAAATTGTGCCAAGAGGAAAAGTTATCAAATTTGATGGTCACCAACCCAAGTTCGTTACTAAATGAAAGAGTGGGAGTCTTGATGGATGTATAGATGCTAAAAAGGATCTACTGGCCAGTACAGAACCCGGATGAAGTTCACATACGACTATTGGCGTTCGCCATATTTAAGAGTGTAATAAGCTAGGAACGCCATTCTCATAATAATAAAAGCAGAGACTGGCCCAATAATCCCCACTTAAATAAAAGTGTGAAACTCGAGTAGTATAGTTTTTGTTCTTTTACCTTTTATGAGCTCTACATTGTATAGAGGACTTTCAACTTCATACATTGTAAAAGTTGGTTTTTGCCAATCACAAGGGTGTACATCTATCTATCTATCTATCTCTCTCTCTCTCTCTCTCTCTCTCTCTCTCTATATATATATATATATATATATATATATATATATATATATATATATATATATATACAAGTATAGGATTGGTGTATACGGAATAAATTCCAATAGCCAACAAATACTATTCTTAAAAGAGTGCTCAATACAGAGTAGAGCAAATAAAATTATTTATTCGAAAATTATAACATAAACATGTTATAAAATCACTACAAAAATAGGCATTTTGCTTCAACACTTCTGGTGTCTTATCAAGTGATGATGTTGAATGTAGAATAAACGGACCCTTTATTCTGCATTCAACATCATCACTTGATAAGACACCAGAAGTGTTGAAACAAAATGGCTATTTTTGTAGTGATTATATAACATGTTTATGTTATAATTTTCAAATAAATAATTATATATATATATATATATATATATATATATATATATAATTTTTTTTTAAATATGCCTCCATCGTGACACAGAAATTACTGTTTCGAAGCCGAAGCTTAAATCTTAAGATTTAATTTTAAAGTTTAAACTTAAAATTTAGCGTTCGGTTCCATTGTCAAGCGATGCAATGAATAACTTACGAACAATTGGATGTACTCTATCTTTAAGTTAAGTTGGTGGTGTTAAGAGAATTTCCATTTTTTAATAAGAGGTAGTTTGTTTTCTATGCATGTGGAAAACAAAACTACCTCTTTGTGTCAAATTTTCTGTTTCGAAACAGTCATTTCTGTGTCGCGATGGAGACATATTTTTTAAAAAAAATTCTAATATTATACTCTACTTTGTATCGAGCACTGTTTTTTAAAAATAAAAATAATTGCTAAAGAACCCTGGATTATAAATCTGACTGTTCTTTCCTATTATTTGAATATATATATATATATATATATATATATATATATATATATATATATATATATATATAGTGGTAATCGCTTAGAAAAACCTTGGATATTTCGACTTGTAGTAGAACAAATCGGTACCCAAGGAAAAATGACGGATAAAAAAAAGAAAGAACCAAGAACATGAAACTGAGGCGAAAACAATCGTCTAGAGTTCAAGCTCAGAGTCCAAAGAAAAAAACCCTCCAAGACGAGTAAAGGCAACGACGTAAAGTGCTCAATACACGAAGTAGAGCAAAAGCTAAAATAATCCTAAGGAGCCAGGCAAACCTACCTAGGTTTCACCTAAACGGATCGTCATGGCAATGCTGGCCGAAAAGGAAAATAATGGAGAAGAATATATAGCTTAACCCAGAAACAGCCATGACTACGTGACAAAAAAAACATAATAAAAACTCAAACAACCGTGGGTTAGAGGTTACGTTCTTTATTAAAAAAAAAAAAAAAAAAAAAAAATACAACTACTCTAATGACCAGCGTTTCCTATGCCTACACGCACTAAGAATTTCCGATTTTAGGTTTAATAAATTATTGGGTTCTTTATAGCGAGCAATAGCTGACTTTTCCTCCGTGCATAGGGAACAAAACTTATCACCTGCCTTGTACTTGTAGCAGTTTTCTTAATATTCCCCATTTCAAAATCGGGTCCTTATTATCTTCTTGTTTGACCTTCCATACATAAGAAGACAAGGTGGTACTGTGTTTGTATGTTTCATTATTAAAACTACTAAGGTCGTTATAGTATCGTTTTTGAAATTATTCTGGGTAGATCCTATGTAAACCTTAGGGTTTTTATCAGCATTGTTCGGTTTATCCTTATATATTTTTACATGATAAACCACACCCTCCTGTTGGCAATTGCCCTAGAGAGGGCAGGCTATATAAGCTATATATTCTGTTCCATTTTTTTCCTTTTTGGCCAGCATTGCCCTGGCGATCCGTTTAGCTGAAACCTAGGTAGGTTTGTCTGGCTCATTGGGTTTATCTTGGAGCGGGTAGAATGGAGATCAACGTGTTTTAGTGGAATCAGCAGTTTTCAATCTGCTTGTCTGAATCATCTTCAAGAAGCAAGAGCAAGATCTAAAAGGTCAGCCAATCTGACAGTGATCTCATCTCACAATCCTCACACTTGCTCCATACGTGGCCTCCTTTGTAAATCACTAGCGGGTCTTAAATGCCACTTAAGATTATCGCACAAAATTTCGTAACTGAATCAACTAAGCCGTCAGATCCTCATACGTCGAAATCGACGGGAGAGAGTCCATTATATATATATGTATATAGTCATCCGCAGACAGACTGTTTCGCATCTCATCAGAGTGACTAGACATGTGATTGCTTTGGCACCCGACTAATTTGACAACAGTCGGAGTCTCACTCTTAGGCTATCAGCGCACGTAACGGAGAAAGGGAATTATTAACGCATTATATACGAGATATAAGCATTACCAGTCATTAGAGTACTTAATTCATAGCGAAGAGCTTTTAGCATTAATCAGCAACAGCCGACGACTTTTCCCTTTCTTCCAAAGAGCTCAGACTACGAGAGTGGGAGTAGGTAGTCATCTACAGACAGACTGTTTCGCTGTGTCACAGCTCATCAGTGTGACTAGACATGGGATTGCTGGAAGCCGGGATCGAAACCCGAATGAATAAGATATAAAGTTTGTCACTTAGCTGATTGATGTTACCTTCAACATACCGACTCTAGAGTTTCGTAGACGAATATTCGTGAACATGAAATGATTATACCATATATATATATATATATATATATATATATATATATATATAATTATATATGTTATTTTTAGTGGATACGCCTATTTGAGCATACACTCCTTTTAAATATAGATATCTACTAAAAGTAACGTTTAAACTGATAAAATTAGGGGTGCGTATTATGCACAGCTACAAAAAAATCTTTAAAATATTGCCATTCCATAGGTTGAAATGACTACTCACCACAAACATACGACAATTTGACACTAACATTCGGCGATTGCGACCTCATAAGGATGTCAAATACAATCATATGTACCTAAGAAGAGGTTATTATTATAAATGAGTAGAAGCAATTTCTCACACTTTCAGCACAATTTTAGGGGTGCGTATTATGGATGAAGGCGTATTGTACATAGATAATTACGGTATATATATATATATATATATATATATATATATATATATATATATATATATATATATATTCATACATGTTTCATTAAATAATATAGACAAGTGTTGTCTATTTATTTTATGTAAATTCTTTTCATATCGTCTGATAAGCTTAACAACATTATCATTAAACGAAGAAAGAAAATCACAATATTGATATATAATTTTTAATCCTATCTAAGCTTTCGGCTTACATAAGCCATTATCAAAGATGACAATTACAGTACAATATATTAAGCAATACACGAACAAGAACTGTTTCTGTTTACATGGAAGATCTCCAAGCAACGTGCTGGAAGACACTACATGTAAATAATAACTCTTACATTTTTAGGCATTTAAAATAACATGCCTGGCCGCATACACAATTCCGGAAAAATCCTTGTTGAAAACACAACTATACTTAAACATGAAAACAATAAACAAAAACTAAACATTCTTGAAGCTATATACATAAAACAGTTGAAAACTAACCTGAACAAAATAAACTATGAAATCTCCACAAATATTCTTAAATGCCTATAATTGATAACAGA
This sequence comes from Acanthosepion esculentum, assembly GCA_964036315.1. Lineage (NCBI taxonomy): Eukaryota > Metazoa > Mollusca > Cephalopoda > Sepiida > Sepiidae > Acanthosepion > Acanthosepion esculentum. The sequence goes on along the minus strand of OZ038489.1, from coordinate 16,209,710 downwards.
AGCCATTGGTTTATAGCAAAGGCTTCCCATACTTAATACTTCTCGAATTCACTCTTGCGTGGTCATGTGTGACGTCATGAGCTGGGGTGCGATTTTCGCTTCCAACGTCTTAAATGCATGAGTTTATCGTTGCTTGGAAATCTTCCATGTAAACAGAAACAGACTATCATCACTTTCTTGTCCGTGTATTGCTTAATATATCGTACTGTAATTGTAATCTTTGATAATGGCTTATGTAAGCCGAAAGCTTAGATAGGATTAAAAAATATGTATCAATATTGTGATTTTCTTTCTTGGTTTAATGATAATTTTATTAAGCTTATCAGACTATATGAATAGAATTTAAATAAAATAAATAGACAACACTTGTCTATATTATTTAATGAAACATGTATGAATGATAAAATGCTGCCTAATTACACACAATATATATATATATATATATATATATATATATATATATATCATTAATATAAATATAAAATTTGTTACTTAGCTGATTGGTACTACCTTCAACATACAGACTCTAGAGTTTCGTAGACGAATCCTCCAGCAATCACTCCCTCCACTCGTCAGGGGATATCAGTAGTTGACACGGTCTCTCACCTTCTCTTACCTCTCTCTCTCTCTCTCTCTCTCTCTACATATATATATATATATATATATATATATATATATATATATATTCGCAAGTGTTTGTGTGCATGTCGACATGACATTCATTGAACATTCATATTATTTTCATCCTTTTTGTGACTATATCGATCATATTTTTTTCATTCATTATTCATGGAAAGCGTGTTGTGTGGGCGGAGTGGGGGCGTGAATACATGCGTGTTCCACCCAAAGCGAGGAACAGTAAGATGAACAAAAAACAACAGAAATAAATCTTTTTTTACTGTCGATATTAGAATCTTTATGAACGTCATTTATATCACTAGCAGTAGTAGTAGTAGTAGTGGTAGCAGTAATAGTAGTAGTAGTAGCAGTAGTAGTAGCATTAGCAGTAGTAGTATTAGTAGCAGTAGTAGTAGCAGTAGTAGTAGTAGTAGTATTAGCTGTAGTAGCAATAGTAGGAGTAGTAGTAGTAGTATTAGCTGTAGTAGTTGCAGTAGTAGCAGTAGTAGTAGTAGTAGTAGCGGTAGTAGCAGTAGTAGTAGTAGTAACGTACAAGCAATATATACAAAAATAAATAATAACTACTTATCGATTCTGACTACTGATAAATGAACTGCTCAAACAAATGAAAATACTTTTTTCCTAACAAAACGCTCTGTTTATGTCGGTTGATTTGGGTTGGGCAAAATTGCACAGACAGCACCTTCGGCAAGAATCGTGGTTTTGATATCAAGTGTTGTCAAACAGAATCACGAAATTGATTCTAAGATGTGGACATTCATGGTTACTTTAAGCATCACCTCCAGTCATTAGCGATTTGCATAAGTAACTCGATGTTACCTTCAGGAAAAAAAAATCCTTTTTAGATTAATTAAAGTCATTTTTAACATTGTCAAGCAGCTGCTTCCCTAATTATTGCGTTCCTTTGACATTTAATTAGTAAGATTGAACGACGTCTGATAGAGGCATCGTTTCACAGCCGTCGTATCATTTGCTAGAAATGACAGCAAATGTCTTTTGTTTTCTTGCTATCGTCTGGACTCTTCAAAACATTTACCAGTCGAGTTTAATGATAAATGTAGCAATCAAATTGTTTATACCGACTTTATGAGTAAATAAAGACAAGTAGGAACATCCCAAAACCAGTCTTGTGTGGCTATCTAAGGTAATAGTAACAGTATATAAATGGCGGCTACACTGATTATTTCATTTGATATGTACCATGAATATATATATATATATATATATATATATATATATATATATATATATATATATATATATATTAGTGAAAATCTATGACAAAGGGGAAAAAGTTTTCTTGATACATACAAATTTATATATCGTTTTCTAATTAATACATATATATATATATATATATATATATATATGTGTGTGTGTGTGTGTGTGTGTGTGTGTGTGTGTGTGTGTGTTAATGCATGTTTCATTAAATAATATAAACAAGTTTTGTCTATTTATTTTAAGTAAGTTTCTTTCATGTTGTCTGATAAGCTTAATCACATTATCGTTGAAAGACGAAAGGAAAACACTATATTGATATATGTATATATTCAATCTAAGCTTTCGGCTTATATAAGCCATTATCAAAGATTACAATTTCAATAAATCAAACAACACACAGACGAAACTACAATGCTAGAGAGTCCTTGCTGCTTGAAAAATTTCAAAGTAACGACAAACTCGTATATACGAGACGCGGAAGCGAAAATCGCGTCTCAGATCATGACGTCACACATGACCACGCGAGAGTGAAAAACGAGAAGTAATGATAATGGCTTATGTAAGCCGAAAGCTTAGATTGAATTTAAACATGTATCAATATGGTGTTTTCCTTTCGTCTTTCAACGATAATGTGATTAAGCTTATCAGACTATGTGAATATATATATATATGTTTTGAACAATAAAAAATATTAAAAAATTAAAATTTTCAGGCACACTGGGTTGTATATTAATATTCTTTCGTTTTTATTTCAATTAGATTCATCGACTAGTTTCGGCTAGCATAGCCATCATCAGGAGAAAGAAAATCCCTGCTTGTTAGTAGCAGTGAACTACAAAAATGAATGTCTTGATGAGGAAAATGAACTTTATCTGTAGTTTTCGTTTGATTTTTTGATTTTTGATTTTTTTATCATGAATTTTGGTCGTCCTTGTGTTGGTCAAACAGTCTCTTTTAAGATGTTATTTAAGATAAGAGCTGGATGGATTCATGCTGCTCTGAATTCCCTTGGTCATTTTGACAGTTTTATTGGTTCCTGCAAAGGGGATGTGTCTCTGTTAAGTGTGTGTGTGTTATTTGGTTCTTAAGGGGTGAGTGAGTATGATGTGTGTAAGTGTGTATATTAGTATGGGTGTGTGTATAAGTGTGAGGCTTCAATACCTCATCAAGCACGTCTGTCTTGTTTGGGGGAGAAATGTGGGTAGGGCCTGATTTATTGGGGTTATATATTAATTCTATCAATTAAATTTGTGATTAAGCCCGTCTGAATGGAGCGTTTTTAAGCGCAGAGGCTACTTATCTTCAAAGTTTTCTAAATATTTTCTAATGTTTTCTGCTTTGAACTTTTCTACTTTCTCAATTACATATATATATATATATATATATATATATATATATATATATATATATAATTTATGAAATATAATATAATATATATAATGAAATATAATAATTTTTTTTCCTCTCTTTCTCTCATCTTCTGGATTTTAAGTTTAGATAATATCGTTTTTTATTGTGCGTAGTGTCACCACAAATGTATCCACACGTTTCCTGTGTCTGTTTTTTAATTTTAATTTAGGTCAGCGAATCGGTAGCGAATTATGTATCGAAAAATAATTCATATTTATCTGTATCTCACTCATTTAAACCTTATTTAACTCCTCCCTTTAAAACTTCTCTCTATTAAATTTTAATCCCCACCTTCACCTTTAGGCCTTCCAGTTCTTCTTTCTTCTGCTACACCCTCTCTCTAAAGCTTTCATACATTTCCCTCTCACACTTGTTTCCCACTCCTACATATACACTCTCACTAAAATTTTATTTTTTTATACCCGGAGTTATATTTTCCGATTTCTTTTTGAATTTGTTGGTCTGATGAATTGGATCGTGGTTACGATTCCAATGTAATAAATTATAACCATGGAATATTAGTGTTTGAGCCTTTTTTATTATATTCTTACTCTGTCCTGGACATTGAGTTCTACCTGGATTCTATCCTTTTGGGAATCTATCTATCTATCTACCTACCTACCTATCTCTCTCTCTCTCTATATATATATATATATATATATGTATATATATATATATATATATATATATATATATATATATATACACACACACATATATATATATATATATATATATATATATATATATATATATATACACAAATGCGGAAAAGAACAGATGGAGTAAAATTCCACTGTTCGTAGCATTTACTTTTTTTAAAAAGGTCTTAATACAAATTAGAGCAATATATTTCACAACCGTCGTATCATTCGCTAGGAACGACAACAAATATCTGTTGTTTTCTCGCTATCGCCTGGACTCTTCAAAACATTTACCCGTCGAATTTAATGATAGATATAGTCATCAAATTTATTTGTTTATACCGACTTTATAAGTAAATAAAGACAAGTAGGAACGTTGAGACTTTCTGAAAGTACTTTTTAAAAAATTCAATTCAGTCTTTCAGGAGAAGGGAATTCTGTTTTGCCCATTTAAATACACGATACGCCAAAAGTAAGACTCTTTTTATTTATTACCTTTTATTAAACAAAACTAAATTACCGTATTTTAAGAAAATTTATAAGTATTGTCACATCAAAAAACATGATTTGTTATGATTAAAAAACTTTTTAACACGTTCAAAATGTTCCCTTTTATCTTCAATACAAGGCTTAACCCTATCAGCAACACTTTTATTGGGTTGGTGCATAATTATCAGGCGTTTTTCTAGGTGTGTTATTTGTTAATAAAAATTGCAATTTTGTTTACTTCTTTAATAAAAATATTTTATTTTCAGGTTATAAAGATTTGTGTTGATAATCATACTCAATTAAAAATGTTATTGTTGAATTATTACGTTTCTTTTTTCATAATAAATGTTGTTTAAAAAACGCCTGATAATTATGCACCAACCCGATACAAAATATTTGACACATATCTACATTAATTTCCGAAAAATTATCAGATATTGTTTGTTTAATTCACGGATTGTTTTTCGGATTGATCCTGTAAATGAGATGTTTCAGTACATCCCACAAGATCGTGATGGCCACTCAATAGCCCCACGTCGCCCTATCCACCTCAGCTCGAAATAAAAATGGCGTAACTTTTACGACACGCTGTATTTCATATTAACATCTATGTTTGTGTAATGGTTAATGTACCGATCTTGCCAGTCCTTGTCAGTCGGCTTAGCTATAAACATGATCTTATGTTTCTGCAATAAAATTAATAATCGCCATCTCTTACTGCATTCAGACCTGCACACAATCGCTGCATAAAAAAGTCTAGAAAAGACTAACGTGCAGCTAAGACAAGCAGTCCAAACAAAGGTTGAAAAAAAAACAACTTTGATCCCGTGAATTCTGGAGAATCACCAACCAAATCATGAGCAGAGTTAAAGCGACTATGCCCACAATTATAAATGTCCTCGAGGTCATATCATCCTTGACAGATAAGGCGAACCTCTTCGCCTCTATCTTGCCTCTAACTCAACATTAGATGACAACGACCATCTCTTCTTCTAAGTTCCCACGTCTCACTGAGCACAATCTCAGTAATATATCCGTCACAGCTCGTGAAGTCTTTAGACTTATTAGAGGCCTTGAACCTAAGAAAACCACTGGACCAGACAAAATTCCAGTGCTTGTCCTTAAGAACATCAATGCGGAATTATCCCCAATCCTAGCAAAGTTATTCAACCGCTGCTTGAAGGAGAAGTCCTTCGCAAGCCTGTGGAAAGTGTCCGGCGCATGCCCAGTTCCAAGAATGCGAGCATGTGATCTCTCCACTCCTAGTACGTACCCATCAGTCTCCTCAGTATCACCAGCAAGTATTTTGAGGCCATAATTAATAAGAAGGTCGTAGAGCACTTAGAATAACATAAACTCTTCAGCGACGAGCAGTATGGGTTTCGGTCGGCCCGATCCACTGCCGACGTCCTAACTACCATCACTCACAGAATCAGTGAGTCTCTTGACGACAAACACACCACGAGGACCATTGCACTAGATATCTCAAAGGCCTTCGACAAGATATGGCACAAAGGCTTACTACACAATCTCTCCAGTTATGGAATCACTGAAAGGGTCTTCTTGATCATAAAATCCTTCAGGTGGTTGGAATGTCGGACTGAACTCTTTATTTCGCTCACTAGGGTAGACTGTTCTCGTTCCACGTGCCATGTCTAATGGATGTCAGTTATCTCCTGTTAATTCCCCTCTCCAAGTTCTCCACCGCCTTAACCAGGTATTGAACTCGCACTCTGTGGGTCCTATGACAGGACCCAAAGTGTGAGTTAGATCCCGTGACAGGACCCAAAGGGTGTGAGTTCAATACCTGGTTAAGGCGTCGGAGAACCTGGAGAGGGAAATTAACAGGAGATAGCTGATAACTGACATCCATTAAACATGGAAAGTGGAACTAGAACAGTCTACCCCAGTGAGCGAAATAAAGTGATCAGTTCGACATACCAAATACCTGAAGAAGGCCGGAGCGTACAACGGCCGAAACGTTGTAATAAATATGGCGACAAAGATGAAGACAATAGTCCGAATAATGTAAATAGTGTCTTCTATTCGTGTAGATTAAACTGAAATGAAAATTTAACAAAATTAAAATGAGTTCGAACACCCGTCGAATCCACTACATTTACTAAATGCTAATACCCTTGGGAAAAGTATGAATCCTCTTCTTCTCTTCTATGGATAAATTAGGTTCTATAGCCTTGAGTGGTAACTAGTCTAGGAGAAGGAAACACTCTGAATTCAAAACCGGTCTCGGCTCTATCAGGCTGTGGGGTTATGGGGCTCCCTTTTCGTTAGTTAACCAACTTAGGGAGTCCTTCCTTCCTTCCTTCCAAAAAATATGAACTGTTGCAAAAATCCAACGTACTTTTTACCTGTTAAAAACAGAAATAGTGATAACGCAAATAAATTGATCATTAGTGCATTTGCTATTCTGACTAAAAATTTCAGAAGAAAATTAAATTAACTACATTTCCAAGTGACAAGACCAAGATTCCTACAATTTTAGTGAATTTCATAAATTTTAGTGAATTTCCTGAATTTTGGTGAATTTCGTGAATTTTACTGAATTTTGTGAATTTTACTGAATTTTGTGAAAATTGGTGAATTTCATAAATTTTAGTGAATTTTGGTGAATTTGGTGAATTTTGGTGAATTTGGTGAATTTTGGTGAATTTGGTGAATTTTGGTGAATTTCGCACAAAAATGTTGTTTTTGCAATGAAAAGAAAAAAAAAGTTCAAAGAAAATAAATAAATCTTTAGCTTATTAAGGGAAGTAAGTAAGTATAAGTTTATTCTAAGGATAAAAGCAAGAATTTCTGTGAATTCCTTAAGCCGACGGCACCAGTGAACTACCGCAAACTGAAGACGAAACTGAAAAAGCGACATTCCCAGTGGAATGAGCAGCGCTTCGAAAAGAAGCTGCAATGAGGTGCAATATGAAGAATCTGCTTCCCGCCAATCTGACAAATGGGATGTTGTGCCGGAATCATAACTTCCTGCTTTTACATCGATTCGAACAATGATTAATAGAAATATTAACTATTTTAACCACCAAGTAGGCCACTTTGCTTTTAAAACTATTTACTAAACTTAGTCTGGTATAAGACTAAAAATGTGGAGCTGTCTTCCTCTGATAGACTGTTAATCAGTATCCTACAGCAAAGAGTTTTTTTATAATTTTTTTTTTTTTTTTTTTTTTTTGCTAAGCTTAGCTGAGTTTGGTACAGGGCCAGACTTATGGTGCATCTAGTGAGAATTGAACTCACTACTAGCGCGTTTATCATTACTTCACGTTAAGGTAACCTTATGTTATTTGCTCGTCTTATTTTAGTTTTGATATCTGCGGTCAGTTTGATAATAGGAACAGTTTTAACATGAACATTCTAGGTGCATGTGAAGTTTCTGGTACACATAATGAGGAAGGAGGGCCTGGAGAATCTGATACTCACAGGTCGAATAGAGGGAAAGACAAACAAGGGAAAACAACGTGTGACTCTTTCTTACACAATTATAAATCTCCCATTCGTCCGTGCATAGAATATTGCTGCCATAATTGGTGCAAACAATGAGGATTATACTTAACATCAGGAAGAGGCAGCTGAGGTTTCTGGGACACATAATGAGGAAGGAGGGCCTGGAGAATCTGATACTCACGGGTCGAATAGAAGGAAAGAGAGACAAGAGAAAACAACGCATGACATTCCTGGCGGACTTAAGCAAGTGGATGACAGAACGTGGTCTCTGGGATGAAGCAGAGGGAAGGAACTTATTGAGAGCTGCAAGGGATAGAGGGAGGTGGAGAGCTATGATCGCCTACGTCCTGAAAGAACATAGCACATAAAAAGAAAAGGTCATAAATATATGGGATTCAGTGGGGATCGAACTCATTGCTAACGATCAGCCAGGCTAGCTCGCTAACCATTATACTACACATTGGTTGCAAATGCTTGTTTTAACACAATATATTTGTTGAACGAAGCCAATTTTAACGCATGATTACAGAAAGAAAGGTTCAACGAACAAGCTTACAACAGCAATACATTAACAATTTTCTTATGAGATATTTTTAAAATAAAATTAAGGATTTGTTTGTCGTTTTTTTTTTAGGAGTGGGAGTAAATCCGTTGCAAGAATCTGAAAACGGGAGGAGCAACTGCCTAGCCCTTGCCGTCTCAATTTTCTCTCTTTCTCTTTCAATGTCTATACGTCGTCTCTCCACATCTCTCTCGCTCCCTAACCCTAATCCTTTCCTCTCTTTCCCTCCTTTTAACTCTGCCTTGCGTATTGTCAATTAACCGAGGCCTTTCCAACTAGAGCGGGTCAATTCCTTTGATCTTTGGGCGACGAACATGGGGTGGAGCGACGTTGTTATAAAAGTGCACGACATAATCGTTAGGCTGCTGTAAAGTAGAAACAGCCATAAAACATTCAAGTCGCAACACGTTCGATATTTGTCTGGGAGAGGAAGACAGCCAGAATTAGAGAAAGAGAGTGATACAATATATATATATATATATATATATATATATATATATATATATATATATATATATATATATATATATATATATATGCGCAGTACTTAGTGGAAAGCGTTCAATATCAGTGATAGAGCTAACATATTCAGTTGTATGGATATGAGTTTGTGACCCTGGGTTTCACGCTTTTGCGATCACCATACAAACAAAGGTTTGGCTGATGACCGCAAAAGCGTGAAACATAGGGTCACAAACTCATATCCATACAACTGAATATGTTATTTTAACATATGAATAACCATCTTTGATTCTCACCAGTCGAGGTGCAACTAAATGCACCGAAACGAAGTTGCATCTATATATTGATTAAATTGTTTTTGTCTATATGAAAAATTATATATATATATATATATATATTAATGCTAAGTTGAAATATCTAGTTCACAATAAGTATGGAGTTACAGCAGAACCTAATTCAAATAACATTGTTAATTTGTCTTCTCACGAATTGACTGAGCTAGAATCATTTGTTCTCGCTCATGGGTTAGACTTTTGCATCCCACCATCTATACCCGATAAAGAGAAAATATTTTCTGAGTTTGAAGTCTTCTATGCCCAGTTGGAAAGACTGACTCCCACTTCCGAGGAGGCAGTTTGTGATTTGAAAGCCCAGTTAAACAGTTCTGCACATACGTTTTCCAGTTCTTCCGTGGCCACTTCTGAATCGAAATGGAAAGCTGAATATCAGCGAGTGGTTAATTCTCTGAAGAACAATCACGATTTAATAATTTCCAGACCGGATAAAGTTGCTGGGGTGGTTATTTTGGACCGAGCTGATTACATAGCCAAGATGTCTTCTATTTTAGAAGATACTTCTAAATTTACCAAGCTTGGATCAGCAGACACATGTGACAAAACTACTTCAGCTGAAGTAAAATTTCAGAAACTTCTGAAATTAGTAAAGACTGGCGTGCTTCCACAAGAAACTGCCAATGAAATTCGTCCGTCCGGGTCGATTCGTCCACGGCTGTATGGGCTCCCCAAAATCCACAAGGAGGGCGTACCATTGAGACCAATTTTATCAATGGTTGGTTCAGCCCAACACAAGGTAGCCCAATGGCTCTCAACGCTTTTGGATCCTGTGTTGAAGGGTTTTAGTGGATTTTGCATAAAGGATTCATTTTCCTTTCTTGACCTTATACAAAATTTATCTTCTTCGGGCAAGTTTATGTGTTCTTTTGACATCTGTTCTCTATACACCTGTATTCCTCTGATGGAAACTGTCGATATTTGCTGTGATATGCTTTATCGCAGTACTTTGTCTCCACCAAACGTTCCGGAGTCAGCATTTGTTGAGTTGATGAAATTTGCCACGTCTTCGGTCGAATTTAGTTTCAACAACACCATGTTTAGATAAATTGACGGGGTCGCTATGGGTTCCCCTTTGGGTCCAGCTCTAGCCAACATATTTGTGGGCTTTCACGAAGAAAGAATACGGAATAATGTACATTTTCCTCAACTATATCGTCGGTATGTTGATGATACTTTCTGTTTATTCAACAATGAAGTTGAGGCCGATCAGTTTCTTTCGTTTCTAAATGGTATCCATCCAGCGCTAAGGTTCACTTTTGAGAAGGAATCCAATCATCAATTGGCCTTCTTGGATGTATTAGTACATCGAACAGCAACAAGTTTTCTTACTTCTATTTACAGGAAACCAACTTTTGCGGGATTGTACACGCGTTGGGACTCCTTTTGCCCCTCCAAACGTAAGATAAACATAATTAGAACCCTCGTGCATAGGGCACTAAAAATCTGTTCAGAGTCCTTCTTGGACGATGAGATCAATTTTGTCAAGGGTACCCTATGTGGTCTAGGTTATCCACCTAATACTGTTCATTCGGTTATCCGTGACAAAATTGAGGAGTTCAGAAGTGCCAAACTCTGTATCGTTAAAGAGTGCCCGGTTTATCTAAGATTGCCTTGGGTTGGTACCAAATGTGAAAGTATGGTTAGACAAATTTCATCAAAGGTTCGTCGCTGTTTTTTCTCTGCTGAGGTCCGGATTGTTTTTCAAACCCGGCCCATGGTTCGTCCAGTGTGTAAAGACGCCCTCCCTCCTCATCAAATTAACTCTATAATTTATAAATATGGTTGTAGTTGCGGGGCTGACTACATAGGAAGGACGACACAACGCTTGGACATGAGAATTAAACAGCACGTTCCTATCAAAATCAGGAACCACACTTTGCCGTTGAATGGACTCGTCCCAAACACCTACGGGTCCGCCATTTGTGAGCACTTATTAAATAGCAGATTGTGTGCAGTTAATTTTAGCGTTGACCGGTTCACCGTGTTGTCCCGGTCACACTCGTTATTTCACCTGAAGGTGCTGGAGGCACTTTACATCGGGTCCCGCAAGCCTTCCTTGTGTAAACAACGTGAGTGTTTGTTGGGGCTCGCTGTCATTTGCCTCTAGCTCCTTTTGCTCATAATTTTTTATTCCCCTCCACATTTCCTTTTATTGTACATTTTCTGTCTTTTAAATTTAAATCTCCCGTTGTAAGCCTGACGAGCGGGAGCGAAACCGGTTGCTTCGCGCGTTTTTAATATGTCTAGTAATATTAAGCTTAATACTTTTATTGATATGATAAAATTTTGTACCTTTAAAAATATCTTTAAATATATATATATATATATATATATATATATATATATATATATATGATAACGTATATTTTATGGCATGCTATATTTATGGGTTAAAGTGCTCAATGTCAGGGATAAAACGTATGTAAATATAAAAGTGGACATTGAAGTCAACACCCAGACGCGACAGTCTGTTTTATGCTTAAACGCTATCGTCAGGCCATGTCAATCGTCAAGCCTGACATCTGCGTAAGGATCTGACAGTTTAATTTCATAACTGAATCAACTAAGCTGTCAGATCCTCATACGTTGAAACCGACGGGAGAGTCCATTATTATATATATATATATATATATATATATATATATATATATATATATGTAAGCAAATGTGTGGATGTAGATCCGACGGTATGATGAAAATGTGGAAAAGACAAAGCAAAATCCGAATATGTGAGTTTACTGTTTTGATTTTGTTTTTGTTATTCTGTCGACGTCAGACGTTTCGGTCAAATAGACCTTCTTCGGGACATGGTTAATGGAGACATATTTATATTAGATTTAAGTTTGATGAAGAGACGATATATACAGGACTGGTCAGAAACAGAAAAGCTGAAATTCTAAAGTCAAGTATTCTTTCTTGGAGTCTAGTTGCCGCCCACGCGACGCCAGCGTATCCGACTCCAAGAAAGAATACTTGACTTTAGAATTTCAGCTTTTCTGTTTCTGACCAGTCCTGTATATATCGTCTCTTCATCAAACTTAAATCTAATATAAATATGTCTCCATTAACCATGTCCCGAAGAAGGTCTATTTGACCGAAACGTCTGACGTCGACAGAATAACAAAAACAAAATCAAAACAGTAAACTCACATATTCGGATTTTGCTTTGTCTTTTCCACATTTTCATCATATATATATATATAGATAGATAGATAGATAGAGAGAGAGAGAGAGAGAGAGAGCGAGCGAGAGAGAGGAGGGCAGTGGAAAATGTACGCTGAAAGCGAAAATAGGAAAAAAGAGAAATGAAGGAGAGGCGTAAAGAAAGAAAGAGACGCAGAATGAGAGAACGAGTAAAAGAGAAAGTTAAAAATGACACACACACGCACACACACACACACGTGTACGTGTGTATATAGAATGAGTACTCAAAAGTTCTCAGGAGGACCCACTTAAAAAAATCTGACCAAACATACAAATAAAAAAAAATCTCTTCATGGTCGATGCAAGAAATTTTTATTTATTTTTTCTATATTACGGAGCATTTTAAGCCATTATCAAAGAACCATAGAGAGAGATAGGGAGTGCGATAGGGAGTCAGATGGTGTGTGTGTGTGTGTGTGTGTGTGTGTGTGTGTGTGTGTGTGTGTGTGTGGAGGGGGGTGTTTGGGTTTGATTGTCACTTGATGTGAACTTCTAAGCAGAATGAAAATAGATATTTGCTACGTTTGGCTTCGTCTGGCAGACACCCAAGATTTTAGGGCACTCGGTGTGGATCGATCAGTTGAATTCATGAATTGACGCCAATCTGCTTTTTTGATGTAGCTTATGTTTCCTCAGCGATTAATTAATATAGCTTTAGAGAGGCGTTATGTGCGCACGCACGCACGCACACACACACACACACACACACATATATATATATATATATATATATATATATATATATATATATATATATTTGTCTCTAGCTCCTTGTGTTCACTTTTTTTTCCTTCTCCTTCTCATTACACATTTTCTGTTGTTTTAATGGAAGTTAAATCTCCCGTAGAGGCCTGAAGAGCGGGGGCAAAACGGGTTGCTTCGCTTTTAAAAATGTCTTGCAATATTAAGCTACACACTTTTATTTCTGTAATTAGATTTTGTACCTTCAAAAATATTTTCAAATATATATATATATATATATATATATATATATATATATATTAAGCATTTTAAGGCGGGAAGCCACTAGCACGCAAGGGGTTACAGAAGATTTGGAGCGAGAGCAGATAGGAGTGATAGAGGAAAGGATGTGGAGAAGGGTAGTGGATAGATCAAGGCAACTGGAGATATCGATTGACATTACATTTGAATAGTTGGAGATTATAGCTATCAGAGAAACATGAAAAGGGGAGGGAGTTCCACGGGCGAGAGGTGCAAGATATGAAGCTATTGGAGTAGAAGAGACGGCTACATTTAACAGTTTCAACAGTGAAAGGGTGAGGGCGGGATGCCAGCCTCATAGGACACTTGAATTCACGAAGTCTGGGAACCAGCGAAAGCAATTACCGTGAAAGTATTTGTAAAAAGACAGAGAGAGGCGACGGCGCGTCTGTGAGAGGGCGATTGCAGACGAGATGCCAGATCAGGGCCAATTACATGGCATATTCGTCTCTGGATCTTATCAAGAACTCCGAGGCAAACAGAAGGGGCTCCAGACCATATATGGCAACAATACTCCATGCAAGGGCGAATGGTTGATTTGTATATTTGAAGGATCGATTCCGGTTGAAAAATTTCCTGGCCCGACACAGGGAGCCAACATTCCATGCGGTGGATGAAGCAATTGATTCAATGTATTTGTTCCATCTCATATATATATATATATATATATATATATATATATATATGTGTGTGTGTGTGTGTGTGTGTGTGTGTGTGTGTGTGTGTGTATTATGATATGAACAATTATTTTAAGACATTTTTATGTTTATACATTCTTTTTATAGATACGTTATTATCAAACAGCATTTACTTAAATATTTGTATCTATAAAAAAAGAATAAATAAACATAAAAATGTCTTAAAATAATTGTCGGACTTTATCCATTTCATAATCTGTGAGGTCATTTGTTTACATTTGGATACGCTTTGAGCAGATATGAATGTACGTGACAGATTCATGGAAGATTGAAGTTTAAAGGCAGTAAATTCGACCTTGATAACCGGACGATCCTCCGTGGCTCGATCGGTTAGGAGCACGTCGGGCTAAATAACGGTTCCGTATAGGATACAGGATCGAATGCTGTCGGAGGACAAATATTTTCTATGAAAATTTCTCGGATATTATAAATACTGTTTATTATAAAACAGAGTATTTACTTAAATATTTGTATTTGTAAAAAGAATATATAAACATAAAAATGTCTTAAAATATATATATATATATATATATATAAAATTGCAAAATATAATTTTTAACATTAAAACACTATAATCCCAGCATAAAATATAACTACGCCAACATTGTGATAACACTAGATATATTATAATTCAAACTGCGTAACGGTCAGTCTACACTCAGCACCTGAAGATTGCGTCGTGCATGAAACTCCGAGTCGTGTTAGCGGTGAGGGATATATATATATTTAATTAATTGCTCTTCGTCAGAATTGAGCGCTCTGGCTGCTGATTTTGCGTTTATTTACATCACGTAAATAATACATTAAAAATTCCATTTCTCCGCCGATAGCTTAGGGTCTCTGACTGATGCCAGATCGGTCGGGTTTCGATCCCGACTTGAGGTAATTGGATGTCTATCCGACTGATGAGCAGTGATACAGTGAAATAGTCTGTATGTGGATATATATATATATATATATATATATATATATATATATATATATATATATATATATATATTGATAATATTAGTGGTCAATGTATATATATATATATATATATACAATATATAAATATATATATATTTATATAAATAAATTCCCAAGAGGATAGAATCCAGGTAGAACTCAATGTCCAGGTAAGAATATAATATAAAAGGCTAAAACACTAATATTCCATGGTTATAATTTATTACATTGGAATCGTAATGACGATCCAATTCATCAGACCTACAAATTCAAAAAGAAATCGGAAAATATAACTCCGGGTATAAAAAGCAAAATATTAGTGACATTGTATGTGTGGGAGTGGGAAACAAGTGTGAGAGGGAAATGTATGAAAGCTTTAGAGAGAGGGTGTAACAGAAGAAAGAACAGGAAGGCCTAAAGGTGAAGGTGGGGATTCAAATTTAACAGAGAGAAGTTTTAAAGAGAGGAGTTAAATAACGGTTTAAATGAGTGAGATACAGATAAATTAAGCACCAGCTCAATATATATATATATATATATATATATATATGCGTGTGTGTGTGTGTGTGTGTGTGTGTGTGGGCGTGTGCGTGTGTATGTGTTTGTGTTGAGTTGGTGTGTAATTATCAGGCGTTTTGTAAATAATAAAAATTCCTGTTTTGTTTACTTTTTTAAATAAAAATATTATTTTATTTCAGGTTATAAAAATGCGTGTCGATAGCAATACGCTCCGGAATAATAATTTCAAAATGTTATTGTTGAATTGTTAAGTTTCTTTTTTCATAATAAATATTGTTTAAAAAACGCCTTATAATTATCACCAACCCAATACATTCACACGCACATGCGCGCGCATACACACACACACACACATATATATATATATATATATATATATATATATATATATATATATATATATATATAAAACAACTGAAAAGTTGCAAATTTTTAAAAAATTGAATTTTTTTTGTGAAAGTATTTATTTATATTTATATATATATATATATATATATATATATATATATATATATATATATATATTTGATATTTCAGATGGCTGTTTTCAGAAGTTTGTTTACATTAAGTTTGTTTACACTAAGTTACTTAATGTAAACAAACTTCTGAAAACAGCCATTTCTGATGAAAGATCGGGGCCGATCTGAAATATCAAATATATATATATATATAAAAATATAAATAAATACTTTCGTCAAAAAAACATTCAATTTTTTTTTAATTTGCAACTTTTCAGTTGTTTTTTCTATATTATATACATATTAAGAAACTATACGTGGCTTCTCATTATGCTATATATATATATATATATATATATATATATATATATATATATATATATATATATATATATATATATATATATATATATATATAATTGATTGTGAGTTCTATTCTTACTAAGTGTTCAGCGACATCGATATCTTGCAAAGCAGCCTGTTGACAAGTTGTCTTTGCTTGAGCATTATTGATGTCAAGAATTCGATTCTTACTTTTGCCTGAAGATTTATTCATATAAAATACAAATTGTGGCACAAGGCCGAAAAAGGGGAGGGGTAAGGCTGGTCTTAACTAACTATCCTATACCTAGCTAATCAGATTCGCGACCCATTCATACATTACAATTGACGCATTCACCACATGAATTCGTCCGTCACCACTCAATCCTCCATACACCATAATACCACATCCTCACCAGGGGGGACCTACAAAAACGCGCCCCACACCATAAAAATTTGATGATAAAAAAATACATAAAAATCTAACCATGAAAAGATGAAAGGGGAGGGAGATGAACCCCATAACAAACTAAATTTCAACAAATTTTTGAACTAAACATAATTTATGTTAGGGCCCGTCCAACCCACAAAATAGAGAGGCCGCGGTATTCTGCCCAAAGGACAAAATCAAGAAGCACTCTCGCTAAGGGAGTGGGAAAGAGATAAAATAACTGGGACATGGGGAAGTAAAAGGCTGATCCAGTTTGCTATTTGCCTGACTAAACAAAACGCGGGAAATCTTTACATCTCGATCATGATGTACATATATAAATATTGTATTGAATTCGTTTTAAGAATGATGTGTTTATTTTTCATATTTACAGTGATGTCTTTTTAAATTGGCCACTCACTTTTCTAATGATTTCATTTCATTTCATTATGTTTCTGCTTAAAGGCCCATCAACCACTAGAGGATTAGTTATGACCAGGTAAAGATATTGAATCGTGGATTTTTTGGGACATAGCTTGATGCTCTATGTGGAGCAATAAAATGGTTTTAAATGACAGGTTAGTTCTGATGCAATTTATTTTGTATTCAGTTTCTGATGAAAGTTAGTTTGTATTACTTTTAGTGGAAATCTTTATAAAGTTTAAAGTGTTCTTTTTTCAGTTTCCAAAATATATTAACGGTTTTATTTAGTTTTATGGGGAGTTTTGTTTTATATCCATTTTGTTTTTATATATTCTCTCATAGATAACCACAGGAGCAATTCAAAGTTAAGAATGTACAAGATAACTACTTAGGAATTCAAATCGTAGAAGAATTCTTGATGTAAAGTGGTACTGATCTTTTATTGAGGTTTGATTGCTTTGCAAAAACCGGAATGGAAATTGCGAAATGAAAAAAAAATGAATTCAGTTTCTGATAAAAGTTGCTTATTAGAGTTGGTTATGTCTTAAAATAATTGTCAGACTTTGTCCATTTCATAATGTGTGACGTCATTTGTTTACATTTGGATACGCCATGAGCAGATATGAATGTACGTGAGAGAATCATGGAGGATTGTAGTTTAAAAACAGTAAAATCGACCTTGCTAACCGAACGCTCGTCTGTGGCGAAATCTGTTTATTAGAGTTTGTATTACTTTTAGTGGAAATCTTTATAAAGTTTGAAGTGTTCTTTTTTTCAGTTGCCAAAATATATTAAAGGTTTTATTTAGTTTTATTGGGAGTTTTGTTTTATATTTTGTTATATAATTTGATTTCCTTTAGGAAGTTAACTATATTGTTTGGTTTAGTGCTTTGAAAGAGTTTTGTATTGTTTGCTTGATAATATTTTGTTTGGGATTGACTGAAATAAAATCAATTTATGAGCATATGTTCGAGGTACTTGACATCTGTTGCATGATGGGAGTTTCATTTTTGAGTTGATGTGAATGTGTCAGACGTGTATGTTTTATTCGGAGTTCGGATAAAACTATTTTCTGCCGTCTTATCTTTCTGAAACCTGGAAGCTATTATCCCAAAATGTTTTCAATATCGTATAGTTTTTTTAGTTTTTAAGTCCCGTATTTGTTTTTATATATTCTCTCATTTTCTTTTTCATGTCTGTATGGTTGCCTTCATGTTGGTCGTTTTGGGGGTCGTCTTTAGCTTGTTTTCTGCTATTTTATGATAGCATGGCACGACTTGATTGACAATTTTATGTCTAATCCGACACAAGGTAATTTATTTTATGGAATTTATGTCTCTAGCATAGTAAAGAAGCTAGTAAGTTTTCACTTATGTTCGGAATCCTTTAAACTCAGCCAATTTTAACACAATGTGTCTGTTATGTTGTTGACAAGCAACTGAAAGCGAATATAATTTAATACCAAAGCTATACTCTTTGTCGATTGTTTTATACATACCAATTCACGGAACACACAGTCAGAATCGAACTGATAACGAATAGTTTACAAGATTAAGTCGCTAGTAATCCCAAAACAAAAATATTAGGTTGGTGCAAAAATAATGTCGTTTTTTGACGTTCTAACATATGTGAGAAAACGACATTATTTTTGCACCAACCTAATAGTATTCTTCACCCCAAGATTTTAATTTTTCAATTGTTCATTTTCGTTTCTCAGGCAGGATTACTCGATGGAGCAGAAGGTTAAAATATCATATCAAATAATGATCAGTTTCTTTCTCTGCCCACAACAATAGACTCACCCGACGTATATATTAACAACTTGGTCTCACCACCAGAGAAAAATCCATTCTTATAGTAACACCAGTTTGATTTGACTTGCAATAGCAACTGAATATTAAAAGATAACGTTAAAAAGTTATCATACTAACGTATAAATTCTGACCTGTCACAGGAGTTAACCATTAGCCAATGAGGTTATGCTAAAGCGTGGCTAACGCCCCCCGTGCTATAAGTAGGGCTATGTTTTCTCCTCATTTTAGACGGAAGAATTTGCTCATCCCCGGGGATCCCAACTCTCCGGCAGCACCTTCTTCACTGCACTAAGAGAGGAGGGGGTCGGTGTAATACCGATGTCAACGTGACAGTTATCGCGGGGGCCGGACAAAACCACAATTTTTGTCCTTGGCCCATATGAATGAGTTTGTGTATGAAGCTCCCCACGTTAAATCGACCTTGTGTCACATCCAGCCTTGGTAGGGAGGCCTGGTAAATATACTAACGTCTAAGTATATGTGATTTATATTTTTTTTTCTTAAAACAAAATTCATGTCATAGATATTCAAATGCATCCGGGTTTTTTTTTTTTCATGGCCGATGGCTATTATTCATTTAAGTTGCTTGGGAATTAATTTACGAATCCATTGAAGAGTTTCGAAAAATTGTTTAGCATTTAAAATAAAGGTTCTCAAAGGAGGAATCAGAGTAAAATTAAAAATAGCGGCGAGGAAAGATTTTTTTCGCTATTGCTAGAGTTGCTGCTTGCTTTTTTCTTCATTAAATACATTTAATGATTATTATTTTCATGAATAATTTCGTCTAATCGCAAGACTAGAATCTTGAGATTAAAAAAATCTCTTTAGTAGCAACTTTCAACTCAGTCCAGTAGTTTTTTTTTCTGCTTAAATATTTAACAGGAAAGAGCACACACACAGACAGACATACATACGCACACACACACATATATATATATAAACACGTACATACACGCATACACACACACATATATAAATACATACATACACACATACATACACACACATATTCACACATACATAAATACATACACGCACATACATACATACACACACATAAATATATACACAAACGCATACATAGATACACACATACATATATACACACACATACATACACATACATACATACACACATAAATGCATACACACATACATACACACACATACATATATAAACAGATACATACATACACACATACATACATGCATACATATATACACATATACAACATACACACGCACATTCATACATACACCCACATTCATACATACACATACATACCTACGCAGACATACATACATACATAAACACATACATACATATATACATACATACATGCATACATAAATAAACATATACAAAATACACACCCACATACATACACACATACATGCATACATATATATAAATAGATACATACACATATACATACATACACACACATACATACATACATACATATACACACACATTCAATATACTCACCCACATACATACATACACACACACGCACACACATACATACATACATACATACATACATTCATACATACATACACACATACATACATACACACACATACATACATACATACATATACACACACATTCAATATACTCACCCACATACATACATACACACACACGCACACACATACATACATACATACATTCATACATACATACACACATACATACATACACACACATACATACATACATATACACACACATTCAATATACTCACCCACATACATACATACACACACACGCACACACATACATACACA
>OZ038489.1:16138848-16181348 GCA_964036315.1 Acanthosepion esculentum | reverse complement strand
TGAGAACAATAGTCCGAATAATGTAAATAATGTACATAATACCTCATCTCAGAAATATAGACAGATACTGAATGGCCGAAACGTTGTAATAAATATGGCGACAAAGATGAGGACAATAGTCCGAATAATGTAAATAATGTACATAATACCTCATCTCAGAAATATAGACAGAAACTGTTTGTCTCTTGCTTTAATAATAATCCACATGGATAAAACTCAGTGTGTATCCATATACATATATACACTCTTGTGCAAATTAATTGAAACAACCGTTTTAGTTTCCTTTCTTTCAACATACGTTTGGATTTAGACCTACTGGAGTGACAGGGTGTAATCGATTTTTATTTTCTCTTCAGATTAGGTCATTTGCAGTGGTGTGCAGTAATATCAATCTATTTTCGGGGTGTATGATGAAATTTGTTTGGCCTTGAAAAATATTGCGTCGTCCGTGATTGCATCAGATTTTTTATTACGCCCAGACACTGTTGTCTCGACTGTTGAGCAGTTGTCCTACGTCCATTGTCTGCGATGGACGTTCATCCAAGAAAGCGTACGAAAATTACTAGTGAGCAAATCAGATTACTATAGACTAGCCTGGAAATTCTCCTGATTTAAATCCAATCGAGAATCTCTGGTCTATCTGCAAGGAACTACTTTGTGGAATGAACATGCGAAATACTGACATGTGCACTGGGTCATATTTCATTAGGAAAATACGAAAAAAGTAAATAATAACGGAACTATTCGCTTTGTTTCAATTATTTTACACAAGGGTGTATGTCTATATGTGTGCGTATAACACTTTTCACATATCGCACAGATACTACGCTCTGATCCTAGGAAAGTAATATTTTGACCCTTACAAGCTTACACATGTACTACATTGATCCTAGGCAGAAATACTATATGTAAATAATCCCATCATTTTTATGGATACAATAATTCTGACTGTGGTTCAAGAAAATACGCTAAACTATGAAAAAAAGCCAAGAAAACGCAAAAGCAGAAAACTGATGTACATGTGGCAGACACGAGGAGGTTGGAAAAACAGAAAGTAGCTCGCCATCCAGTGTCGACGGCTTCAGATTATCTATGTAAGGACAATGTGCCAAATTATCTGCAATGATCACTGTCCAGACACAAGGCCAGGAAGTAATGAGCACTAATTTGAACTTGTACCCCATATGAACACCAGTATGATACAATAATCACGTGACCCTCAACTGAGTAAGAACCTTTGCAGCCAAGTAGACTTTTTTCATTAATGTTGTGATCCTAGAAAATGCTAATCCCCATTAATATTTTTTTTAAAGAGGCAACAATTAAGTATGTGGTCCTGAAGACAGATATCTTATAATGTAGACTGAAATGCCGAAAAAGTGTCAGTTGTCCTTGGATTACTGGGACTATTGAAACTGAGCTTAATCACTATTTTGCATTCACCCAGGGAATTATGAACTATACTAGCTTGCACTCTTAAGAATTGTTTGTAACCTGAACGGTTAAGGATTCTTCAGAATTTGGTTTCTCTGTAAAATCCAGGATCGTAGCCGTGAAATATCGACCGAAATAAATAAACAGTTGTATAAATGTCATTACAAATTTAACGTTCCTTTTTAAATTTACAAAAATGTCGACAATCTTAATGTCCTTTTTTTCCTTTCTAGTTGGCTCTAATTTGTTTAGCGGAAAAACAGAATCCATATAACACAAAAATATTGAAACAATTAGCAACAGTCCATTTTATTTTTTTGCTAATAAATTCATTTTGGAAGTTCGAATTCTGCTTACTAATAATTCTAATAAAAATATTTCCTGAAATTTCTGTTTGCTTTCACTTTTTTTTTGTGCTTCGCTATCAATTTTGACATGCTTAATACGAAATTACGTTCGTCTTTCCACACTAAAAAAGATTCGCATTTGTAGTAATGCAATAAATGTAATTAGATCTGAGATACTGAACAAAACCTGTATAATGCTAAAGAAATACACCAAACCTATCAGTCGGCTCACAAGCGAGCATTGGCGCCTCCTTGTCGCCTGTCGTCTGCCCTGCCTTCTCAAAGCAAGCTCCACACGTAGTTACCCATTTTTATTTCATTCCGCCTTCAATGATATCGCTTCTCCGTTAACTGTATGCCCTGGAGGGGATCGTTCACTATGCCCTTCCAGTACAACGCTAAGATTCGGTCGGAAGAACTAGAAATGAAATTGTTAAAAGTATGGCTTGTGTCATTTTTTTTGCACCTCATACTACTAAAGGATCCAAGCAGTTATCCAATAAGAACCGAGTAATACTTTTCATTGTTGCTAACAAGTAACCTATCAACAACTTTCTTGAATGCCTTTACAGATCTTTTATTCTATCACGATTATTTTCATGTCCAGATTTTCGGATGCAAACATCTGCTTCATTTGTGGTTCAGCAAACACACCGGCAGCAACTTCGAAAACATCGCTTGTGCTTTGCCATGGGCTTCCTCATAACGATCTAATGTGTTTGGTGAATTGTTTAATTGGGCCTAATTAAATATTCCATGCCGTATAGACAAGAGAAATAAATTAGATATGAGCAAAGAAAGTTACACATGGCATGAATTGATTCGTGCCATAATTGACAAAATATTAATGAAATGGTAAAAAAATTCTATCATTGCATGCCGGAAGAAACATGACAAAAATCAAAACAAAGAATTTCTGTTACATAGTGGAATCAATATTTGGTTTTAAAAAAAGCGTCCTATTTGATTTTGTCAGTATTTTATAAGTTTCCACTATATCGAGAATATCAAATCTTAATCCCAATGGCCCTGTCGGATGGGACTGTAGAATACGCCGACTGCACCTCTGCAGAGGGGTAAGCCCCCCACTCCAATGTGGCGTCCAGGGTATGACGATAAACTACATCCGCGTCCAGGGTAAGACGATAAACTACCCCCAACAGCAAGGCCTCTGATCAGGAGGCTTTGAGGAGCGTGGAACCACCTCTTAATTGCTGATGTTCCCAGGTCCACTCTGACCCGGGGTGGTAGCACCTGTTAGGGTCCCAGCTATGGGCAAATAGTTAACCCAGAAACTGAGGTAAAAGGCATTATAAAAGTGTAAATATAGGTTTCAATACCAGAAATATTTTGTAAAATATTATTACCAGAAATAAATTTTTGAAGAAAAAAATATATTACCAGCAATATGTTTTTGAAAAAATATTACCAGCAATATGTTTTTGAAAAAATAGTATTACCAGCTATACATTTTTGAGGAAAAAATATTAACAGAAATAGATTTTAGTCAAAACAAAAATATTACCAGGAAAAATAAGTTGTCAGCATTAAATGACCCATTGAGGTTGATATGCCGTAAAACAAAAAAAAATAAACTTAATCACAAGAGAAGCAAACCTGAATCTGAGTCTAATCACACGGATAAAATAAGAAGATATTTTCTGGGATTACTTTTATATATTTTCTTTAAAAAAATAGTCTTTCAAGATGATATAGGATAAACATTTACTTTCCCACAGAGCGATCACAATTTCTGCTACTTAAAATTCTCTTATATTTAAACTAATTCATAACAAGCAACAAATACATAATTCCATCTTTAGGTGCTAAATATTTCTGCAGCAAATGATTTCTTATAGTGCGTCTTTGATGAACAAAAAACACAGGAAATTATCGAGTCTTTCACGACTTCTATTTTTTCTTCCGAGTCTGGCCGCCAGCGACAGACGTCGACTTCTTTACGAACGAGAAAACCAAATGTCAGAATATAAGTGCAGTAGCATTGAGTGCGTTCATTTGAAAATTAATTAAACAGTTAGCGCCACGCAATTTAGAACACGCATGCGCAGATACTTCAATTCATTTCTGCGCATGTGCTCAAAACTTATTGTTCACTCTTTTAGACTTGTGTCTTTGAAAATGACAAGCCATCACAGATTGCTGTTATAAAGACATAACTGTTCCTTGAAATGAAAATTAAACTTTGATGTTAAATACAAGTTAATAAAAGTCAATGGTGCAGAAAACTAACAGTGGCGACTCCGGCTGTCGGGCTTGTCGGGCTCAGCCCGTGTGAGTCAACATTCAAGTATATCTATTTCAAAGCAACAGAAATCTTTAGTAGTGTGTCGTTTTCATCCTTGACTTCAGCTGGACCCAAATTTAATTGTTTTCACTCCGTGACTCAAAATATTGACCGAAATACATTTCGTTAATATTGTTCATAATAAAGAAGAAAGAAAGATAGAAGAAAGAAAGAAAAAAAAAACAAAGCAAGAAAGTAATTAAAAAAAGAATGAAATAAAATTAATTTAGCTAGTCGGGCGGCGTAGATCTGAGCCCTATCAAGATGGAGACATATTTAATAGGCGATGTATTTCTTGCTTTTATTTTAGAAATAATCTTTTTTTAAAATCTCTAATGACTTGTATGCCCTGTTTTTCAAAGAACACATTTTTATTTCAAATGTTCATTTTAAATAATTTATTCCGTACAGTATAAGGTTTTTAGCGGAATGTATCAATTGAAAAAAGAGCAAATTAAATTTAGCCTGACTTAAAGTCAGTGAAAATCAAAGAAAGTGGCAACGTTAACTCGTCGACTGGAGGATTGGAGTGAGGAGTGTGACTGGGATAGTGTTGAGGAAATGTGATATCAGTCAGCAGTACTGATCATAAATATAAAACAAATATTCAGAGACGGAGAGATGCATAAATACACTAACGCATAGACATATATACAAACACACACTCAAGATAGATACACACATTATTTAAAAATCGTATCTGTCTAGTGCATGCCACTTCTGCTTTCATTTCTTTACCATAAATAGTGAAATTTTATTTTAAGTTAATATTGAACGCAGAAATATGAGAGATGATATACTATTGCCAGTTGTCAAAATACTATCTAATGCGATGCTTCAATCAATGATAAAAAGATCATAACCAATTTATTTTAAGTTTTATTGAGAATTCTTATTTTGTTCAGAAATGTTTAGTAAACATTTTTATTGAAAACTTAACGGAAACGCGCGCACTTTTCTGGTTCTCTGAGAGTTTAACTTTTATTTTTTATTCGAAGCTTCACTGAACTTAAAGTGTAAATAGATTTTTTTTTAATTATATATTTTAGTTAGAGTAAAGGAATAAGTTATACCAATAGAATATTCTGTTAAAGTTTGTAATGAGCCCGGCAAACATTGATGACCTAGAGTCGTCACTGGCAACAAATAAAAGGAGGTGTATCGTCTGCATTTGCGAGTATTTGCGCCTTAGTGAAGAAGTTCTTTAAGGTATGTCATTCTGAACAATGCATTAATAGAAAGTTTTGCTCGTTCAACTTTAACCTTTTAACAGTGTATTTGCTTTATGTTTCAAGAATTATAACAAGAATCTGATGCAGCTCCCGTAGCACAAATGTTTAAAAACTCTTCTTGCAGACGAATTCGCCAGTTCCTCACCAACTTCCCAGAGTGGCATTGTACCAGAATAAAATTAGTTTATTAAAGAAACATTAAATTACCAAAAGAAAAAGAAAAAGAAAATCAGTCCTTATTCTTATAATTTATTGAAAATCGATTAAATGTTACGGATGTGCGGGTGGTGTAACGTTTACCGGCGTGAAAAATGGAATCGTCGGGCCGAGCTCAAACTCCAACCGATGCTGTTGCATTCACTTTACACGAATACCCTTGAAAAGGGCATCAACCTATCTTTTCTCCTTACCGCCTCATCCTAGATACAATTAAAAAAAAGTAGGGTTCCCTGGGCTTGGTAGGGTCACTATTTGAGGATTACTCTGAATTTAAACCATGGATAAGTAAAAGGAAATTAATTCAAAAGACTTTCCAAAAACGGTCATGGCGCAATTTACACATATTAAAGAAAAAGACAACGAGGAGAGCCATAATCACCAATTTCTTGAAGAGACACAGCATTTGAACGAGAGACAGAATTTTATTCCATTAAATTTTTAATTCTATGGAAAGAAAAGCTCCTGGTATAAGAAAGTAAGGTTCTGTTTTTTCATTTTCTTTCCTCTTCAGTCAATCGACTAGTTTGTTTGTTTTTTTTTTTTGCTAGTCTCTATTATAAATCAAAAATGGTTCTTGGTTGCATTTTTGTTACATTTGTTTGCAAATTCATTGTCGAAATCAAAATGAAATGTTTTCTCCATAAACATCGATGCTTCCAAATATTTTAATTTGATTTTTCGTTGTTTTGCGTTGTTCTCGTCCCAACAAAGGTTGCGCTTTGACTCATGTTAACCCTTAACGACCCGATGAAGCCATTTGGACGCTAACAAAGCGAAACAACACACAAAAATCGCCAGAAATGTTCAGGTAAAAAACGATCGATTAAATGACACAAGAACAACATGAAAATCAAATGAAATCATTTTTACATTGAAAAAGAAACCCTTAAAAATAAAAAGGTTATTTTTTTTTAATCGGTGAGTTTCCTGTTTGCTTTCAGTTTATGCTAGAGGCAAACTTTGTGTATTGTGATTATATCAGCTACTGGTTGAATATTCAACGCACCCTTGATTTTGATTGGGCGGGGGGCTTGGGGGATTCATTTTTCATTTCGCAATTTCCATTCCGGTTTTTGCAAAGCATTCAAATCTCAATAAAAGATCATTGCCACTTTACATCAAGAATTCTTCTACGATTTGAATTCCTAAGTAGTTATCTTGAATATTCTTAACTTTGAATTCTTCCTGTAGTTATCTATGAGAGAATATATAAAAACAAAATGACTAGCAATATGGACTTAAAAACTAAAAAAAAAAACTATGCGATATTGAAAACATTTTGGGATAATAACTTCCAGGTTTCAGAAAGATAAGACGGCAGAAAATAGTTTTATCCGAACTCCGAATAAAACATACACGTCTGACACATTCACATCAACTCAAAAATGAAACTCCCATCATGCAACAGATGTCAAGTACCTCGAACATATGCTCATAAATTGATTTTATTTCAGTCAATCCCAAACAAAATATTATCAAGCAAACAATACAAAACTCTTTCAAAGCACTAAACCAAACAATATAGTTAACTTCCTAAAGGAAATCAAATTATATAACAAAATATAAAACAAAACGCCCAATAAAACTAAATAAAACCTTTAATATATTTTGGCAACTGAAAAAAAGAACACTTCAAACTTTATAAAGATTTCCACTAAAAATAATACAAACTCTAATAAACAGATTTCGCCACAGACGAGCGTTCGGTTAGCAAGGTCGATTTTACTGTTTTTAAACTACAATCCTCCATGATTCTCTCACGTACATTCATATCTGCTCGATGCATATCCAAATGTAAACAAATGACGTCACACATTATGAAATGGGCAAAATCTGACAATTATTTTAAGACATAACCAACTCTAATAAGCAACTTTTATCAGAAACTGAATTCATTTTTTTTTCATTTCACAATTTCCATTCCGGTTTTTGAAAGCAATCAAACCTCAATAAAAGATGAGTACCACTTTACATCAAGAATTCTTCTACGATTTGAATTCCTAAGTAGTTATCTTGTACATTCTTAACTTTGTATATCCCTAAAAAGGTCGTTAAATCACATCTTTAGAGTTATCCGTGCTCCAATAACAAGTGGTACTACTGTTCTTAACTCTACCTTTTACAATCACCAAATTTCAATTCCATTATCTTGTATGCTTATGTTATTTTAAAATATTTGTATCGTTTTGAATCGCTGTTATTGAAAAAGTTGTAATTTCTATTTCATGAAAAGACAATGAAAATCGGTATTTTTCTCTTACACGTGTTGAACATTTGAATATCCCTAAAGGTTAATCCAATGTCTTTCCATAAACAACGTTGTCTATCGAATAAAATCATTTACAGTAAATTACTCTCAATTGAATTTAACCACTGAAAGTTTTCATTTTAAAATATATATACAAAATAAAACGTCAAAAGATTTCGTGAAAATTTATGAAAGTAGATTTCCGTATATCATCGCATCGTAAAGGTCAGCAGAATTATGCGCGTTTAAAACGTTGGAAGATTTGATGAAATAAATTAAAACTTTGCATTTATTTGACGAGCTCAAAAGATCGGATTTTCTCCCTCGTTGACCGGGAAAAAAAACATATTCACTACTCTGAAATATCCGTCTATATTTCTGAGGTGAGGTATTATGTACACTATTTACATTATTCGGACTATTGTCCTCATCTTTGTCGCCATATTTATTACAACGTTTCGGCCCTTCAGTATCTGTCTATATTTCTGCGATGAGGTATTATGTACATTATTTACATTATTCGGACTATTGTCCTTATCTTTGTCGCCATATTTATTACAACGTTTCGGCCCTTCAGTATCTGTCTATATTTCTGAGATGAGGTATTATGTACACTATTTACATTATTCGGACTATTGTCCTCATCTTTGTCGCCATATTTATTACAAAGTTTCGGCCCTTCAGTATCTCTATATTTCTGAGATGAGGTATTATGTACATTATTTACATTATTCGGACTATTGTCTTCATCTTTGTCGCCATATTTATTACAACGTTTCGGCCCTTCAGTATCTGTCTATATTTCTGAGATGTGGTATTATGTACATTATTTACATTATTCGGACTATTGTCCTCATCTTTGCTGCCACATTTATTACAATGTTTCGGCCCTTCAGTATTTGTCTATATTTCTGAGATGAGGTTTTATGTACATTTTTTACATTATTCGGACTATTGTCCTCATCTTTGTCGCCATATTTATTACAACGTTTCGGCCGCTGTACGGTCCGACCTTCTTCAGGAATGTCGAACTGAACCCTTTATTTCGCTCACTGTGTCCTTGATACATGGCACACTGGAGAAAGGCGTTAGTTAGATCCAGTGGCAGGACCCAGTACCCGGTTATGGCAGTGTAGAACTTTCATCGGGAAATTAACAGGAGATAACTGATAACTGACATCCATTAAACCTGGCACGTGGAACTAGAACAGTCTACCCCAGTGAGCGAAATAAAGGATTCAGTTCGACATGCCAACCACCTGAAGAAGAGTGGAGCGTACAACGGCCGAAACGTTGTAATAAATATGCCGACTATGATGAGGATAGTAGTCCGAATAATATAAATAATGTACTCTGATATATTCACTCTAATTTCTCACACAATCAGAGACATACGGTAATAATAGTATACTATGATTGGTATACCCAACGAGGATACAACAGAAACTAAATACGAAACTATTCGAAACTAAATAAGAACAAGACACTCTTACGGGAATAAGAGATGACAGATATACATTCTTGTGCAAATTAATTGAAACAACCGCTTTCTTTCACCCATGGTCAGTTTTAGACCCACTGAAGTGTCAGGGTGTAATCGATTTCTATTTTCTTCAGATGAGGTCATTTGCACTGGTGTACAGTAATATGAATCTATTTTGGGGGTGTATGATGAAATTTGTTTAGCCTTTAAAAATATTGCGTTATCTGTGATTGCATCAGATTTTTATCACGCCCAGACACTATTGTTTCGACTGTCTATTTGTTGTCCTACGACTATTGTCTGCGATGGACGTTAATCCAAGAAAGCGTACGAAAATTGTAACGCTGCACGAACACACTGGCAAGCCTTACTAGTGAGCAAATCAAAGTACTATAGACTAGCCCGGAAATTCTCCTAATTTAAATCCAATCGAGAACCTGTGGTCAATCTGCAAGGAACGACTTCATGGAATGAACATGCGAAGTACTGATGACATGTGTACTGGGTTATGCTTCATTGGAAAAATACAAAAAAGCAAATAATAACGGAATTATTCGTTTTGTTTCGATTACATTGCACAAGGGTGTATCTATCTATCTATCTATTTATGGAGTATCTATATATATATATATGGAGTAGTTCGACGTGTGTAAGGATCAGAAAGCTTGTCTCGCTTGACCAATTACGACTGGCTAGTGAGTCAGATCTTCATTGAATGCTCCGTGCTTTCAGCCTTGTGCCACAAGTAAGCCTCGCTTACTAAATCGCTATACATGTGCATTTATGATGGGAGAATGTCCAGTAGGAATGATAGAGCGGATGTAGATATAAACAATGTGGACAGACAAACAAACCAACTTTTGTTTAGGCAGCAAGAATTTCTTTCAAATAACTTTTATTGAAATCATCTGACAAGGTCTGTCTGCTTGAATATTTATTACATTTTTCCACTTTCTGTGTAACTTGTCGCCCACCGATCAAATTTATGGAAAAAATGTTCATAATGTTTTTGTTTGAGCCTTTTTCGGTCGTCTTTAGCCATTATCGGGTAACAATCTTTACTCATTATCAGATATCATTAGAGTTTCTAACAATCATAAAAGCCCCGCCCATTCGAACTGAATATTGCCCAAGGTCGAGTTTAAAATGATATTACAACGCGTCAGTGGGACCAGTCCAGATATAAAAAGTAGTCCACTTACCAGTAACTTTCATTTTATCAGTTTCATAGAGAAACTTTTATTAACGTCACCCTGGCATTTGGGAACATTTATACGTGTATTCTATTCAAGTTGCGTCATGTTTACGATTGTTTGTAACTATGTACAGGTATACCTCACCCTAGATCGTTAATTGCTTCCAGGGGTCACGACTTAGTTATTTCAACTTAAGCTGTTTTTTTACCTAAGCTATAAACCGCAGATAATCACTCCTCATTGTCTATTGCAGTATTTATGATATGTACGTAGACTATTCAGAATAAAATAGTTCCTTTCCACCTTATCTTCCAGTGATATAGCCTTACGCTTAGCATTAGCCCTTGTACTGGGACTTTTCTTTGTAGACATGGACAAAAATGTATTCTAAATCACAACTGAAATGTAACTGAAAGAACGTCAATGGCAGAGTACAGATGTAAACAAGTCTGAATTCAAAATCCGTGTTGGAGTGGAAAACAACTCACAAGTGCCGCATGTCGGCAGGAATTTGAAATAAGAACATCTGCTGAACATTTGTTATTATGCTAATTTTTTTTGTTTTTAGTCATT
The DNA here is from genome assembly GCA_964036315.1 of Acanthosepion esculentum. Classification (NCBI taxonomy): domain Eukaryota; kingdom Metazoa; phylum Mollusca; class Cephalopoda; order Sepiida; family Sepiidae; genus Acanthosepion; species Acanthosepion esculentum. The sequence goes on along the minus strand of OZ038489.1, from coordinate 16,170,311 downwards.
ATCAGATAACATTAGTGTTTCTAACAATCATCAAAGCCCCGCCCATTCGAACTGAGTATTGCCCAAGGTCGAGTTTACAATGATATTACAACGCATCAATGGGACCAGTCCAGATATAAAAAGTAGTCCACTTACCAGTAACTTTCATTTTATCAGTTTCATAGAGAAACATTTATTAACGTCATCCTAGCATTTGGGAACAATTATACGTGTATTCTATTCAAGTTGCGTCATGTTTACGATTGTTTGTAACTATGTACAGGTATACCTCACCTTATCTGTCTATATTTCTGAGATGAGGTATTATGCATACTATTTACATTTTTACCAGAGCTCATATTGCAATTGGAAAATTTGTAAACTTAAGGAATCAGCACATATGCTAGGCCACAAAAATCTCCTGAGCTGACCAAGGATAGAAATGAATACAATATGCGAACCAGTAATAAGGAGTGCCAGAGAAAAGCAATAATAACAACAAAAATTGCAATATGAGTTCTGGTAAAAAAAACATGCAATGATAACAGCAAAAATTGCAATATGAGCACTGGTAAAATTGTTAAAGAAGACATTATAATGCCCAGAAAATCATACACAGATGTTCTCAAGAACACATGGCACAGTGGATAAAGGCGTTAGTTAGATCCAATGACAGGCCCCAAGGAGTGTGAGTTCTATACCTGGTTGAGGCGGTGGAGAACATGGAGAGAGGAATTAACAGGAGATAACTGACATCCATTAGACCCCAGTGAGTGAAAAAATGGTTCAGTTCGACATTCCAACCAGATAGATAGATAGATAGATAGATAGATAGATAGATAGATAGATAGATAGATAGATAGATCTAAATAGAGACCGAGATAGATAATGGTATCCTGGTGTTGTAATTCTTGTACCAGAAACCGTCGTTCCTCACTGAGGAAAGAAAACGTTTCTTTGATTCTTACAATATCCAACCAAAGATTAATTTTATTATTCAGTCATTTATCCAGTTTTCTTGGGTAAATTCCACTCCGGACTCGTTTCTTTAATCCTTTTCAAGTGAAGCGTGTTTGCCTTCCTCTCCAAGAGAAGAGATTCTGGATTGTCTTAAAGAGTGTCGTTCTAATCGCAAAGCTACTCAAGATCGTCCATTTATGAAACTGGCTGCTTATATCAATGAGTCACGTGATACAGATAACACTTAGCAGGTGAGGAAACGCGTTCGACGCAGCGGGCTTTAGAGTTGAATCTGCCTCAATATTCCCGATCAATACCTTCCCTTGCCTGTTTACTCATGCGTCCCCTTTTTTCTTTTCTTTTTTTTTTCCTGGCATGAAAGGATTCGACTAGGAGCGGAGAGAAGAAAAAATAAAGCCAGTTTCTCCCAAGATAACGTCCACGATTTCAATGCGGCCAACTCCCGCGTCGAATCGATACCGGCTGAGAGAGGGCGGGGGAGGGGGGGAAGACTGCCTAGATGCTGTGCAGTGTCAATGAACCCAATCTTATCTCTTTGTAATGAAGCTGCATTGCTACTGCTACCACTGTAAGGTCTTTTAGAAGAGGTGGTACAATGAACATAATCACGTGACTAAGTTGTTCATCCTTCCAAGGCCAACACCTAGCGCCCACTCTCAGTGGTTCCCACCCTCAATGGTTCCCACCCTCAATGTTTCCCAGAGGTGGGGGAAATATTTTGAAACACAGAAAACACCAGGTACTTCGCACTTTCCAGCGCGCCTTCACGCAACTTGGGCGATTATTCACTGAGCGTAGAGGATTCATTCTACCGTCAATCCTCATCGGGGGCGATTTCAGGATGGTGTAAGTATTGGAATATGTTCGTGCAGTATTAATTACTCTCCTTATCACCTTATTAGAATTACAACAATAAATGTTCTGATAAAATGACTATTGGTAGAACTGAGCTGGTAAAATATTAACTTTATACGTTTTTGGGGAGAAATCAGTGTGAAAGAGACATCAACAATTCGATCTCGATCCACCATTTTTATTCTTAAGGCTACTATCAACAGCACTACTTCGCTGGGACCTCGGCATAGAGAAATGGATAGCAAAGCCAGTCTGGTAAACCATAGGTTGTGAGTTCGATCCTCAAACATTTGACCTTGTGCTAAAAAATAAGCTTTGCGACGAAAGACATGACTTACCTCAGAATTCGAAACGAGCGCGAACGTGTCTTGCCTGCAAAGTGATGACAAAAAGAAATATGGCCGCTATTGAAGACACAATTTATGCGCGCTTATCTTGTCGATATTGGCACACATGCAAATTTTGGCCGTATTGGAATAGCATAAAAAAGCGGGGTGCCAGCAGCACGAGAGAACCGAAGTCATTCGGCGGACTGCGTGCAATAGAACTGGACGTACGGATTGACAGACGAACAAAGAGGAAGTCGAAGTAGGCGCGGCTGAGTTGGTCTCTGTTTCACAACTGCCCAGTGTAACGGCTGAGAAAGGGAGTCACGCAATCCATTTCCTTGAGGCGACTGAAGAAGAAAAAATAGCTGGCCTGTCAGCGAGCACCGCACTACACTTTTTGATCCCCCCCTCATCACATTTTTCTCTACAAGCTTAGCTTAGCAAATACGAGTGGTTCCACTTTGCGTTATGATGAAGCCACTGTTCGCAAATGAAGAACACGCAGAAATAAAGGTTCATTCGATTAAAATTCTGCCGCTGGTCGTGTTTCACGAAGAATATTCTGGAACACGTTAAAGTCGATGGAGACAGTTGTGTTCTGAAACAAAAACTTTATCTGAAATTCTGCTTTTGTTGTAGTGTCTTCCCTCTAATGAGTCTGTTATGGACTCTTCCACTTACCAAGTAGTAGGAAAAGTAAGCCTCGGGGGGAACAGTGATCCAAACTGGTCAACTGTCGAACTCTCTGCCTTTGGCAGAACGGAGCCCGGACAAAGCTTTGCCGAAGGACAAAGTTTCGTCCGTGTAGGTAGACATTCCCGGACCCGCTTATGCGGATTCTACGGGAATATTTTTGGCCGAGCCTACGGGCTCGGAGAACCCACGGTAAACTCGGCCTTGTGCCACATACATCCCTGGTGCCTGTTAAATATTAAAAGTGATAGACTGTTTTTCCGAGGCTGTGACTGTTCGCGGCCGTTGTCGAACTCTGTGCCTTTGGCAGAGGGGAACCCGGACGAGGCTGTGCCGAAGGACAGAGTTTCGTCCGGGGAGGTAGACAGACCCGAACCCGTTTATGCGAGTTCTACGGGGATTTTTTGGCCGAGCCTACGGGCTCGGGTGACCCACGTTAAACTCGGCCTTGTGTCACATATAAGCCTCGTGGGAGGTGTTAAATATAACGGTGATATAGACTGTACGCTGGTCAACCGACGCACACTCCCAAGTCGTGAAACACTCTTCTGTTGTCTTTACTGTTCAATACACTATTTAACTGCAACCTCCTTTTTTTTTTTTTGTTATTTCATAACCAATTACTTGATCACAACAGTTTTTATGTACTGTATACCTTCAGGGCGTTGGTGATTATGGCTTCCCCACAACTTCTTATTAAACAAAATGGAAAGTCTGCAATTAAGAGTTGAATTCGCTGATTTCAAGTTTTTAAAAAGCAACTGAACTATTTTTCGAGTCATCGCAGAATTTCTCACCACTTTCATAATTTTTAATTTACTGTCGATAAGGAAAAGTGATGGAAACAATATGGCTGAATCTGTGTGTCCCAAAAAATTAGCAATTTGCGTAGTTTCTTTCGCTCCGCCTGTTGCCTCTTCCACGCGTCACTGCACAAGCGGTGATGACATCCAAGGTCGGCTATATGTTCACAGGTTAGTCTCACTGGCCGTAATCGAATTCAACAAAGAATAACAATTATTTTTCAAGACACTGATTGGGAAATAGCAATCAATACTATTTCTCACTAAATCAGTAATGTCTTCCTTCGGCTTCGAAAAGGTGAACTACTATCTTACTAACTTCCGGCTACGGAAAGAACACCCTTACATTCCCCGACCGTCTCGGCGACTGATGACTCTTCACTGCTCGCTGCTCCTTTCCTCACTGACTGCCCCTGACTGACCGCCCACTTCCTGATTCACAGGATCATATATGGATACAGGCTGTAGTCCCACCACCCCTATCGGTCCATTCAGCTTTTGAGTGGTCAGTTTTTCAAAGGACTCTACTTTTCTGATTATCTAAAATCACTAACAAAATTATATGTTTCTCAATTCAAAGGTAGGCTAAACATAGGACTCCTGAAAGAACTTGTCATTAAATTGACTTAAAAGATGATCTGGAGACAAGACTTCTAAGAAACTCTGGTCATTAAATTGACTTAAAAGAAAAACGAATCAGGCCTCTGATCGGGAGATTGGAGGTTTTGGAGAGCCTGCAACCGCCTCTTATTGCTGTTGTTTCCAGGTCCACCCTGACCTGGGGTGATAGCACCTGTTATGGTCCCATCTATGGGCAAATAGTGAACCCCAAAACAAAAATCAACAGTACATTTTTTTTATAAAATGAGCAACAATAGATTTTATGATCTACAAAATATCAATATTTAAAAAAAAACATATCTTTACCTTGAAAGTATAAAATTATGTACAAAATATTTAGATTTCGGATTAAATGATCCATAAAGTTTGATATGCCGCTCAACAAAATCAATCAAAATTATAGCTTTTCGTCTTTTCTAACCAATCAGAAGTGAAATAATTCTTAGAACCAATCAGAAAGGGGGAAAAAATATTGCTGTCCAAAGGAAGGAGTATATGAAAAGCCTTTTTAAGTTGATTCAATTTTATCAAAAATCGCCTTTATTTTACAATAATCTCCTTTTTCTGTTGAGATTACGATTTCAACTGATTTACTCACGGTTATGAATTTTGAACGCAATTCACAATAGCAGGAAGGCAAGACGCCAATAAGCATAAGACCATTATTTTTTTTTTTCAACAAAAAAAGACGGAACGGAACGACGCTATCGATGTCTCTCCATATAATGCCCCCCTCCGCCAGAATACAGCACAATTTATAAAGAAAAAAATATGTTTATTCACATACAAGAAATTTACATACAAAACATAAGTTTACAAAAAGAAGAAATTTCATAACACAAGAATAATATTCATTTACATTACATTCAGTTTAACATCTTTCACTTTTTGGGGTCTTGTAAAATTTGTAATAGAATAATAATTCAATCCAACATTGTTAATCAGCTAGTTCTTACATATTTGTCAGCTGATCACGTAATCAACATGTTTTTATCAATCTCAGTCAATGATCTTTTTCATACACAGTTATTTTATCTACTACTGCTATTTTTTCTACACACATGCATATATTATACACAATATAAAAATATATACACGTACAATTACACGCAGATAATCTAATGATACTGGATCAAGAAACATTTATTAAACATCATACTGCTTCAAGGACACATGGCACAGTGTATAAAGGCGTTGGTTAGATCCAGTGACAGGACCTAAAGAGTGTGAGTTCAATACCCGGTTAAGCCAGTGGAGAATTTTCAGAGGGAAATTTAACAGGAGATAATTGATAACTGACATCCATTAAAAACATGGCATGTAGAACTAGAACAGTCTACCCCAGTGAGCGAAATAAAGGGTTCAGTTCATCATTCCAACCACCTGAAGAAGGCCGGAGCGTACAACGGCCAAAACGTTGTAATATATATGGCGACAAAGATGAGGACAACAGTCCGAATAATGTAAATAATGTACATAATACCTCATCTCAGAAATATAGACAGATACGGAAGGGCCGAAACGTTGTAATAAATATGGCGACAAAGATGAGGACAATAGTCCAAATAATGTAAATAATGTACATAATACCTCATCTCAGAAATATAGACAGATACGGAAGGGCCGAAACGTTGTAATAAATATGGCGACAAAGATGAGGACAATAGTCCGAATAATGTAAATAATGTACATAATACCTCATCTCAGAAATATAGACAGATACGGAAGGGCCGAAACGTTGTAATAAATATGGCGACAAAGATGAGGACAATAGTCCGAATAATGTAAATAATGTACATAATACCTCATCTCAGAAATATAGACAGATACGGAAGGGCCGAAACGTTGTAATAAATATGGCGACAAAGATGAGAACAATAGTCCGAATAATGTAAATAATGTACATAATACCTCATCTCAGAAATATAGACAGATACGGAAGGGCCGAAACGTTGTAATAAATATGGCGACAAAGATGAGGACAATAGTCCGAATAATGTAAATAATGTACATAATACCTCATCTCAGAAATATAGACAGATACGGAAGGGCCGAAACGTTGTAATAAATATGGCGACAAAGATGAGGACAATAGTCCGAATAATGTAAATAATGTACATAATACCTCATCTCAGAAATATAGACAGATACGGAAGGGCCGAAACGTTGTAATAAATATGGCGACAAAGATGAGGACAATAGTCCGAATAATGTAAATAATGTACATAATACCTCATCTCAGAAATATAGACAGATACGGAAGGGCCGAAACGTTGTAATAAATATGGCGACAAAGATGAGGACAATAGTCCGAATAATGTAAATAATGTACATAATACCTCATCTCAGAAATATAGACAGATACTGAATGGCCGAAACGTTGTAATAAATATGGCGACAAAGATGAGGACAATAGTCCGAATAATGTAAATAATGTACATAATACCTCATCTCAGAAATATAGACAGATACGGAAGGGCCGAAACGTTGTAATAAATATGGCGACAAAGATGAGGACAATAGTCCGAATAATGTAAATAGTGTACATAATACCTCATCTCAGAAATATAGAGAGATACTGAACGGCCGAAACGTTGTAATAAATATGGCGACAAAGATGAGGACAATAGTCCGAATAATGTAAATAATGTACATAATACCTCATCTCAGAAATATAGACAGATACGGAAGGGCCGAAACGTTGTAATAAATATGGCGACAAAGATGAGGACAATAGTCCGAATAATGTAAATAATGTACATAATACCTCATCTCAGAAATATAGAGAGATACGGAAGGGCCGAAACGTTGTAATAAATATGATGACAAAGATGAGGACAATAGTCCGAATAATGTAAATAGTGTACATAATACCTCATCTCAGAAATATAGAGAGATACTGAACGGCCGAAACGTTGTAATAAATATGGCGACAAAGATGAGGACAATAGTCCGAATAATGTAAATAATGTACATAATACCTCATCTCAGAAATATAGACAGATACGGAAGGGCCGAAACGTTGTAATAAATATGGCGACAAAGATGAGGACAATAGTCCGAATAATGTAAATAGTGTACATAATACCTCATCTCAGAAATATAGAGAGATACTGAACGGCCGAAACGTTGTAATAAATATGGCGACAAAGATGAGGACAATAGTCCGAATAATGTAAATAATGTGCATAATACCTCATCTCAGAAATATAGACAGATACGGAAGGGCCGAAACGTTGTAATAAATATGGCGACAAAGATGAGGACAATAGTCCGAATAATGTAAATAGTGTACATAATACCTCATCTCAGAAATATAGAGAGATACTGAACGGCCGAAACGTTGTAATAAATATGGCGACAAAGATGAGGACAATAGTCCGAATAATGTAAATAATGTGCATAATACCTCATCTCAGAAATATAGACAGATACGGAAGGGCCGAAACGTTGTAATAAATATGGCGACAAAGATGAGGACAATAGTCCGAATAATGTAAATAGTGTACATAATACCTCATCTCAGAAATATAGAGAGATACTGAACGGCCGAAACGTTGTAATAAATATGGCGACAAAGATGAGGACAATAGTCCGAATAATGTAAATAATGTACATAATACCTCATCTCAGAAATATAGAGAGATATACTGTTTATCTCAACTTTCATAAAGTGTAAACAGAACGTTTAACCTTTGAACTCAGCTAACAACTGATGTTTATTCAGTAAAATCTCATTATTATTTTGACTTCAGTCGCATCTTTTCAGATTTTGCAAGCATATTTCCAATTGAAATATTCTCCAAATAATGTTTAATTACGATGAAAATATTCGTACACAAAAACACACACATACATACACCCACACGCACATATATATGTGTGTGTATGCAATGCCATATTGCTATCAGACAGCACTTTAATAAGCAGCATAACGTTCGTAGTAACATTCGACAGCTGCTCATAAACAGTACCAAAATACTAGTAAAATCAAATAGTAAAAACAAACTTATGATCCCCTGAGCAATATTCATACAACAAAAATGAAATAATCATCCATAAATAAAAACGATTATAACTCAAGACCTTGCATCCTTATATATACATACATATATATATAGAGAGAGAGAGAAATAATTAGGAGGATTTGAAATATTCACAATTAAGTAATTCATCGAGTCTAGAAGAAAGCTCAACAGAATGTAAAAATCACTGGACGGCCGTTTCGTCCTATATTTGGGACTCATCAACAATGCGCATCCACTACCGAGATTGAACCTCGAACGGGGATAGTAGTCGTAGCTCGTGGAGGCACAGTCCTATGGGTAAAGGGAAACTCGAATGAGTTCCACTACGGAATATGTGATCGAGCAGCGCTATATCGAGTCTAATTCGTTACCTCTTCGTCACCGAGGCTCGTTGGTACAGTTGGTATGGCGTTTGCCTCCTATCGTAACTGTTCGGGTTTCAATTCTTCCGTCACTTTTAGTGACATGGTATAATCGATTTCTGTTTTTTCCTCAGATTAGGTTATTTGCAGTGGTGTTAAGTAATATGAATTTATTTTAGGGGTGTATGATGAAATTTGTTTGGCCTTGAAAAATATTGCGTCATCCATGATTGCATCAGATTTTTATCACACCCAGACACTACTGTCTCAACTGTCGATTATTTGTCCTATGGCCATTGTCTGCAATGGGCGTTACTCCAAGGTGGCGTACGAAAATTGTAATGCTGCACGAACACACTGGCAATCCTTACCAGTGAGCAAATCAAAGTACTATAGACTGACCCGGAAACTCATCTGATTTAAATCCAATCGAGTATCTGTGGTCAATGTGCAAGGAACAACTTCATGGAATGGACATACGAAGTACTAACATGTGCACTGGGTCATATTTCATTGGAAAAATACGAAAAAAGTAAATAATAACGGAATTATTCTTTTTGTTTCAATTAATTTGCACAAGGGTGTAGGTGATCATGGCCCTCTACATCTTCCTGTATAATTAATTTGCACAAGGGTATATATACACCTTTTTCTTACATGACAACATTCATTCATTCTACGATTTTAGATCCCAAAATGGCGTAGTTACACCATTTCAAAATTTTACCAAACCCACCAACTGTCTATACCTACTCTGATGATTAGTTTTCTCTTTTGTTTTTTTTAATCACTTCACCCCAAGCAAGGCGATAATGCCAATAAGACGCAAGAGGCTACAGGAAGTGAAAGAGAATGAAAAGACTTTAGAAGGAACCGGAAAACCAATTTTAAACAGGAAACAATAAATAAACCTTTACTCCTGTTCAAAAGACCGGAGAGGAGTATAAATAGGCGAACCTATCTACTCCTATTGAAGGAAAATAAATAAATAGTAAATAAAATTTCAGAATTTAGGCGGAGAGGTTGAAATTATAGAGCTAAAGTAGACTTTAAAAGCAACCGGAAACTCAGTCCTAAACAGGAAAAAAAGGGATAAAGATCCTCTTCAAAAGATTGGGGACGAGTGAACTCGGTACTACTTCAGCTACGATACGTCGGGCCTGCATTCCTGCTGTTACTGCTTAAAATGGCAAATTTTACTCTTTCCATTTACTTTTTTTCGCTTTTCACATCCCCCACTTTTCACCCAACCCCCAACTCCTCGGTATATAATAGCAATAAAAATTAAGTTAAATAAAATAAAAAAGAAGCAATCGGGTTCTACATGTAGGGTTGACTCAAATGCATGTCTTTCGGATAGAGTCCTATAGGGGATGACCAGTAGATTATATACAATTAAGTTTTTAATATAAGTTACGATATCTCGAATCGAATGGAAGATTAACTGCCCTGATTATCACATTTTTGTTTTCTGTTTTGTTTTTTTAACACTAGTTCCAAATATTTCTTCTCTTTCCCTCCCCATAGACGACTTCTAAGGTAAAATACTCTTTTGTCTACTTACCCGTATTTTAACTTTTTGGAGTGAAAAATATACAAGATATTTGGAAAAATATACGTACAAATAATTCACCGTTCAGTCTTAATTTTGGTCAGCGGCTGTTTCTGGTTGCAAGCCAAAATATATATATATATAACATTTTTTATGTTATATAAATACTTTTAAAAAGTTCCACTACTTAAGTGGGGATGCCAGGAGGTCTGACTACTGATAGGTACATATCACGAGCAAGGTCATTCACGTTTTCCGGGCTAATCCATTGAGGACTTGCTTTAGAATAAACAGAAACATTTTCTTCAGAACAGACCGTTCAGTCTTAATTTTGGTCAGCGGCTGTTTATGCTAGCAAAAGATGGTTGCAAGCCAATATATATATATATATATATATATATATATATATATATATATATATATATGACGGACTCTCCCATTGTGCTCGATAAAAGATGTTCCGACGACCACGAACTAATTATCTGCATACCTATGAAGGGCATGACTTTTGAGAACTGCTCAAGAATTGCACAAAAGACCACAAACAGTACAGGAGAATGTATTGTATCCAAGTGCAGCAGGAACACTGTTAGATGTTTTTTTTTTTTGCTTTCTCGTTTCATGTAGTCGACTGATGCTTACTTCTCAGTTCAGCTATATCAATATTGTACTTCTTTAGCTCCAATGCGACCGGAGCTGTTTTTCTTTCTGGTGCTGAGTTGTTGTCCTGGAGAGTTCGTACATTCCAAGTGCCAAGATGAAGTTGATGTTGTTTCGTAGAGTTTTTTCGCAGTAGCCGGATATGTGTGGAATTAATTAGATGTAGTTGTCAGAAAACTAACACCATGATTTGTTTCAAGTGGTGAAGGCTTGTGTCGGACCATCCACACTTTTTGGATCAGTCGATAAAAAAGTAACGTTGCAAAAAGACTTGCCACGGAAACTCCGAAAGACAGTCCTCGTGTGTTATTATCGCAGAGTTTAACCTTTTCAGTCAATACCAGCCAGTACACGCTTCTCGGCAGACACATGCAATATAATGACCGGGTTAAGCTGTCATGAGTTTTCCTTCCCATCTGAAGTCTTTCTACCATGAAACCAACACTAAAAGGATTGTTAACCAAAGCTCAGAGAGATCCTTTTACTCACATCAAGGGCAGCTAGCCCGCGCCAGTTCTCAACCTGGTACTTTACATAGCTCCACGGGAATATATATATAACATTTTTTTAATGTTATATAAATACTTAAATAAAGTTCCACTGCTTAATGCCAGGAGGTCTTACTGCTGCTTAGATAGGTACATGTCACGGACAAGGTCATTCAGATCTTCCGAGTTAATCCAATGGGGACTTGGTCTTGAATAAACAGAAACATTTTCTTCAGAACAGACCGACTTGGCAAAATTTTCCTCTGAAGGCAATTCTTCATATGAGGAAATAAGATCTTTATATACTAAGGGTGTAGGGAAACGGAGATAATCTGGCCGGGGAACAGGTCTCATAGCTGATGGAAAATTTGGATTTATTTTTTTTGGGGGGGGGAGAATCTTTGAAACCGGTTGTATTGGGTTAAAAAGAATAATAATCATTTACATGGCTTCGTAGTTCTCTCCAGACAGCAAAGTTGAAGGCTGCTTTCTCGCCATGAAATCATGCAGTTCGCATGTAACAAGGTTTGCAACAGATGTGGGGGCCCAGGATTTGTCCCGAGCTCCAATTTTACAGTCAAAATAATGACAGTACGCCTGACTCAGGGTGAGGGGTATTTGTTCGGTGCTGTGCAACTTTTGTGAAATCTTGTAACAGAAATGGATTTACCTTGGTACTTCTTCCTCGGTGTTTTTAAGTGACTGGAACCTTTACAGTATTAGCTCTAAAAAAATCTGAAAAACTAAATAAACATTGATCATATTTATGGTGACGGCCATGCGTATCGGGTATTCGAATATGAAGTGGATTTCATATCGTCACAATGAATCTTCGCCCGTGGGGACGAGCGTAGGCCGCTAATCATGTAAGTCTTTTTAAGAACACAATTCCTAAAATTTCAATAGCTGTACATCTTGACACACCGAAAGACATTAATTTCAAATTAAAATTTAAAAATTAATCTCCTCTACATATTCAGCTATTCCTCTCCATGTATAATTATTACCAACGGTTTTCATATCTTTTCTTTTTTACTAATTATTCATTTAATACAAGGCCCATGAGCCACTCGAAGTAGAAGGATACTGCTTGAGCTTAATGCACATAAGATGAGAAATTAAGAATTGAAGTTTAAGAGGATAGACAGGAAAGATAATAATGAACTCCTCAAGAGATTAGGATTATAGTGATCGGAGAAACATCCTCTCAGGAGTCTGTCCCACGAAACAGCAGTCCTTGGGAAAAAACTGTCCGAATGGAACTTCCTCCTTACTAAAGGAATATGAAAGCAATGGGAATTCATATTTACAATGTTCATGACGTGGTGGGTCTTAACCGTGAAGGTCACGGTTGGTGGAACTAAGGAATAAAGCTTGTTGTAGAGTAACGAAAAGATTGCAACGTTTTTTTCTGTGGGAAAGGGGTCGCAGTGTGGAAAATAATTCATCATCCATAGGGCCGCGAAGGCGCTTAGCTCTATTAAGACTGGCAAGTGAGAACTAGGCAGCTCCAACCCAGATATGGCAGCAGTTTAGGTCTAAAGTGTTGGAGTTTTTGGGTACCTTGGTATACTAGTGAGCCGGCCAAAATGAGCTGACTCATTTTATAGTTCACCAATAGAAGAGTTAACAAATCAGAAGGCTCAAAATATTCAAAGCGACGTGTATAAAGGCGGCCATGTTTTTTTTCTCCAGAATATTCACTGCCAGCCTTTGATATCAAAGACTGAAGAATTACGGAACAGCTGCTGGTGGTATTGGCGATATAGTCAGATTCAGTAGTGTGTCTGACTCGTGAGTGTTAATCTTTAACGTTGTTTCATTAAACAGATTACGTACTGCGCTGGATTCGATATTCATAGACTATGGTGAATATGGTCAACAAATGTTACGAGCCCAGATTACGACTGCATTTTGACGGAGACGAGTCAAAATACGAATTATGGGAAGTGAAATTCCTAGGCTACCTTAGAATACAAAATCTTCATGACATCATTCTTTGCCAAGATGACCAGAAAGAAGATGATGATTTTATGTAAAGAAATGCGACCGCGTTCGCCGAATTAATACAATGCCCGGATGACAGGAGTTTGTCTTTAATAATGAGAGAAGCCAGGGACGACGGTCGACAAGCTTTAAGAATATTGAGTGAACATTACTTGTCAAAAGGTAAACCCAAAATTATTGCTTTATATACTGAACTAACCTCGTTAAGAAGACGAGAAAATGAATCCGTAACAGATTATATTATACGAGCTGAGAATGTCACAAATGCCTTAAAAATGGCAGGTGAGACTATCTCAGATGGACTGCTAATAGCCATGGTTTTAAAGGGATTACCAGCAACATTCAAACCATTCACGACAGTCATAACTCAAAAGGATAAAAAATTAACTTTCACTGAGTTTAAAAGTGCGTTACGTAGTTATGAAGAAACTGAAAAAATGCGTAATCCCCCAAATCAAGGAAATAACGTAATGCAACTGAGAACCTCATTTGAAAAAATCAGAAAACCAGTCCCTCAAACCTACCAGACTAAGAATTATGATATTAAAAACAAGGGGCTTAAAAACAACTATTACAATAACAACAACAACAGGAAGAATAATAATAGAAAATCAAACATCATCTGCTTTCGTTGTGGAAGAGCCGGGCATGTACGTGCGAAATGTTAATTCCATACAAGGAGTGATTTTTGTAAAAATGTAAAAGCTTTTTCGAATGAGCGAACATATGCTTTTTCGTTTGGGTTGGATACTATACCCAATAGTTATAATTCTTACCTAGTCGACACGGGTGCGACAAATCATGTAATTACAGATGAAACAAAATGTATTAATTTTGACCCCAACTTAAAGATAAAACAGAATGGTCGGAATCAAGTGCGGTACAAGGGACCGATTCATTTTTAGCAAAGGTTCGTATATACGAGTTCAGCGAGGTCTGGGGTGAGCTTGAGTTTCAATCGGCGTTCAAGGCAAAGGTGGGTGGCTCCTTGAGAGAACACCCGTCCAACTTGATGGGGGAAGGTTCCGGTTCTGTTTAGTGATGGTGGAACATTACTAGTTTCATTTTGGAGGCATTGAATGTTACACGTCAGTCCTCTTCCCCTCCCCCACCATTGATCTGTTAAAGCTAGGTCTGAGGAGAGATCAGCTGATTATCGAGACAGTTGAATGTGCACTGTTTTATCATCTGTATAGATATTTACTAAAGATATGAGTTGGTGTTTTGCATTGTCCTGGATAACATAATCGACTGTTTGTCGTTGCGAGTTTAAAACTATATTCAGGCAAAAGTATTAATCAATCCTCCATCAGTCATAACAAGCAGTTTGTGTAATTATCGTCAATCATTCGATTCGGCAAATTGTCTCAGTTGAAAAACAAATGCGGTGCCTCTTTGTCAAATAAATGAATCACCTTTCGATCTTAAGTGACGAAGATAATTTTTTTTTTTTTATGAACACCAATTAATGAACAACACTTGCTATCGAAATATTTTAAGTGCTTCAAAAATAGTTTTACAATTCATTTTCTGTCGACCGTAGTATTAGGCGCATTTCAAAATGTTCAAAAAACTAAATGAATGCAAAAAAAAAAAAAGAAACAAAAAACAATATTTTTGTAAGCATAAAATGTTTTTCTTTGTCTTTAGTTTTTGCATTACACAACTCTTCAATTTCTTAGGCATTATGTTTATGTGACATTGACGATGATGATGATGATGATGATGATGATGATGATGATGATGCCGACGACGATGATGATGGTGGTGGTGATGATGATGATGATGATGATGATGCTGATGATGACGATGATGATGATGATGACGACGACGATGATGATGACGAACACGATGATGATGACGTCGATGATGATGACGACGGCGAAAATGATGATGATGTAGACAATGATGATGATTATGATAACGAAGACGATGATGATGCATTACGCAACTCTTCAATTTCTTAGGCATTATGTTTATGTGACATTGACGATGATGACGACGACGATGATGATGGTGGTGGTGACGACGACAATGATTATGATGACGACGACGATAATGATTATGATGACGACGACGATGATGATTATGATGACGACAACAACGACGATGATGATGATGATGATGATGATGATGATGACGATGATGATGTTTATGATAACGAAGACGACGATGATAATGATGACGACGACGATGATGATAATGATGACGACGAAGATGATGATTATGATGATGATGTCGACGATGATTATGATGACGACAACGACGACGATGATGATGATGATGATGACGATGATGATGTTTATGACAACGAAGACGATGATGATGACGACGACAATGATTATGATGACGACGACGACGATGATGATGATGACAATGATGATGATTATGATTGACGACGATGATTATGATGATGACGACGACGACGATGATGATGATGATTATGATGACGATGATGATGTTTATGACAACGAAGACGATGATGATAATGACGACGATGATGATGATGATGATGACGACGATGATGATGATGACGACGATGATTATGATGATGTTTATGACAACGAAGACGATGATGATAATGACGACGATGATGATGATGATGATGACGACGATGATGATGATGACGACGATGATTATGATGATGATGATGACGACGACGACGACGACAATGATGATGATGATGATGATGACGACGATGAATGATGATGATATGTTCAGAAAGCACTCACTTTCTCAGAACGCCGACAATTCAAAGTGATTGTGTTGTTTGGTGGCCTTAGATTTTTTTCCCCTCCGCCATAGAAATGGCACAAACTAGAAAAACATCGTCTATTTTCTTTATTTCATCGAAACAAAATGAATCAATGTTAACAACAAAGAAAAACCAATGGACCTCAGGTACGACAGTGATGTTGCTTTCAGTGAGTTTCATGTCTAAAATATTGATCGCGCACACAGTTCTTCTTTGCACGCTATTACAGTTTAATGTAGACGCTCGAAGCTTCTAATTTTTCTCATTTTCTCTTCATTTTTCCGCTTTTCCAACCCGATCCATCAAAGCTATAAGGACGATAAAGTCATCTCATCTATTTAATTTATTTTAGCGGTGCTACTTGTCAAGTAAGTCCTTGATTCCCAACAGATTAGCATACCAGTTAATTTTTCCTTATTTTTATATAGATTTTAGATGTATTGTTAAACAAAAAAAACGTGTGTCTAGCTTTATCTTGTCCAGTCTGAACATTTGTGTGTTCAGTAAGCGGCTAACATTCCCACCTCATTTACTTATCTGTCAGTACAAGTTATTCTTGAAGAAACAAGCTTTTCTGCTTCACTTCCAGCAAATCTCAAATACCTAATATTCATAAGACATTGACAAACATTTCAGATAAATAAATAAAAAAGAAACATAATTAAATAAAAAAAGAAACATAGCTTCGTCCACCGCAAGGAAAGTTTGCTCCCTGTGCCGCGTCAGGAAATTTTTCTCGCCGAAGTCGATCCTTCAAATCTACAAATCAACCATTCGCCCTTGCATGGAGTATTGCTGCCATATATGGTCCGGTGCCGCTTCTGTTTGTCTGAAGGTTCTTGATAACACCCAGAGACGGATATGCAATGTAATTGGCCCTGATCTGGCATATCGTCTGCAGCCGCTCTCTTGGTTGGTGCATGTATCGTAATTCTCTTTAGACGATTTTTCTTAAACTTTTCAAGATACAGATTCAAAAGTACTCTATAAGAATTTTTAACATATTCTTCAATCTAAAATCACTCGGATATCCTGGAAAATAACACTTAATATCAGAAACCAAAGGCATGATTAAAACTGACATAATTTCTCTCAGGATAATTAGTGGGGATGTTGTTCTTTTTAACTGTTTTTTCTCTGTCATTTTAACAGCGTTCACATTAAATGTATTATATTTGAATAAATGTTCTATATTTTCAAAATGTCCTTTATCCTTCTTTTCTCTTGCAGGCGTTTGGTGACAACGCACAAGGTTTGGTCAATGTGTTCGTCTTCTGTCTGTGTACGAAAAGTGTCCGTCTCAAATTGCAGAGGAAGTTTTACTACTCCCAAGGTGGACGTCGGACTCATCTAAGAAACATCAAAAGTCGGAGACTTCCGGTGCACGTCACAGAGCTTCACTCTAAGTACGAAGCTGCTCCGCCTGTACCATTTGAGGAGACGATGGGTGCTACAAACCTCAGCATTCTCACGAGTGAAAAGATTCCTATCCTGGACTGTTGACCGTCTCTACACGTGAACACAAGAATAAGGCAATAGTTATTTGCCTTTTGTAGAGCATCGACAAATCTCTGTTGCTCAAGCACAAATGATAGTTGACATTACGTTTGTAAGGAGAAATTATCGTTTCAAACAGTAGTTGACGGAATTGATTTTTATGAACTGAACTTAAATTTTCCTTGTAACTTGGATTCATTTCTAGGAATTCACGAGACACAAATGCATCAGTAATTTGTTCAAAAGAAAATTCCATGTTGCATTTGTAGCGTAAATAAGCCATTGTTATTTTTATTGAATCGAATGCTCTTCAAAAGAGTAACAATAAATGAAGCCCGGCCGGATATATTTTTATTGTGTTCGTGACATATCAGTGCATATGTGTTTTGTTCGAGATATTATTAGATTCGACCAAAAAGCGTTCTTTATCACTAAATGTCAAATAATGGACTGAACCTCACGGAGCCAATATAATAAACATAGTTAGAATGAATACAGAGGTAATAATTGGAACATTTGAATAGATTGTGACGTCATCCTTAAAAAGAATTTTGTCACCACGTCATATGATAATTTTTTTAAAAATCTTTCTGGAACTTATTTTTTACTAATGTTTGATGATAAGAAACGGTTTTGACCTTCTCCCTTCATTTCATTTCCGAATACTTACCTGGCTTATGTCAGAGGGTATCCCCCAGACGATGCTCTGCCGAAGGGCGGAGTCTCGTCTCGGGAAACTGACTCCGTTTTTACGTGGTCTATAGCGAATTTTTGCCCGAGCCTACGGGCTCGGATACCCCACTTTAAAACTCGGCCTTGTGCCACATCTTGCTGCGTGGGGGCAGCGGGTAAATAATTATTTAATTTCAGAATTCACCGAAAATAACTTGATTTTTTTTTTTCCTTTTATTCTTCAGGGGAAGTAACTATGTTCATCAGATAATTTTCTAAACATAAAGAATACAAAAGCGATGTCGATACTTGTAGATAATATTTGATTAACATATGGTGGAGGCTGCGATTCCATTTTTAGTCACGTCGTATCTAATTATATAACAAAAGAGGCCTTGTAGAAAGGGGCCTTGTAGAAAGTGTGCGTGAAACAGATCTTATTTCTGATTGGCCCGTGGAAGTATGACTTCATGGCCTAGCGATTTTCTTTGTTCAATATATTTCGAATTTTCCTCTATTTTTACTAATAAGGAAACTTACTTGAATTTTCTTGTTTTAGTCATTACTGCAAAGAAACAAAAAAACTTAGTTAATTTTATCAATATTTGAATTTAATAAACGTGAATAAATACCCAAATATTAACAAAATTTAATAAACGTGAATTTAATAAACGTGAATTTAATAAACGTGAATAAATACCCGAATATTAACAAAATTAATTAAAAATATTAACTAGCAAATTAATTAACAATATTAACCAATTTAAACACCTCTTCTTGTTGATCAAATATTTTTATCAAGTATGTATATTCTTTGGAGTTACATTTATTCAACTGCAATTATTTTCTTGGTAATTATGGACACGACCAGGTCTTATTGGAACTATTTGTTCACACAGAAATGATACCAAATATTTTAAAGATTTTTAAGAACAAATTCCATAGAATCTTTTTAAAGATTAAGATCCAAATCGACACGCAGACGCAAAAAGTAAATATATCTACAAATTTAAAGCCATTATTTATTTATTTACAATGAGGAAACATGGAAAAGAACAATTCAGACAGACACTAATTTGCACGCCAAAATATGCAAGAAAAATAAACCAGGCACGAAAATTTCTCGTTTATAGACAGACGTTTATAAACGCAGACACGCAACAATTGAAATATTCATTTCACATACAGAAACTTTTTACCTTTTCTCCACCTTTCATTATTTCTGTTTTTTTTTGGGGGGGGGGGGGTTCTAGTCATTTTTTCGTGTGTGTGTGTTATGTGTGTGTGTGTTATGTGTGTGTGTGTGTGTGTGTGTGTGTGTGTGTGTGTGTGTGTGCGTGCGTGTGTGTTTACGGGCGCCTTCGACAAGAGAATTAATTGGCTTTACTGTATTCGTTTAAGCAAACAATTAAAACGGTATGATCCAATGCAAACAGGATTCGTATAAGCGAAATCTAATCCAATTCGATTTCATTCAAGAACTGTGAACAATAAATGTTTCTGATTCATTATAAAATCCCATTAAGCAATACATATATATATATATATATATATATATATATATATATATATATATATATATATATATATATATATATACATTATGAAATGGACAAAGTCCGACAATTATTTTAAGATATTTTTATGTTTATACATTCTTTTTACAGATACAAATATTTAAGTAAATGCTCTGTTTTATAATAAACAGTACTAACAACATTTACCGGCCTGAATGTCCGAGAAATTTTCATAGAAAATATTCGTCCTCCAAATCAAACCTGTATCCTATACGAAATTGTCATATAGCCTGACGTGCCTTTATCCGATTGAGCAGATATGAATAAACGTGAGAGATTCATGGAAGATTGACGTTTAAAGGCAGTAAATTCGACCTTGCTAACCGAACGCTCCTCTGTAGCCAAATCGGTTAAAGGCACGTCAGGCTATATGACGGCTCTGTATAGGTTACAGGTTCGATTCCTGGTGGAGGACGAATATTTTCTATGAAAATTTATCGGACATACAGGCCGGTAAATGTTGTTTAATACAGTTTATGTATATATATTGCTTAATGGGATTTTACATATATATATTAAGAAACAGACAACTTTAAGTGTTCATGGAATTATAATTTATTTTCTTCGGACCGGAATTTTGGTCATAATTCATCAGATATACATTTTAAAACATAAATATTGGTGACCCAATATTTTTGCATGAAAATGGATATCCAATGAATTATGACCAAAATCCCGGTCCGAAGAAAAAAAAATTATAATTCCATGAACACTTAAAGTTGTCTGTTTCTTAATATAATTAATATTTGCTCTATTTTTACATTGAGCTCTCTAGATTATATCCTCCTTGGATTGGAATTATCCATACGGATTACCAAATAACTTCATTAACAAACTTACTATACATACATACATACATACATACATATATATATATTCAGGCGATGCTAATTCATGATTGGCCTTAACACTCTATCGTCTAGCGCTAGCTAGCTGAATTTATCGCCATAAGATATTCAATAAAGTTTCGATCATTTCCTCTAATAAAAAAACAGTTGTATTAATTTAGACAAATGACATTGTAAATGTTACTGCCTTTCCTTTGCAAGTAATGTTAATTATTGACGGTTCAGACGTAAATGTTTTGAAAGTGTTTACGAATTCCGACAGCTGATGTTTGCTTTAAATTGGCTGAAGTTATAAAAGCAAATCTTATAAAAATTAAACAGACACACAGAATGCAACTATAGACATTTGTAGCTATTCCTTTTCTTGATTCGTTCAATTTGAAACTGTTGCAAATCGGCGGCATTTTAAAGCAGTTACGTATCGTAATTTTATTGTCACGTGATTTTGCAAGTTTTTTTCTAGTGTTCCATTGTAAAAGGATAATGATTTTGTGAGACTTACAGTGCCGTTCGATAAAAGTGACTCACCTGATCTTTTTTACCAAATGTTCTCTTCTCCGATGAAACGAAAGTTGGGCTAAATTCAAAGGAGAAGCGATCTAAAATCCGAAGAAGAAGCTTTGAAAGCTCTTTGAATTTAGCAGTAAGTACTGTCAAGCATCCGTTCAGTATAATGTTCTGGGGATGCTTTTCTTTTCATGAAACTGGTTTCTTAAGACCTATTGAAAAGACCCTCAGGAGCGAGCCGTACAAGAGAATTTTAGAGTCTTGTCTGCTCCCTTCTGATGAAAGGGTGCAAATCGACCCCACCAAGCTCATTTTTATGCAGGATAATGCCCCCTGTCACAAATCAAAATTGATGAAGGAATACTTTGATGAGAAGCAGGTGAGTGTTATGACATGGCCGCCCCAATCGCCTGACCTCAACCCCATAGAAAACATATGGACCATTATAAAGTACAGACTCTCGAGAAAGCAGTAGAGCAACAAAGATTTCATTGTGAATTTCATATTCGAATGGAATTCAATGCTTCGAGATGAGATTTGCCAGAACCTAATCAAGTCAATGCCAAAAAAGGGTTGAAAAGGTTATTCAAAATAAAGGAGAACCCATAGATTATTAAGTATTTCGAACTATATTACCTATTATAAATAAATTATACCTCTGTTATTATTTATTTAAAGCTGTTCGGTTATGTTTCTATTGAGATGCAGCAAATAAGTGAGTCACTTTTTTGCACAGATTTTTTCACTAAATCTCATTTATATCCAAAATTATAATTATCAATGGAATACCTTGGGGTGAGTAAACTTTTTCACTAGGTGGTCGGGAAGTGGTCTTTAAGGTTAAAAATTAGTTTGACCCCAAAAACAATAGGCGAAAATTTTTTTAAGTAAAAACATCGGGTGAGTCGCTTTTATCGCACACAACTGTATTTAATGATTTTCGCTAATGTTTGATTTGCAATTAATTAATAAAATGTGCTTGGTGACACACCAAGAAGTAAAAATACTGAAGTATATTTGCCAAACGACTAATTAGCAGAAAATGTTTTCTATTCCCAATTGTCGTACATTCATAATACAAGAATATTTAATACTATTTGATATTGGATTTTAATATCTGGTATTAGTGCTCTTTAATACCTTATACTGATATCTGATATTAATATTATTTGATATTTACTAATCTTGTGTTAGGACGACACGTAGCCAAATTGGATACTATTTAACTCAAAAAAAAACATTTCATCTCGAATAAATAATATTTTTTAAAATTGAAATATTTCTACTATAAAAATCCTTTGGACGAATAGCACAGACCTTCTGATAAAAACAAAACAAAGACAAAATATGAAATATTGGATGTTTGGAAGAAGAGATATTTATTTTATAATCTATTTTGCGCTTTCTTTCTTGCGAGCTGGATTATTCCGATGAGATAAGTATTTGTATCACGTGGTCTATCGGGTTACACAGGAAAATGGGTTACACGTGAAAACGTGCTAATCGAAATTCGTTGATCAAGTAAGTCCGTCAATTCGATTTTTTTCCATCTTTCTCAATAATTCTTTGATATTTTTCAACACTTTAATAAAAACGTCGCTGCCTCATCAAGAAAATCCCACTTCGTTCTCGACATCAAAGTAATTAAATAAATAAATATATATATATATATATAAAATAGTTCATTTTCAGTGATGTGCAGTAATATGAATCTCTTTTCTTGGTGTATAATGAAATTTCTTTCCGCTTTGAAAAATATTGTGTCATCCGTGATTGCGTCAGATTTTTATCACGAGCAGACACTACTGTCTCAGCTGTCGATTAGTTGTCCAACGGCCATTGTCTGCGATGGACGTTACTCCAAGGAGGCGTACGAAAATTGTAACGTTGCACGAACACACAGGCAGGTCTTAGCAAAGTACTATAGAATGTCCCGGAAACTCTTCTGATTTAAATCCAATCGAGAATCTGTGGTCAATTTGCAAGTAACGTCTTCATGGAATGGATATACGAAGTACTAACATGTACATTCGGTCCTGTTTCATTGGAAAAAACCAAAAATTTAAATAATAACGGAATTATTCGTTTTGTTTCAATTAATGTGTACAAGGGTATATATATATATATATATATATATATATATATATATATATATATATATATATATGTGTGTGTGTGTAATTTGGCAGCAAATTTTCTTTTAAACATGTAGTATTGAATGTTCAAAATTTTTAGCAAGTATAAGGATATCATCAACATAACGGAGGTATATGGTAGGTGTTTCAATAATACCAAAAATTTTATCTTCAAGCTGTGACATATAAAAATTGCTAAATGTTGGACCAAGGACAGATCCCATAGAGACGCCGTCCACCTGTAAATAAATATTATTAAGGTGGTCATAGAAAGGAACCTGTGTAGTGCAGATTAAAAGGATTTTTTTGAGTATATTCGGATTAATTTTAAGAGGTTGCATAAGAGGGTTGTTATAGATGTAATTAGTAATTATATCAATAGTTTCAATGACGGGGACGTTGGTAAATAGACTTTCCAGGTCAAGGGAAGCTAGTATTCCGTTATTCAGTTTATGAGAACGTAAGGTTTTTATTAACTCATGAGTAGAGTTAATATTATATTTATTAGGTAGATATGGTGTTATTAATTTATTAATAATTTTTGTCAATTGGTAAATAGGAGTGGTTACTTGAGAAATAATGGGACGAAGAGGGTTGTTAGATTTATGAATTTTAACCGTACCATATAGGTAGCCAGGCTTATAGTCTCCTATAATTTTAGGAAGTTTTAGGCTATCACATTGGGCATATATATATATATATATATATATATATATATATATATATATGAAGAAATATACTCTTAAGATGTGCCATATTTATGGGATAAAGAGCTCAATATCAGAGATATAGCGTAATTATAAAAGTGAACATTGAAGTCAATACTTAGAAGCAACAGGCTGTTTCATGCTAGATGCCTATACCTGATGTTACCTCAGGTGTAATACTTGTTAATAATTAAAATTAAACACTTTCTTAGGGATGATGGTCGATAGAAAATAAGTTTCTCATCTTAAAATTTATGTGAAGTGTTCAAACTATTTAGGAGAAATATCGGTCTATATTTGTGAGATGAGGTATTATGTACATTATTTACATTATTCGGAGGACTATTGTCCTCATCTATTGTCACCATATTTATTACAACGTGGGATCAGGTTGAGATCATAGACAAGGAACACCATTGGAAAATTCGTAAACTTAAGGAATCAGCACATATGCTAGGCCACAAAAATCTCCAAGCATAGAAATGAATACAATATGGGAACCAGTAATAAAGAGTGCCAGAGAAAAGCGATAATAACAACAAAAGTTGCAATATGAGCTCTGGTAAAAACATAGAATGATAACAGCAAAAATTGCAATATGAGCACTGGTAAAAATGGTTGCTGAAGACATTAGGTTTATAATACCCAGAAATACCCAGAAATTCATACACAGATGTCCTCAAGAACACATGGTACATTGGATAAAGGCGATGGTTAGATCCAGTGACAGGACCCAAAACTGTGAGTTCAATACCCGGCTAAGGCAGTGGAGAACTTTCTAAGGGAAATTAACAGAAGATAACTGATAACTGACATCCATTAAACGTGGCACATGGAACTAGAACAGTCTACCCCAGTGAGCGAAATAAAGGTTTAAGTTCGACATTCCAACCACCTGAAGAAGGCCGGAGCGTACGACAACCGAAACGTTGTAATAAATATGGCGACAAAGATTACAAAAAACTAATCTTGTAAAAATTCTAAGTAAACATTTTTTAGTTTTGGTTAACTAGGATTCTAGCGATGTCTGTAGCCATAGAGAATCCGAGATTTAGACAACCTCTTCATGTCCAAGGGCTCCACAGCGTGTTGTAACGGTTAACGAGCTAGTCTATTCGAACATTACTGCTGAGTAGTGAGTTCGATTCTCACTGGGTGCCCCATACTTGTGAGTTTCTACTAAAAATGAACAAATCAATATATGAACCTCTATATGAATGTTTTTTTTTTAAATTGTGATCGCCGTTGACTAGGGACGATCCCACTCTCTCACCTTTCAAGCTCTATATTTTGTTTCATTGTATAATGCAACTTCACAAGTAGCGGCGTTTCTGGTCTGCAGGAATTAGAGATTACCAGCGATCATAACGGAATCACAATAGTTTGTGTAATAGACTGGTTACCAGCCAAGTATAAAAAGTGAAATTTTCTCCTGCTGTTTATAGATGGAGGGGAGAAGTGGGTTTATGCCTTTCCCAAGGACATTAGTAACCTTGGCTGTGTTCTAAACTAAATCAGCCAACATTGTCTTGCCAGTCGATAATTGTTACACCAGCCTTCGTCCCTTTCAAGGAAAAGAAATGATCGCACCGTTCATTCTCTGATGCTTATTAGGATAATCATTCTTTCGTGAAGTAATAACCACTGCTGTTATTTACAAATAATGCGTGCATACATATTTAGACGATCTTATTAAGGAAACCCCACCTATGCTCAAGATACACGGTGGAGTAATGGATAGTGGCTCGGATTGAGAAATTGGAGAACCTAGTTCGAATTCCACTCGAATACATTACATTCCTCTTCTTCTCTCTCCCCTCTGCTATGGATAAATAGCAGGACAGACCGTGTTTTATAGCTTTGGATAGCACCTGGTCTACCTCGGAAAAAAATCTTCCAGTCAGCGTATCGCGTATAACTGATATACACATATTTGCTTGTCTAGGTTTCTGTGTGGATATAAATCATTAGATCTCATTTACCTTTTGACAAACAAGCACATCTACGTGCATGTGTGTCTGTGTGTTCTTGAATTAACCATTTATTAGATTTTCACACACCCTCAATCCGATACCTAACAAAGGAATTGAACCCTTGTACGTTAACAATTAGAAACTTTAGCGCAACTGAATCCGCTTGTCTCGATAGTAAAACAAAAGCATATTTATATCAGTACAAGTAGAGGTACAGAAACAGGTTCGATCCGATTCCAGTAATTTCCAATTTTGAAAAGAAAAACAGTCTTTCACTCTTTTATATACTCTTTCTGATACAGGGTGACCCAAAAAATGGGAATTTTTGAAGTGCGTATTGCCAGACATGAGCAAGTGGCAACACTGCGAGTCAGTGACCTTGAGCAAGTAAACATATCGCCATATTAGTAATGAGAAAGAAATTCACAGTATCCCAGCTGAGATGTTGCAGCAGTCAATGAGGAATCTCAACAGCAGATTTCAAGAATGCATTCGTACAGGAGGACGCCATCTACAGGACGTAATTTTTAAAAATTGAAAATTCCATCATTGTTTCTTAAATGGCATGTTTTAAGGTTTCAATTACTATGAATTAAATATTTTTCTTCCGTAACTTTTGGTCTTATTGGATTGTTAAAAAGTTCCCGTTTTTTGGGTCACCGTATATAATCGATTGATATGCAATCCGAATTGAGATTATCTATTAAATAAATAAATAATGACGTCATCGTTATACAAATACAATTTTCATTTCAATTTTCCTGATTGTTTTCTCTTTCTGTATCTTCCATATCCAACTTCCACTTCCGGTCACAATCGATGTCTTTTTTTTCTCCTTTTTTCTATACTTCAAACTTTTTCTTTCTTTCTTTTTCTTTTAAAATACCGTCTTATTTCTTGTTTCTTTCCTTTGTTATTCTCTTCTTTGCTTTCTTTACCATTTTTATTACACCATTCGTCCTCCTCTTCTCTTTTCTTTCTAATATTTCGCCTTTCTTTTTTGTCTCTTACGTTTCTCATACTTTCTTTTTCTTTTCTCCAATCTGTTCTATTTTCTTTTATTCTCCACTTACTCTTTTATTCGCCCTTTCTCTCTTTCATTTTATTTCTTTCTTTTTTTTACTTTCCCTCTGTCTTCAAATTTCCTTGTAATCACTTTTTATCCCAATGAACTTGTTTTCATTTTTTTTGCTACTCATAAAACCGACATCTCTTGTCTTTTAATGAAAAGAATTCACTTCAAGACAACTTTATTACTTAAACTTTGCTGAAGATTGCTATTTATTACAAAACAGTGTCGTCTTAAGTCCCACAAAACACGCACAGAGTATAACCCTTTTCATAGTTTATATCTTAAGAAAATCGACGTCCTGTAATGTTTCATTTATACCATTTCTACTGTTGACCTCTCGCCCTTTTCTGGGTAACCATTTTCGAACTTTCCCTCACTTATCGTGTCGCTTTCCGGAATTATCTAACAAAAAAAAAGACTCACATCATGAAAGCAAAAAGATAAAATCGTTTCTATCGTCTGACTTTAATGTTTCCTTAAACAGTGCGATTGCTTTTTCTTAGTCGACTACAAAATGGCGTCAAAAGAGTTTTTCTACTCCACGGAAAACGATATGGGCGTTTCTATAGAAAGGAATGCAAAATACATTCTTTACGGTCTTGGCTGTTTGAAAGTCTGAGTAAAATGGATAGTTACAAAAATAGAAAAGTTGTTTAGTTTTCTGTTATAAGTTAAATATCGAGATGTTGATCACTGGCTTCGTTGGCCCAATGGTAACAACTGTGGATCGTCATGTCTTTATTTAAAACAATTATTAACAACGGTTATTCAGTTTGTCAAGTTTTACTTTGCACCTTAAGCGTTGTTTTATAGAATAAATAAAAAATAAAGATGGCATTGAATAATTCGTCAAGAAAAGAATTAAAATGTTTCAACTAAGAATCTCACATGATTAGAAACTTGCTTCGAATTATAGGAAAAACAATGTTATTAAGCGATTCCACCAAAAAATCGAATTATTAAACGTACAAGAATAATAATGGAATTATATAATATAATATTCTAAAATTTTGTAATGTATTGTTATAATATAATACAGAAAAATAAAGTGTAATAAATTTTTAAAATGAAGAAACAAAATTTGACAAAAATGAAAAATTAAGAAAACTTTTAATTATTAAAGGGATTTAATTTAATTAAAATCCTTGAGCTTTATTTATTTTGTATATATATATATATATATATATATATATATATATATATAATTATTTATTCGAAAATTATAACATAAATATGTTATAAAATCACTACAAAAATAGCTATTTTGTTTCAACACTTCTGGTGTCTTATCAAGTGATGATATTGAATGTAGAATAAAGGGTTTTAAAAAGTTCAAATCAATCAAATACACCTCGCTAAGGCGAATCGCTAATACATAAGCTGGAATGACCAATTAAAATACAAGTATATGAGAATTCAAAAAACTTGACAACGAACTAAAGGTTATAATAATTATTTAATGCTTTAATGTTGGGGTTAGACTAAAATAGAATTTATTCTAACTAATAAATATTAAATTATACGATAAAATTTGAAATTAAAAATTACCCATTTTAAAATTTAATCTCTATTAAGTTTAAAATTATAAAATTACAGAGGAAAAAAGAAAAATACATGTTATTCTATTTATTTTGTTTTTATTGAAATTAAGTTGGAATAAACGTTAAGATCAAATGTTGCCCTGAACTTCATGACAACATAGATACATTTGAAGCATAAACAGAGGCAGGGGGGATGACATCTTGCAAAAGACGATACATACACAATCAGATTATAATACATAAACACGCAGACGTATTTAGATATATACCCACACAAAAAGGCGGCGAGACAGACAATATCCTCGCGACCCAATGAAAGGTACACACAAGTGACCGTATACACAGACACCGATAAAGACACACACACACACATATATATATATATATATATATATATATATATATATATATATATATGTGTGTGTGTGTGTGTGTGTGTGTGTGTGTGTTTACTGATAGATAGGTCAATTGTAGCTAATAGCCAATAAACTATGAAAGGTACTTAAAATTTATTTACTTATTTTTTACACGTTCTTATCCGTAATGAAAAAACTTCAATTTAAATTTATAAATTTTACCAATACACACAAACAATCTCAAATTTGAATGCGTCATATAAAATTAACGTACTTTTAGAGAAATGTAAGCGTTTTCTTTTTTAGGAATTACATAAAATATTCAATTTGCTATTTGACCTGCTGATGATCGGGTATCAGTGCTGCGAAACTTGGAGACAAGTCTGAGCATTTCATCATATTTAATAGATAGATAGATAGATAGATAGATAGATAGATAGATAGATAGATAGATATGAAAAGGGCTGGGATAGATAGATAGATAGATAGATAGATAGATAGATAGATAGATAGATAGATAGATAGATAGATAGATAGATAGATAGATAGATATGAAAAGGACAAGGATAGATAGTGTTGTGGAGTTATTTCCACAATAGAAACTGTAGTCGGACTAAATGCGTCCTAAATGGGGTAAACGTACAGAAACGTTAGGAACTTGTAATAAAGTGTTACGCAGAGTAATCGAGTTGTGGTCGCTGATAACTTCTCTCGACTACCTACTGACTCTTACTTATAATAGGTGGGAGAGTATATTACCTATAGACTAGGTGTCTTCCACTATAACAGATAGATAGATAGATAGATAGATAGATAGATAGATAGATAGATAGATAGATAGATAGATATGAAAAGGACTAGGGTAGATAGATAGATAGATAGATAGATAGATAGATAGATAGATAGATAGATAGATAGATAGATATGAAAAGGACTAGGATAGATAGATAGATAGATAGATAGATAGATAGATAGATAGATAGATAGATAGATATGAAAAGGACTAGGATAGATAGATAGATAGATAGATAGATAGATAGATAGATAGATAGATAGATAGATAGATATGAAAAGGACTAGGATAGATAGATAGATAGATAGATAGATAGATAGATAGATAGATAGATAGATAGATAGATAGATATGAAAAGGACTAGGATAGATAGATAGATAGATAGATAGATAGATAGATAGATAGATAGATAGATAGATAGATAGATATGAAAAGGACTAGGGTAGATAGATAGATAGATAGATAGATAGATAGATAGATAGATAGATAGATAGATATGAAAAGGACTAGGATAGATAGATAGATAGATAGATAGATAGATAGATAGATAGATAGATAGATAGATAGATATGAAAAGGACTAGGATAGATAGATAGATAGATAGATAGATAGATAGATAGATAGATAGATAGATAGATATGAAAAGGACTAGGATAGATAGATAGATAGATAGATAGATAGATAGATAGATAGATAGATAGATAGATAGATAGATATGAAAAGGACTAGGATAGATAGATAGATAGATAGATAGATAGATAGATAGATAGATATGAAAAGGACTAGGATAGATAGATAGATAGATAGATAGATAGATAGATAGATAGATAGATAGATAGATAGATAGATAGATATGAAAAGGACTAGGATAGATAGATAGATAGATAGATAGATAGATAGATAGATAGATAGATAGATAGATAGATGATAAAAATGGTCATCCTACTTAAATTGTGTTTTCGCGTTCTGAATTAGAAAACTTCACGACCAGGTTGTAATTTAGTCTCCCTGGCTGATAATGACGTGATCCAATAGCAAATCGATAAGCGAGTGACCTGCTCCAAACTTTCAGTTTGAATGGAGGACAGTAAAAGCGTCCGAAGATTTGATCATATAATAGACTCGCTACTTGAAAACTAGGGATCCTGGCACCCAATAAGATCTTTCGTAAAACAAATATCCACTGCAACTGAAATATGTACTAAACTGACATAAAATGACAAGATGTTATTTTTTTTTATTTTGTTGGTGAGTGGAGTTAGAATTGACTAATCTAAATGTTATACTGGATAAATATAATTAAATAACTGTCTATATTTCTGAGATCAGGTATTATGTACACTATTTACATTATTCGGACTATTGTCCTCATCTTTGTTGCCATATTTATCACAATGTTTCCGGCCTTCGTCAGGTGGTTGGAATGTCGAACTGAATCCTTAAGGACACATGGCTCAGTGGATAAAGGCGTTGGTTAGATCCAGTAACAGTGTGAGTTCAATACCCGGTTAAGGCAATGGAGAAGATGGAGTGGTGAATTAACAGGAGATAACTGATAACTGACATCCATTAGACATGGCACGTGGAACTAGAACAGTCTACCACAGCGAGCGAAATATAGGGTTCAGTTCGACATTCCAACCACCTGAAGAAGGCCAGAGCGTACAACGGC
>OZ038489.1:16116348-16133848 GCA_964036315.1 Acanthosepion esculentum | reverse complement strand
CTTAACCGGGTATTGAAGTCACACTCTTTGGGTCCTGTCACTGGATCTAACTAACGCCATGTGTCCTTGAGGACATCTGTGTATGAATTTCCACATCCTTCCGGGTCTCAACAGAGGTATAAAGTCCAAAATGGCACCAGAATAGCTTCCTTGTACATATCTGTACAAAAATTAAAACAATACACAGGTGAACGAATACACATTTTATCTATATAAAGCCCTTCGAATGGCGTGAACTGGGATTGTAAAAACAATTCTTTTACTTCTTTTAAGTCATAGGCTGTCAGGGATACTTCCAATGAGCCTATCAAAACATTTCGCATTCAATCCCAGTACTCTAGCTATCACAGGCATTACTAATCTCTTCATGTGCCACATTCTTTAAATTTCCGTTTCAAGATCTTTGTATTTTGATGTTTCATTATGTTTTTGTTTGATAATTTTATGTTAGCAAAAATCGGTTTTTTATATCAAGAGTAAAACGTTCAGTTTCAGCTTTTAATCGTGCTCTACGCAACCACCGATGCTGATGAGGTTTGTCTTCACCATTGTGTTTGGCGCTGTCAAGGTATTAGCCATGAAGAGATCTATCTTGCTCTCGTTTCTGTATTTGGTCTATTCCATTTGCTTTCGCCTTCTTTCTTACGCTTATACTTAGAATCAGAAAGAGACAGTTCTTTAGGACACATAATGAGGAAAGAGTGCCTGGAGAATCTGACACCCACAAGACATGCTGAAAACAGCAGGGACGGACGAAAGCAGCGAGAAACTTAAATAACGAGCTTGTGTAAATGGATGGCAGAACAGATAACGAAGGGATTGAGATAGATAACGAAAAGACATAATTAAGAGCTACAAAGGATAGGAAGTTGTGGAGAGCTACAATCGCCTACGTCCTGAAGGAACATCGCACAAAGAAGTAAAAGCTGTTGCAGTAGACGCATTATGGCCTACTTTGTCTTCTTTTATTATTATTATTATTATTAGTAGTAGTAGTAGTAGCAGTAGTAGCAGTAGTAGTAGTGTCTTTCTATTAAGGTAGCGCCTTGGTTGCTCAAGAGCACTGAATGGTGAAG
Source organism: Acanthosepion esculentum (assembly GCA_964036315.1). Classification (NCBI taxonomy): domain Eukaryota; kingdom Metazoa; phylum Mollusca; class Cephalopoda; order Sepiida; family Sepiidae; genus Acanthosepion; species Acanthosepion esculentum. The sequence continues at coordinate 16,132,772 of OZ038489.1, read as the reverse complement.
CTTGCGTGACCTTTCCAGAACGCAGATTTCAACGATGGTGTATGGAAGCCTTTCGCTACCCAGACAACACCTTCGCTCTATCAGGCGACGTGATCCAAGAGAAGGCCGGTTCAGGTCGCCTCTCCTGTAGTTGTCGGAAGAAGATTAATGTTGATGGTCAGTCTGCTTAGGAATTGTACATTATTATTATTATTATTATTGTTATTTTATTTCCTTTGATTTCCGGTGTGTACTCATTTCTTTCCAGGTCCCGCCCAGAGACATAAAAAAAAAAACCATACATTTTACATAGATAAAGCCCTTCGTAGGGTGTGGTCAGTACTGGTGAGAACAATTTTTTGCATTTCCTTAAGGCATGGGCTACCAAGAATCCTTTCAATGAGTCTACTGGAACTTTTTCCAACAAATCCTTGGGCACCAACTACAACAGGGATTGTTGATGTTCCCATATGCCACATTTTTAAGATTTCGATTTCAAGGTCCTTGTATTTTGATAGCTTTTTGAGGATCTTCAAAAATACATTGCAGTCTACAGGGACTGCCATATCAATAAGGAGGCAATTGTTTTTTGTTTGCAGTCTCTAATAATAATGTTTGGCTGATTAGCTTCATTATTTATTATTATTAGCTTTATTATTATTATTATTATTATATTATTATTATTAATAATTTATTATTATTATTATTTTATTATTATTATTATTTTGTTATTATTATTATTTTATTATTATTATTATTATTTTATTATTATTATTTTATTATTATTATTATTATTTTATTATTATTATTTTTTTTTATTATTATTATTTTATTATTATTATTTTATTATTATTATTATTTTATAATTATTATTATTATTATTTTATTATTATTATTATTATTATCATTTTATAATTATTATTATTATTATTTTATAATTATTATTTTATTATTATTATTATTATTATTTTATTATTATTATTATTATTATTTTATTATTATTATTATTTTATTATTATTATTTTTTTATTATTATTATTATTTTATTATTATTATTTTTTTATTATTATTATTATTATTATTTTATTTTTATTATTATTATTATTTTATAATTATTATTATTATTTTATAATTATTATTATTATTATTTTATTATTATTATCATTAGTATTATAATTTTATTATTATTATTATTTTATTATTATTATTATTATTTTATTATTATTATTTTATTATTATTATTTTATTATTATTATTTTATTATTATTATTATTATTTTATTATTATTATTATTATTATTTTTATTATTATTATTATTATTATTCATGCCAATGCATGAAATCCAAAGTGTAAACATCATAACTATTATATTTGAAACCTAAAATAAGAGAAAAATAAAATCAGATATAAAGAAATATTTAAAAAAAATCAAAAACAAAAACAAAAAAAGTAAAATGATGCTTTTTCACCAGATGAGCCACAAAAGCCAATGTAAATTTGCTGTCTTTCATGAAACATTTGAGGTGTTTTCAAACTTGCCTCTTCCTCAAATAATTCCTTTAAAACCTGAAGTGTATCGTGTTTTCTTTGTAAAAAGATTCCAGCTCTTCTGAAATTTTCCAAATGTTGAGCTATGGCTTCTGCTCTATATGGCATTTTGAAGCATCGTAATCGACAACCGATGATCGTCTCATTTTGGGTTTTATTTCAAGGGACAAGTCATCACTCTTAAAATACTTGAGCTATTTTTAGGCGTGGTACGATCATATATTCTTACATGTCCTTCCGCTTTCTAAATGCTGCGAACAGCTTCAGTGGTTTTGAGATTCAATTGCAAATAATGTCCCAAAATTGAGAGACTGTATTTTGTATCTCCCATTATGACTTCTGAAACAAAAGCTAGAACTGAGCAGTACTGATATACTGTATCTGTATGAGTGTGTGCGTGCGTGTGTATGTGTGCGTATGTGTGTGCGTATGCGCGCGTGTGTACGCATATGTGTGTGTGTGTGTGTGTGTGCATGTGTATGTGCGTATGCATTATAGTGAAATCATAGAAGTATATAAGAAATAAACTTTGATTCAATGTGGTCTAAAAGCGAAAATACATTTGCTACAACTTAATATAAAATAATAACAAAAGCTAGAACGGAACAGTACTGATATATATATGCATATATGATGTATATATATATGATGTATATGTAGTGTGTGTGTATGTGTGTGTGCGCGCGCACGTGTGCATGTGTGTGCGTCTGTATGTGTGTGTGCGTGTGCATTATAGTGAAATCATAGCTGTATATAGGAAATAAGCTTTTGTTCAATATGGTGCAAAAGCGAAAATACATTTGCTACAACTTAATAATTTTAATGTGTATCTTTTTAGCACCGAATTCAGATTCCATCTCCAAAATAAAAGTACAAATTCAAAGAAATATACATACTAATTTGGGTGTATTTTCCTTAACCTTTGTAGGAGAGTTGTGTAGAGTTATTTTGCTGTAGAAACCTGCCATAAACCTTGGGTGTGTTGTCTGCAAGAATCACTAACAGCAAAATGTAAACTTTCTAAAGTAGAAACACAGTCTTACTGTATGAGTCAGGCCAAAGATTGCTACGACAGGAAGTTATTGATAAAACCAATAATGATGACAATAACTAGTGGACTGTTTGAAGAAATGTTCTCATCGATAAATTTTTGTGAAATCACACACATCATGTAATTGTCTGCTAATGAATTGGCATTGGAAATTTTTTTTAAGTGTTATACTAACTAATTTTCTAAACAAATCTTAGCCTCAAAAGTTTTTTTTTATGTTAGGATTTGAAGTTTACATTATGATATTCTAAATCAATCGCTTACATAAATGCCTTTTTCGTTTAACTAACGACTCATCGTTTTCTGCGCTGAGTTTTGCAGTCGCTAAGAATTTCCAACATTCATTCAGTATTGCACAAATGAAAAATAATTTGAAATATCAGTGATTTCAACACGAAGAAACCCTGATGGCTTTGGACAATGATGTCAATTTGCAATAATTAGTGCAACATGATCGCTACCAATGAAAAACCGTGCCATCAAATTACAACAGGCGACAATAATTGCATTCTAAGTAATTATCACGCTTCAAGACTATCAAAATTCTCTCATTTGATAGACACGCATCGTTTGTCGAAAGGCCATTTCCACTGCTCTGAGTCAAGCAATCAGTGAGAAAAATGATTTATTTATCAAATTAAAAGAAGCAGTCATGGGATAACTAGTTAAATACTCACTATACAAAGCATTCCAGTAAGTAACTAAGCTTTTTGAATATCTCAAGAACTGGTTGTGCAGCCTTGACGAAAATGTCCTGGGTATGACGATAAACTACATCCGAGTTCTGGGTAAGATGATAAACTACATCCAGCAGCAAGGCCTCTTATCAGGAGGTTTTGAGGAGCGTGGAACAACCTCTTAATTACTGGTGTTCCCAGGTCCACCCTGACCCGGGGTGGTAGCACCTGTTAGGGTCCCAGCTATGGGCAAATAGTTAACACCCAAACTGGGGTAAAAATGGGTTTTAATACCAGGAATACTTTGTTAAAAATAAAAAATTATTATCAGCAATAACATTTTAAAGAAAAAAGACTATTACCAGCAATACATTTTTAAAAAAAAAATATTTCCAGTAATACTTTTTTGAGGAAAAAATATTACCAGCAATACATTTTTGAAGGAAAAAATTATTACCAGAAATAGATTTTTGACAAAACAAAATATTACCAGCAATAAAACTTTGTCGGCATTAAATAACGCATTGAGGTTGATATGCCGTAAAACACAACAAAACAAACCTTGACGAAAACTTGTCAACGAGACATGACCTTATAGCGCATGTGCGAACAGCCATTCTCTTGTAAGTTTTTACTCAGTCGGCAACATCACTTTGGCATTTACAGTGAATATGAATCAAGTTTGGCCTCAAACCTGTATATTGATCCGTGGAAAATATTTGAATGATTAAGAAATCTTTCGGAAATCATCCAATAAGAAAAGCCAGGATCAAATGTTAATATTGATGTTTCAAACCTGGTCAAAATTCCGCTGAAGCGATTTATGTTCAGGAAAGCCTTCAAAGATCTGAATACATGAAAATATTGAACGTCCGCTATCTGCTATGAAAGGAAATCGTCAACTGACTGTGCGAGACTTTGAATATAATCTAAAGATTCCATGGACTGTTCGGGAAGTATCCACTGACCTTAAATATCCCGATTATGGATATTTTTCATCTACGCAATGATATTTGGTAAAACATTACATCACCCAAATCTATCAGCCCCTGTTCCTACACGCAATATTTGGCTCCGTATAGTATCTGAGTTTTCCCAACGTAAAAATTCTCTTTCCATACAATGATCTGCCATACTAGGTTTTACCACCTTCTTTCTTGTATTTCTCGATTGTGAACTGCAAATGACAGTTCCTTCCCTACTCCTGATTTTCCTTTAATGCTAGAATCTATTTGTAAAAAAACCATTAGAGGGGAAAACCTCTGTAAGATTCTTCCTTTCGAGGTGATGATGCATTTCTAAGAATTATTGAAATGAAAGGCGTGTTTTTTTCTCAAATTACTTACAATTTATTTAGAAATAATTTTTTATGTGTTTACTCAAGTATTTTTCAGTCTAGTCGCCAGACAGTCATAGGATATATATATATATATATATATATATATATATATATATATATATATATATATATATAGGCTGTTTCATGCTAGACGCAATTGTCGGCCTAACGATTGCGTCTAGCATGAAACAGCCTGTCGCCTCTAAGTGTTAACTTCAATGATCATACTTATATATATATATATATATATATATATATATATATATATATATATATATATATATATATATATATATATAAATATTAAAATAATTACAGAGAGCGTTTACGCGTGGTTTTAAAATCACCATGATAACGGAATGCAGATTTTATCGCAGCTACAATAAGTTTGTCTTTGTAAGTTAGCCCTGAAGATGATCTTGGAAAATATCGAAAGTACTTGGATTCAAAAAAACTACGGCACCTCCCTTGATGAATTTCATCTTTATATCAAGAAAATGATTAGAGAACTGGAAAGGATCAGTATAAAAATAAATAGACACAATGTGTATATTATTCAATGAAACATGTTTGCATACACTTATATATATATATATATATATATATATATATATATATATATATATATATATATATATATATATATATATGAGAAAGAACAGATGTAGTGAGAATCCACGGTTCTTAGCGTTTACTTTTTACAATAAACGTGCTTAATACAAAGTAGATAAAAATATTATTATAATATTTTTATTATAATAAATTACAATAAAACCATTATCACTACACAAAAACATTCATGTTTCGGAACTACAATGGTTCCTCTTCAGGCATTGGTAGATAACATATGTACCATTTGTACCATCACCAGGAGAGGAACCATTACATCGAATGAATACTCTAGTAAGAAGAGTGTGAAGTCAAATATATATCTCCATATTGTTTATTTCACCAACTACAAACATTCATTTGTGTAAGTAAACTGGGATTGCAAAGGAAATATTTGTCGCAGATTATTTCCACGTCACAGAGAATAAATCACTAAGTTCCAACTCGAACATCGAGGGCAGAAAGAAATGCCGAAAACTCGATTCGCAGGTACTATCTCACTAATCGAAATGCACGCCACCAGTCAGGAAAATAACTCATTCTCCACCAAACGCGGTAGCCAGAATTGCCGAATATATTTATTTTGTAAAAATTACAAAATTGTGGCACAAGGCCGAAAGGGGAAGTGGGGAAAAGGCTGGTCTTTCACTAGCCATCCTATTCCTAGTTAACCACAATCATGACCCATTCATTCATTACAATTAGGCATTCACCACAAGAACTCATCCATCACCTTTCAATCCTGCAAACACCACAATACCACAAATGCACAAGGGTCCTACAAAACACCCCATGAATTAAAAATGTTAATGTTCATAGATATATACATGTATAAAAATTCCATGAAACATGAAATGGTGGGGAGGGGATATGAACCCCGACAAGAAACTCAAAATGTCAACCAAAGACAAAACGAAAAAAAAAATGTTAGTAGGAACCGTCCCCCACTCAAAATAATAAGAGTGGCCGCTGTATTCTATCGATAGATAGAATCAAGAAGTACACTCACTAATGGAATGGAGAGGGAAAAAATAAATAACGGAATGGGGAAAGTCAAAAGCTGAATCAGCCGAGATGAAAAAAGGGGGCCGAAAACAAACTGGGGAAATTGGGAATCTCGACATGAATCATAACAGAAGAAAAAGCCGGGAACAAGACTTATTCACATTAACTAGGAACACAAAATAATGTCTAACTTAACCAGGAGGCGGGGTCAACAGGAAACTGCCCCGTTGCGTTAAGGGGACTTAAAAAAGAAAATCAAGGCTAGACCCGTCCACACGAACCAGGCTCGCCTCAGACACCCACCTTTCATTGAAATCTGTCGAAATCAAACGCTTTCGATCCGATCTGATTTTCACCTTAAGCTGATGCTTAAAGAACAAAATCAGATCATGATACGAATAACGATCGTTTCGCAAGATTCCATCCTTTCGCGTCAGCCACACGACCATTCTAGCCACGGCTAGCAACGTAAAAAACACCATCTGTTTTACCCCAGAGAACGGGGGGCGACACATTGTCACACGCATACGCGAGATCGAAGGACACGAGCCGGTCGGGAGCGATACGAGCCGTCAACTCGCCGACATAATCCCAGAAAGGGCGCACCTGAGGACAATGGTAGAAGGTGTGCGATGCCGTTTCCTCTAAACCAAGGTCACACCGATGACAATCTGGTAAATCTGCCTCGCCCCATCTGAAGAGTACGTCATTGAGAGGTAGCGCTTTCCGAAACAATCGCCAACTAAGCGAAAACTCAGGGTTACTGAGATAATCCTCCGCTGGCGCCCAAGACCAAAAAGAGCGGAACTCTGATGCCGACAAGCCGAGCCGGCCACACAGAGGATCCTTCGCGACCCCCTCCACTAATTCATGATACAATAGTCTCCGACGCCGAGAAAAGTCACTGGACTGAGGAATGACCTTCAAGGCCGACCGACACTCACTGAAGAACCTCGACAACATACCACAATCGCGACGGCGCTTACCCCAAGATATGAGGGGAGTGATAGTAAGGCCAGTGAATGCGTCCCCAACACTCGGCGCCAAAATCGAGTCCTCCATCAAAACTGGGCGCAGGAAAGCCAACCTTGAGACATGGCGATGACTCGCCAGGTGTGGCAATCCCAGCCCCCCCATGACACGGACGCTGGTAACAGGCTTCTTTACGTACCCAATGTTTGCGACCACCCCACAAGAGGGTGATCAACAAACGCTCGATCTCCTCCATGCGTTTCCTATAAAGAGGAAGTATAGCCAAGCGGTAAATGATGAGGGGTAAGACCTAAGTAGCACACGCCTCAGCCCTACCCTTTAAGGACAACCTCCTTTGAAGCCAAGTCTGAACCGACGCTCCGACCTTTGCCTGTACTTCTGACCAATTCTTCTTCAGCTGGAGTCCGGGCCCGAACCACACCCCAAGGATGCGAACGGGTCCATCAGTCCAGCCGAAGGGCCCCGGAAGCGTGACCCCCTTCCAGGCACCTAACCGCAAGCCGGAAGACTTGTTGCGGTTAATCTTGACCCCTGTCACCTTCTCGTACCGTTCAAGCGCCTTCTGTGCCGCCCCAATGTCGCTGCGACACGACACGAAAATGGATACGTCATCGGCGTACGCAGAAACCCTGGCTCGAGCACTACCAGGGAAAATGGCTATTCCGCGTAGGGCCAGACTGCACGCCCCGTCCCTTAGCCGGCGAAGGAAGGGCTCCAACGCCAAAGCATAAAGTAAGTGCGACAGTGGGCACCCCTGTCGGACCGACCGAGACAGCGCAAAAGCGCTCAACCGCCTTCCGTTCACCTGTACCACCGTACTGGGGGAGCGATACAGGAGGCTAATCCACCTGCAGAAGTCGGGTTCGAATCCGGCGGCCTGCAGGACAGCAGCCAGGTTCTGATGGTCGACCCTGTCAAATGCCTTGGACTGATCCAAGTTGATCAGCGCGGCCTCATCGTCGTCTTTTACACCCTCTATGATCGTGCGGATCAGATGAAGGTTGCTTTGAATTGTTCGTCCCTTCACAGCACAGGTCTGCTCAGGTCCCAACAAGCTCGCGACAACTGACTGCAACCTCTCCGTCAGGATCTTGGCCAAAATCTTTAACTCTGTGTTTAGCAGAGTTATGGGCCTGTAATCGTCTAAATCCCGCCCAACATCCTTGCTCTTTTTCAACAGCGTGATCACATCTCTGGAAATCTGGCTGGGGATGGACCCCTGCCGGAACCAGTTGTTGAACACCACTGTCAAAATCGGGACAAAGATGTGCGATAGCCTCAAGTACATTTCGTAGGGCAGACCATCAAGTTCCGGAGACTTGCCTCTGCCGACCTTCTTCAATGCCAAGTAGACTTCGCCCTCCGTGATCTCACCCTCGCAGCTAGCTGCTTCAGTCGGCGAGAGCCGAGGAAAGTCATCCAAATAGCTGCGAAACTCATCGCCACTGAGACCAGGCTCCTTGGTAAAACGGCTCTTGAAATGCCACCGAAACGCCTCGCACATATCCTTGGTCGACCTCAGAGTACGCCCCTCCGGGGTAATGACCTCGCGAATGTATCGATCGGAACCTGGACGGATCTCTTCCTTGCGCAATTCTCCGTTCATGTTAACGGCTTTGTTAGACATCTTGTTTAACCTATGTCTAACTACCTGACCCTGATAGCGCTTGCGCTAGCCTCACGCTTCAGGGCCTGCCTAGCTACGAATATCTCTAGGGAAATCCCCCCAGCCACCACCCGGGACAGACTATCCTCTAGCGTCTTCACCTTTTCAGCCTTATCTAGAGCGAGTCGTTGGCTAAATTCAGGGGTGAAGGACCTAATTCTATACTTAAGATTCTCCCACCAGCTTTTTTTAATTCAAATATTCCGTCTTCAGCATGTCATGCGGAATACGTGCCCTTTTGTTTGGCAATTAATTTTCTTTTTCGCCAGCTTTTCCGTCGTAAAATACACGCGACTCGCTGTTACTTAGTTTGACGAGGTAAATCCCCGTTTTACTTCGCTATAATTTGCAAATTCGACAGGAGATGTAGCCTTTATCTAGTAATCAATTTTCATCTTTAATATTCTGATTTCCTACGAAGTCGACACTAGTTGTGATAGGATTCGGTTTCTAACAGAGTACTGACTTGGCTTGAAAAAATACACACTCGCTTATATTAGAATTTTAAACAAAATCCATAAATTTGCCCGATTTCTAACTATGACTTCACTAACTTTTCTGTATCGGCGCGTGCTTAAGGATATTGTACAGTCTTCTTAAAAGAACATGAAGTATTCTTCTAAAACGAAGTGGAATAATCTAACACTCTTTTTCTTTGCTTCAGTATTGATATTTCTCAATCTTAAATCCGACTAATTTTACTTTATCACAAACCCAATGTTTAATAAAATTCCGCTGATTTGACATCTGAAATTTGAGGAGAAAATTATACTTTCCCCAATGTCCTAATATTTTCGCGACCTGGGTATGACGATAAACTACATCCGCGTCCTGGGTACGACGATAAACTACATCCGCGTCCTGGGTATGACGATAAACTACATCCGCGTCCTGGGTATGACGATAAATTACATCCGCGTCCTAGGTATGACGATAAACTACATCCGCGTCCTAGGTATGAAGATAAACTACATCCGCGTCCTGGGTATGACGATAAACTACATCCGCGTCCTGGGTATGACGATAAACTACATCCGCGTCCTAGGTATGAAGATAAACTACATCCGCGTCCTGGGTATGACAATAAACTACATCTGCGTCCTAGGTATGACGATAAACTACATCCGCGTCCTGGGTATGACGATAAACTACATCCGCGTCCTGGGTATGACGATAAATTACATCCGCGTCCTAGGTATGACGATAAACTACATCCGCGTCCTAGGTATGAAGATAAACTACATCCGCGTCCTGGGTATGACGATAAACTACGTCCAACAGCAAGGCCTCTGATAATGTTTTTGAAAAAATAATATTACCAGCTATACATATTTGAGGAAAAAATATTAACGGAAAATATTTTTTGACAAAGCAAAAATATTACCAGGAAAAAAAAGTTGTCGGCATTAAATGACCCATTGAGGTGTTGGTATGCCGTAAAGCAAACCAAACCAAACCAAACCAAACATAATGTTCTCGAGCATTGTTTAAAATTCGGGCTAGAGATTTTGTTTATTCATGCCTTCTTTTTCACTTCGAGCTTTTATCTAACTTAACACGTTTCCCTGGGATTACTTTATTCGCTCATCCATTTAACCAGTGTAAAATGTTTTTTGACTGCAGCTTCTAAAATCCAAGCTGTCTAAAAGAAAAATGAGTAACGATGATTATATTTACATTTGACAAAGGAACACAATATCAACAGAAATTCTGTTTTGGTTTCCTTTTTTTTTCTTAAAAATTTTGTAAATTTTTGTCAAATTCCCCCATCGTTATCCTAATATTACTTAAACGCCTTATCAAAATATTTTAAATATTTTCTTATCTTGATGAGTGAGACATTGCTTAATAATTGACTTCATAAAAGTCGATCAGCTACCAAACTCCGAGTAATTACTCGTAGCACTTAACTGATACACACAAACACATACACATAGTTCTTTTTTGCCATTAAGGCAACAGTCTTTCATTGATACATATTTCATTAAAATAGTTTTAAATTTTGATTTTCTTTCAAATTATATTCTTTTTTTTACGTGCGTCATTCAATGTTTGGGTTCAGTGAATGGCGAAGCTGATCGAATGTTCGTGATTGAGAGCTTTCAACTATGCTCATTATCAGCGATTTTGCAAATATTTAAAATTGCAAGCAATCTATAATCTCAGATATTTATTGTTTTTGCATATTTGTTTAGAAAACGGCCAGTCTTACCACTAAGAATCTCGCCATTTTGTCTTAACTGAGTTTTAACCAAAAACTTGTGTTTATTATTGAGGGTTAGTAGTCATATTCGAAAAGGAATTGCGTCAATACATTTGTCTTCGAACTGACACCAAACTAATGAATTACAAGACGGCGCAAGTTGCAAATATTAAACTGGAGATTAGATTATTATTTCCCCCCTTGTATGTTGGCAATCTTTTGATTAGCGATGACAGTGTGTTCCTTTTTCCAAACGGCCATTAAATATGAAAGTCAGCTTTTGTTGCCGCTTTGAAAAACTCTGTTGGAAACAAGAAGAAATTGCTATGGCCGGCAAAAATAATTACAGAAGGCACTGAGTGGACACTCATTGATTGGATCTCTGATGACAAGGAAATGATTGGGTGAGATAAAAAATAAAGTATTCGTAATCCAAGATGGCTTTCTTGGCAGGCACGGGCACCTACTGTAGCGTAATACTTAGTAAACTCATTCGTTCGTGTAGTGAGTTCGATTCCGCGGTTGTGGCTTTGAACCAAACTAAAAAGAATATTTCTTTCTCTCCATGTATGAATGTTTTGCAATAAAAAGAAATTACTGTCATTCAAGACAATCGCTATAATGTATGAACGAAAGGACGTCAGCGAAATGTTCTGAAAGATTTTCTGGCAATATTTGACGGTCAATAGTTTTTAAAATCTCTTAAATTTAGTTTTCATATGAAACCCAAGACTGTATTGTTTGTGGGGCTTATTTATCAGTTGCTTGTACAGTGTAACCCGGATATAAGAGACCCGGATATAAGAGAGATTTTCTCTGGTCCCAAATTAGAGACATACTTACCTAAACAAAATAGACTAAACCCGGATATAAGAGAAAACCGGATATAAGATATTTCTTCTCCGGTCCCGACAACTCTCTTATATCCGGGTTACACTGTAACTGTTTTGGTTGCATTGTACACTCTCGATTGAAACCACTCCTCCCCAGGTCAGTCAGTTATGTGCCATGCGTGATACACGCTTAGGCGATCATGTATCTTTCGATACATGACTGACGAGGCAGATTTTTCCCCGCAGTAGGTTGCCATTTCTTTCAGCAGTAGACCAGTTGCAATCCAAAGCTATAAAACCCGGTCTGTCCTGATTTTTACCCATAGCTGGAGAGAAGAAGAGGATCCATACCTTTCCTAAGGATATTAGCACGTAAGTGAATGTAATGGATTCGACTGGAATTCGAACTCGGCTCTCCGATTCTTCAATTCGAGCCGCTATCCGTTACTCCACCGTAGGACTGCTTCGAAATACAACAACGAGACAAAACGGTGGAAGAAGTAACTAGTGGTTGTGAGAATCATCAGTCAAGCCCGTTTAAAGCATTGATAATCAACATTCGATATCAAACCATTACACATAAATATATATATATATATATATGTAATTAAGTAATTCATCGAGTCTGAAATCTCAACAGAATGCAGAAAGCACTGGACGGTCGTTTCGTCCTATATTTGGGACTCATCAGCAGTGCGCATCCACTACCGAGAATTGAAACCCTGACAATTAGGTTGTCAAGCGAACACCCTACCAACTGTTCTACGGGCCTCGGTGATGAAGAGGTAGCAAATCAAACTCAATATAGCACCGCTCACTCACATTATTCCGTGGTGGAACCCAACTGAGATTCTCTCTAACCATAGGACTGTGTCCCCGGGAGCCACGACTACTATCACCAAGCCACGCCAACTGGAGCATTAGAAGCCGGATCAAGCAATGATATATAAGTAATCATTAGGAGGATTTGATAAATGTAATTAAGTAATTCATCGAGTCTGAAACCTCAACAGAATGCAGAAAGCACTGTCAGGATTTCAATTCTCGGTAGTGGATGCGCACTGCTGATGAGTCCCAAATATAGGACGAAACGGCCGTCCAGTGCTTTCTGCATTCTGTGACAGTGCTTTCTGCATTCTGTTGAGGTTTCAGACTCGATGAATTACTTAATTACATTTATCAATTTATCACATTTATCAAATCCTCCTAATTATTACTTATATATATATATATATATATATATATATATGTGTGTGTGTGTGTGTGTGTGTGTGTGTGTGTGTGTGTGTGTGTGTGTGTGTGTGTGTGACAACACAGACAGCCGATCTGAATAGAGCCAAGAACACCCCCAGCCCAGCCTTTGTTGAAAGAACTTCACTACACACAGTCTCAACACTAAAACAGGATTACAGTTGCGTATGTATGCATGCTCGAACAAATGGATATATATCTGCGCCTGGTCTCACATAGTTTATGTGTGTGTGTGCTTGTGTGAACTATAATGCGTACACCTGTATGTATGTCTGCGTGCGTATGAGTGTCATCCCGAAACGGATATAGAGGAGAATTTTCTCTCCCCGCCATCAAACATAATCAAACACAAACTAACATAAATTCAGTTTTTAAAAAATAAATGGGTTTGTCTGATCTCAAAAGCGTGGAACCCAGGGTTACAAGCTCAAATCAATAAAACTGAATATATATATATATATATATATATATATATGCGTGTGTGCTTCGCTGACAGTAATGTTTCGCTGTATCACGGCTTTTCAGTGCGACTAGATAACCGAATGCCTCTAGCCAGAATTGAAACCCAACCGATTTAGTATCAGTCAGAGTTTCGACCATTGAGCAATCTTCATTCGACAGAACAAGGCATCTAAAACTAGCGTATTTTTACAAATGTAAACAAAAGTCAAACTCTATCTCTCTCTCTCTCTCTCTCTCTATATATATATATATATATATATATATATATATATATATATATATATATATACATACATATATATATATATATATATATATATATATATATATATATAAAAGTGAACATAAAAGTCAACACTTAGAGGCGACAGTCTGTTTCATGATAGACGCAATCCTCAGGCATATATATATATATATATATATATATATATATATATATATATATATATATATATATAAGCATATATATATATATATATATATATATATATATATATATATAGTGTATTGGGCAGCCTATCATTATTCAGACATATATTATTAAATATAACAGACAACGAATGTCTATTATGTTTGACTATGAGCCGTTCTAAGCTTCGTATAGTAGCTTCAGTTTCGATTAATTTAATGTTTGACTATATACATATATATATAGAGAGAGAGAGGGAGAGAGAGAGAGAGAAAGAGAGGAAAAGCGCTCACTATCAGGAAGAGGGCATCTATAAATGTAAGAAGTATAGACATTAATATCAACAGTGAGTAGCGACAATCTGTTTCATGCTTGAACGTCATTTTCAGGCTGTATGTTGTATTATAGCAAGACTATACATGTTAGTCATTGGGGCATTATGGGTAGTAAGATCAGTTATATATATATATATATATATATATATATATATATATAGAGAGAGAGAGAGAGAGAGAGAAAGAGAGAGAGAGAGAAAGAAAGAAAAAGAAAGAAAAAGACTGAGATAAAGAAAGAAAGTGTGAGATTGAGTGAAAGAAAGAAAGAAAGAAAGAAAGAAAGAAAGAAAGAAAGAAAGAGATTGAGTGAAAGAAAGAGAGAGATTGACAGAGAGAAAGAAAGTGAGACTGAGAGAAAAGGAGATATTGCTATATTTCTGTCTTCAATAGTTTCTTACAAATCAACCCACTTATTTTCATAAATTGTTTTTTAAGCTTGTTATGGACATTATTTTTCTCAATTTTTAGGATTTCTTTTATTCTTCAATGATAGGGAGACCTTTTTAACAACTTTCCATATTGCGTTCACTGTCGTTCATTTCATTTGAAACATTGTTTCTTCTTTGGTGTCATATCTTTTTATGATCCCTGGCCATCTATATATAACTAAATTAAAAAATTATATATTGTTTAAAATTTTCTCTATCTCTGGCAGTGAGTGTTCAATATCGGCGATAAAGCATTTATATAAACTGTGCGGCCATAAGATCAAGATGACATAGCGTAGATGACGTGAGACGTGAATTTGATGACCACCATGCATTTTCCCATGTCTATAAATATATCATTAAATACGTTATTGTAAATGTATGTAAAAAGACGGACATTTCAAACTGAAAGTATATGGTTTATCTCTATCTATAAAAGGCAGAATGTGTGTGTGTGTAACGAATGCACGGTCGCAATTTTCGACGGATTTGCACCAAAATTTACATGCACATGTTACAAGTTAGTGGGAAGGCCAAGACCGACTTTGCATTTCCCAACTCCCATCGATAGTGGAAATAATCGATTTTTTCATGCTTCTACGGCAGTTTTCATGTAGTTTGCGGCCATTTTCTACTGGCCAGACTGAGCGCCTATAGCTGGCTGCCACGAATAGGCAGGAAGATTCTATTGGCCAGCGTGAGAGCCAACAGATGACTGACACGAATGTTAGCTAGCATGCTAGCATGCAAAAAAAAATCGATAGCTGCATTCGTCACAAGTGGGAAACATTTTAATCTGCATGGCACTTTACTCCAATTGGCTCATTCGCTTGCTTAAACTCAACGTTGATTCTGATCCGCAGAACTAGGTTGGGTGTGAAAAAGTATTTGTTGTTAACATTCCTTTTTCATTCTAATTTTCCAGTTACGAGTCCTTATTTAAAGCTGATCATTTTGTGTTCATTTTGTTTAGTTCTTTTTTCGTAACAGATTTAATGTTTAGTATAGAGCTTAGAAAAAATTCGCAGTGTGAGATAGGCAAGAAGTAAGGCAGGTAGCAACATCAGCACAGCAAAGGGCACTCCTTTAAAGGCAAGGAAGGTCAAAAATATTTTATGTCAAGTGATAGCGATTGCTGTATGAGTCGTACGATTTTTGAATCAAACACGGGCAACGCCGGTTCATGCTGCTAGTTTATTATATAAAGATTTTACCAACATCAGCTAGTTAATACCAAATTCATTATAAATACATTGATTTATAGACTAAACTCTCACATCATGTCTCTATTTTAAGCAGAGTTTATTTTAACCGTTTTTAGTCATTTTTCTTCTTTCTGCAAAACGAGTCTTTAGTTTCAATGTGTGAAAAACATTTTGCCTTCAAAAGCTTTCAACTCCCATGACGCATTTGAATATACATATGTTAAAACAAAGGCGCAAGAATTGTCTTGCTTTTCCAGGCACATAACATAAATTTATCTTTTTTTTCAAAATGACTAATGAACGTTGAAAGTGATAGAACATAGACCAGTGGTTTTCAACCAGGGTTCCGCGGAACCCTAGCGTTCAGCCAGCAAAGCCCAGGGGTTCCGCCAGTAAAGCCCAGGGGTTCCGCCAGTAAAGCCCAGGGGTTC
>OZ038489.1:16081348-16113848 GCA_964036315.1 Acanthosepion esculentum | reverse complement strand
GTGTGAACCAAAGTCCCATGTGCATTTACAGACTGTAGGTAAATGCAAATCTATTCCTCTGCGTATGTATATGTATATTTGTGTATATATTTACTTGTTTGCTTATATATCTCCATTTTTGTAGGCAACTGAATATGTTTCCATTGAGCCAGTGGCTATATCGTCAATTTGTTTCGGTGCCTGTTATGTAAAGTAGTGATTTAGATTGTACAAAGCAGTAAATGACATGGACACGACCAAAAGGTTCACTGAATAAAGCTATAATACGAAAGACACTTTGACAACAGTATTGAAGTGTGATTGCTTCTTTCGTCTCCTTGCGGCGGAGGAGAAAAGCACAAGAAAGAATGGCAGAAAACGAGAACATTTCTTTCAGGTCGGACGGAATATGGATACAAGTTACTGCCATTGTTTCTCAATGCGACGCTTTCTCTTGCTCTCTCTCACTCTCTCTCTCTCTCTCTCTCTCTCTCTCTCTCTCTCTCTCTCTCTTCCTATCTCCTTTTTTCTCTCTCTCCTTCTCTCTCTCTTTCTCTCTCTCCTTCTCTCTCTCCTTCTCTCTACCCTTCTTTCTCTTTCTCTCTCCTTCTCTCTCTCATTCTCTCTCCTTCTCTTTCTTTCTTCTCTCTCTCCTTCTCTCTCATTCTCTCTCCTTCTCTCTCTTTCGCTTTCTTTATTCTCTCTTTCCTTCTCTCTCATTCTCTCTCTCTCTCTCTTTCTCTCTCTTTTTCCTTTCGATCTTCTCTCTCTCTCTTTTTCTTTCTCTCTTCTCTCTCTCCCTTCTCTCTTTCTCTCTCCCATTCTCTCTCTTTCTCTCCTTCTCTCTATTTTTCTATCTGTTTTTCTTTCTCTCCTCTTTCTATTTCTCTCTCTTCTTCTCTCTCTTCCTCTCGCCTCTCTTTCATTCTCTCTCCTTTTTTTTCTTTTCGATCTTCTCTCTCTCCTTCTCTCTCTTTTCCATTCTCTCTTCTCTCTCTTCCTTCTCTCTCTCCTTCTCTCTCCCTTTCTCTCTCTCCTTCTCTCTCTTTCTCTCTCTCCTTCTCTCTCACACTTTCTTTCTCTCTCTTTCTCTCGCTCCTTCTCTCTCTCTTTTTCTCACCCCGTCTCTCTCTTTTTCTCTCTCTTTTTCTTCGTTCCTCTCTCTCTCTTCATATACCATGAATCAATCTACTTGATTCGCTTATAACAGACTTTTAAGCTCTTTTCCTGCGTCCTGCTATCACGTGACTGTCCAATAACGTTCATTCTAATGCCATTTTTTATTATATGATCTACTGCTTCGGAATCTGCTCAGAATATCGAGAACTGCATCCTTTCGCGCCTCTCCCCACCCTCGTTCAACCTGAAGATCTAATAGCAAAAACTGCCATTTGTTGGGAGCGCCAAACTGTATTACGAGTGACCACAATAAACCACAGCTCATCATCTTTAGTTGGTGTTCAAATGATTTTTAGGAACTTCGTACCTTAGATCCCATTATCTTCCCCGGGCAGGAACTTATATTTACACACGGTTATAATAACCGTGCGCCCGAAGGGTTATTTTGTAATTTAAATAGTTGCCGATTTTCCACCAGTACAAATAGCTCAGGCAAAAGCAATCATGTCTCGTGCTCAATTTCAAGACAGGCCGACTTAAGCGCAAACCGGAATATTTCGATAGATGCAAACAAACAAACAAAAATGGCTGACATGTTATGTAATATCAGTCCTCCGATATGGCAGTGAATGCGATGCAATTTTGTTAGAGACAAAGTTCTCTTACCTTGGGGGGCAATATTAATTTTGTTCCAAAGAATGATGCTGAGAATACCATGGACTTAACATGAGAATTACGAGGAAGTTTCAAGGAAAACGGAAACAAATACTTAGAATCAGAAAGAGACAATGAAATTTCTAGGAAACATAATAAGGAAAGATGGATCAGAGAATATGACACACAGGGCATAGAGAAGTCAAGACAGTCAGAAGGAAGCGGCGAGTAATCTACCTAACAACGATTGGGGAAAAATAACAAACTTTACTAAGAGCTACAAAGAATAACAAGTTGTGGAGAGCTGTGATTGTTCACACTCTTAAGGGACACGGTACATCGAAGAAAAAGAAAAAATCTTCCTTCTGACCGATGTGACTTTCTGCAGAACTTGGAGTTTATATTATCAAATAATGAAAAACATATTTCCGCTAGAATTCACGAATAATGATCGGTAAGAACACAAAACACATCATCCGTATTCTGATGAAAAGAGCGCGCAGTAGAATCAGGCCAGAAATAGGACAAGAACAGTGCGGGTTCGTCAATGACACCGGAACAAGGAACGCGATATTCATGCTTAGAATGTTATCAGATAGAGCAATACAAATACAGAAGAACGTGTACCTATGTTTTATTGCCTACGCAAAAGCGTTCGACAAAGTACGCCACAAGGACCTGCTAGAACTGCCAAGCAACCTTAATATATCTGGAAAAAAGATAGAATAATCAAGAACGTATACTGGCAGCAAACGGCATGCGTGCGCATTGAGAATGAGTTCAGTGAATATACAAAAACAGAAAGGGGCGTAGGGCAAGGATGTGTCTTCTCACCGGACTTATTAAAACCTATACAGCGAGGCAATTCTGAGAGAATTGGAGATCCTACTGGGATTCAGCGCTGGCGGCCACAATCTTAAGAACAAGATACGCAGACGAGACAGTACTGATAGTAAACACGGAAAAGAAACTATAAAACCTCCTAGAGAAGGTAGCGAGGGAGAGCAAGAAGAAGGGACTAACCATAAGCTACAAGAAGACGGAATGCATGGTCATCAGTAAAAGGATGAGCCCGAAATGTGATTTGCAGGTCGGGAACACTAAAATCAAGCAGGTGCGGAAGTTTAAATATCTGGGAAATGTTTTGACGGAGGACGCTGAGATCCGAAGACGGATTGGAATGGCCAAGGATGCATTCCAAAAGCTGGGCAGATAACTGCGAGACAGGAGGATTTCTTTGGTAAGAAAGAAAAGAATACTGAGCTGCTACGTGACATCTGTCCTCCTATACGGCAGCGAATGTTGGACGGTCTCCTCAAAGATGAAGAAGAGACTCGGGGCAGCGGAGATATGTTCTACAGAAGGACGCTAAGGATATCCTGGAGCGAGCGTGTGACCAACGATGAGGTCTTGGAAAGGATGCAAACAAGGAGGAAACATATTTAACATAAGAAAGAGGCAGATGAAATTTATGGGACTCCTCATGAGAAAGGAGGACTTGAAGAATCTGATACTCACAGGTCGAATAGAGGGGAAAAGAGACAAGAGAAAGCAACGCGTGATATACCTGGCGTGCTTAAGCAGGTGGATGGTAGAACGTGGTCTGGGGGAGTTGGCAGAGGCACGAAACTTATTGAGAACTACAAGGGATATGAGGAAGTGGAGAGCCATGATTGCTGTTGTGGTAGGATCCACCTAATTTGCATAGCGGAGTACCGACGATATAAATATGGTTGGTACCGGAAGACAGGGAGGCAAATCAAGAGATCCAACTAGAGACTCTGCTCGACTGCGACTTAGTCAACACATTCTCCAGGAACGGTCTTCCCAGGAATATACAAAAGACTATATGTAAATATTGTGTACACTTTCTTGTTTCAATACATTTTATTCTAACTACATTTTGTGTTTGCATTATTATTCCATGCATTAGTCAAGTTTCAACAATTGCCTACGTCCTGAAAGGACACGGCACATAAAAAGGAAGAAAGAAAATGTTTCTTCGTTCGATATTTAATGAATATAGTCAGGCAGAAATGTGAGACTTCTAGCAGAGAAGGGACTTGGTAGCAATGATCTGCAAGTTCAAATTACTTGACAAAGCTTTAAAAAAGCAAACCACGGTAGAAAAAATATCACACTAAATTCTTATGGGCATTTATTAAACTTACTACAGAGGCTTATAGGGATAAGAGGATTGTATTGAAGCAACTGAAATACAATTAACTTTAATGTCTGACGCTCAACTTCTCGAGAGCACCTCTTTGCGACTGCTCGGTCTCACATTGACTGCTGACCTGAGATGGAACAAATACATTGAGTCAATAGCTTCGTCCACCGCAAGGAAAGTTGGCTCCCTGAGCCGCGCCAGGAAATTTTTCTCGCCGGTGTCGATCCTTCAAATCTACAAATCAACTATTCGCCCTTGCATGGAGTATTGCTGCCATATATGGTCTGGAGCCCCTTCTGTTTGTCTCAAGGTTCTTTCTCCGACATTCAGGCCGGTAAATGTTGTTTAATACTGTTTATTATAAACAGAGAATTTACTTAAGTAGTTGGATCTATAAAAAATAATGTATAAACATAAAAATGTCTTAAAATAATTGTCGGACTTTGTCCATTTCATTATGTGTGACGTCATTTGTTTACATTTGGATACGCTTTGAGCAGATATGAATGTACGTGAGAGATTCATGGAAGATTGAAGTTTAAAGGCAGTAAATTCGACCATGCTAACCGAACGATCCTCTGTGGCCCAATTGGTTAAAGGCACGTCAGGCTATATGACGGTTCCGTATAGGATACAGGTTCGATTCCTGTCGGAGGACAAATATTTTCTATGAACATTTCTCGGACATTCAGGTCCGTAAATGTTGTTTAATACTGTTTATTATAAACAGAGCATCTACTTAAATATTTGTATCTATAAAAAGAATGTTAAACATAAAAATGTCTTAATATATATATATATATATATATATATATATATATACCAAAACGTAATTGGTAGGAATTATTCCAAAGAGGACTTTTCAGTCCATATGAGAGCTCAATGTATGATAGAGATCAAATTATAAGAATAATCAAAACCTTAAAAGTCCATAGTCAGTAATATATTTATTTCGATGAGTATACGCACATTCAACTCATCAGACCAACTACATTTTATGAAATGGACTCAATATATCCCAGACAGAAAGATATACAAAGATAAAAAAATATATATATTTAAAAAAATAGAATAAAAAACACAAGATGAAAGAAACAAAAATAAATTGACCTAGGAAAGTTTTTTTTGGTTAGGGGGGGGGGGGGTTGCTTACATCGTGAAGGGTGAGAACAGAAAAAGGAGTTAATATAAAGGGGAAGGGAAGAGAATAGGAAAATTAAACATTTCCCGATTTGACAACTCACATTTTTAGAGTTTTTTTTATTCTTTGTTGTTTGATAATTTTAATATCTTTGTCCAAGTCATATTGAAATTGTTACATGGTTTTCCAAAGATAATTTTTTTTTTTATTAAGTTTAACATATCAGCTTCGAAAGGACCTATATATATATATATATATATATATATATATATATATATATATATATATATATATATAGTTTACGAAAAACTAGGTAATCCGTATGGGTAGACCCAAGGAGGATAAAATCCAGAGAGCTCAATGTAAATCAGAGCTAATAATTTAAATAAAAACAGACCACTTTAAGGTTAAAGCGGTCTGTTTTTATTTGAATTAATTTAAAATATATATATATATATATATATATATATATATATATATATATATATATGGTATGAGAAGAAAATTGAAAAAAAATCTTAGTTTTTTTGCCAACGCGTTTCGTCTTCCGACTTTTTCAAGGCAAAACAGAAATCGAAATGTTTTTGTTTGTTATAGTTACATTACAAAGAATGAAAGAAGCAAAAATAAATTGACCTAGGAAAGTTTTTTTGGGGAGGGGGGGGTTCTTACATCGTAAAGGGTGAGAACAGAAAAAGGAGTTAATATAATGGGTAAGGGAAGGTAAGGAAATAGGAAATTTAAACATTTCTCGATTTGACAGCTCCGACCCACACATTTTAGAGGGGTTTTTTTTTTTGATAATTTTAATATCTTTGCCCAAGTCATATTGGAATTGTTAGATGGATTGATGTGAGTTTGTAACCCTGGGTTTCACGCTGTTTGCAATCGCCAGACAAAGATAGTTGGATAAATGTGAGTTTGTGACTCTGGGTTTCACGCTATTTGCAATCGTCAGACAAAGTTAATCGGATTGATGTGTCTTTGTGACCCTGGGTTCCACGCTATTTGCGATCGTCAGACAAAGATAGTTGGAGTGATGTGAGTTTGTATTATATTTAGTTCCTTCTTGCTGGATGGTGATTGCACAAATTGTACGAAACTGACAGTAGCGGGCGGTTGCGTCTACAAAAAAAATTTTTTTTTTAAGCTTATCACCCCAAGCAAGGCTGGAGGCCACTAGCACGCAAGGGGTTACAGAAGGTTTGGAGGAAGAGCAGATAGGAGTGGTAAAGGAGAGGATGTGGAGAAAGATAGTGGATCGATCAAGGCAAGGGGGTTACAGAAGATTTGGAGTGAGAGCAGATAGGAATGAAAGGTGAAAGGATGTGGAGAAGGGAAATGGATAGATCAAGGCAACTGAAGATGTCGATTGACGTTACACTTAAATAGTTGGAGATTGTATTTGTCAGGGAAACAGGAATAAGGAAGGGAGTTCCACAGGCGAGATGTGCGAGACATGAAGCTATTGGAGTAGAAGAGACATCTACATCTAACAGTTTCAACGGTGAAGGGGTGGGAACGCGATGCCAGCCTCGTAGGACGTTTAAATTCATGAGGCCTAGGAACCAGCGAAAGCAGCTCCTCGGAGCAATTACCGTGAAAGTACTTGTAAAAAAAGACAGAGCGAGGCAACGTCGCGTCTGTGAGGGAACGATTTCAAGTTTAATCTAATAAACTCCGAACTCGTTAAGCATCCTTGGAAATTCTTCTTTCATATGACCAATATGACTTTGGCTTCTCTAGGTCAACTGAAAATGTATGTAGCGATTATTGCTGAATAAGTCTATCAAGCTTTAGATAAGAATGGTGAAGCTCGGACTGTTGCTTCTGTTATCGCGAAAGCAATTGACAGGGTTTGGTTTGATGATTTTCTTCAAAAGTTGAAAGGACGCCACATTTCTGAACAAATGTTTGTACTGATTCAATCTTTCTTATCAAATCATGAAATTCAAGTTGTTTTTAACGGCCACTCTTCCATATCTTTTTAAATTAATGTCGGTGTCTTCTAGGGCCCTATCCTTGAACCAACGTATTCCTAATTTTCATAAAGGACCTTCCTGATGTCATCAGTTCTCAACTCGGTATCTATACTGATGGCCTAACTATTTACTCCTGTCTTAAGAGCAAGTCTGATCGGTTCAATGAAGTTAAATTGGCAGCTGATCTCAAAAGGGGCCTACAATATGTTGTTAACTGGGGCAAGGAATGACTTGTTAATTTGAACGCCTCCAAAACGAAACTGCTCTCTTTTAACCATCTGAAATAACCGTTTTTAACTTCCATCAACATGGCTAACTCCAGCAGAGTGACTCATTGCACCTTCTTGGACTAACTTTTTTTCCCCGCTGACATGAAGTGGAAAGAGTATATTGAACCAGTTGCTAAGTCTGCAGCTAAAAAACTTGATTCATTATGTTGTGCGAGACAGTTTTTCGCGCTAGAACCTATCTTACATATTTATATAAGTCTACCATTCGTCCATGCTTTGAATATTACTGCCGCATCAGGTCTGGTGCTCCTGTTATATATCTAGAGATTCTTGATAAAATCCAGACAAGAATCTGCAATGTTATTGATCCTGAACTGGCATCTCAGCTTCAGTTCCTTTCCCACGTAATGTAGTTTCCCTGTGTCTTTTCTATAAATACTTTCATGGTAATTGGTCTGATGAATTTTACTCAATGGTACCTAGACTTTATGAATTTAATCGCAGTACTAGATTGGCGGTAGGCTTTCATCATTTTATAGTTGAAATGACAAGATATAAGTTCTATGCAATCAGTTCTTTCCACTCGTAATTATCGCTTGTGGAACTCTCTCCCATCTTCTTGCTTCACTGTCAAATATAATTTTCAAAAATATGGTGACAAAGATGAGGACAAGAGTCCGAATAATGTAAATAGTGTACATAATACCTCATCTCAGAAATATAGACAATTTTGTTTTCTCTCGTAATTATCGCTTGTCAAACTCTCTTCCGCTTTCTTGCTTCCCTGTCAACTTCAAAAATTGAAATGCAATGTGAAACGTTGATGTTTTCTTAATCTACATTTTTTATTGTTCTCTCTTCTTAATAATGATATTTTTTCTCAGATTCTCTTATACTCAGTAACCCCTTGCGTCGTTGGTGCTTTACTGTATGCGATGAAATGATTACAAAAATGTAACAATGTTTGGATCAGACTTTTACCTATTATCTGATCATGAATAAAAAAAATATTAATTTCTAGTGAATTTATTCTTTATATTTCTCGTAGCAACTTTTTGGGGGAGGTTTTGGGGTGGTCGTTTTTGTTTTCTGGGGCTTTTTTAAGATTATCTGAACATCTAGCTTTTAAAGCAGATTTCATTTCATCAATTGTTAGAGGTAACAGAAAAAATTCCCTTTTGTATGAGGCACGGTGGAGTAATGGATAGCGACTCGGATTTAGGAATCGGAGAGCCGTGTTCGAATTCCATTACATTCACTTACGTGCCTTGGGAAAAGTATGAATCCTCTTCTTCTCTCCCTAAATAGCAGAACAAACCGGGTTCTGGTCTACTGCAGAAAGAAATGGCAAAAATCTGCCTCGTCAGTCATGTATCGAAAGATACATGATCGCCTAAGCGTATATCACGCATGGCACATAACTAATGACTGCAATTAACGACGAAACAATTCATCTGTTTTACTAATAAAGATGAATGAGGCAAATGGGTTCTACAGCGAAAGTTTTCGGATTTCATTTGTCGTTATTGAGATATATAGAGATTTAAGAATCCAATAAAACCATTAATGGATCCGTTAGTGGTAAGACAATAATAATCGGTATGTTTCCGATGGAAATCTTTTGGAAACGTTACGAACACTGCCATCGCAAATAGGCTGGTAAAATAAGAAAAAAAAAGCCATATGTGAATCTGATGGTGCTTAT
This sequence comes from Acanthosepion esculentum, assembly GCA_964036315.1. Taxonomy (NCBI): domain Eukaryota; kingdom Metazoa; phylum Mollusca; class Cephalopoda; order Sepiida; family Sepiidae; genus Acanthosepion; species Acanthosepion esculentum. Next base: position 16,104,868 of record OZ038489.1, on the reverse strand, counting down.
CTTTCATTAAAGACTTTTATGAAGGTGGAACTTGTGTTGTTCTAAAAAGATTTTGAAGAAAATTCAATAACGTTGTGGTAACTACAGCAAACTGATCGACCAATCAGAAAGCAGCGTTCTTTTCATCGCTGTCATTCTCTTCCTGACCATAAAGAGCAAGACAGGAAGTGCATTAAAGTTATAATTTGATTTTTCGTCAAACAAAAAAGCAATTATGAATGGGACACAATAGTTTACATCCATTATCGTTTGTTCTCGCCGTTTTTGTCTTTCTTATGGAAAACATCCCCGCTGCTTCTTTTCAGTGATCTTGGAAAAATAACCTGTGGCAACAGAAATCCTTTTTGCTTTCTGCCCAATAAAATGACTGCAGGCAGAATTAGGGTAATTTTAATTTAGTTTTAAGAATAAATAGGAAAAATGATTTAGTACCAACATTAAAGGAAAAAAAAACACTGGAATTTTAAAAATAATTTATAATTATTTACTTGATGAAATTGCTTCTTGGAGGAAAAAAAAGAGGAAAATTAAGGAAATGAAGCACTGGGAAAATGACTATAGAAATTACGTAAAAAGGTTTGGCTGCTTTAAAAAGGAAAGTTTGAAAGTAGAGATGGCGTCTCGATTCTGGGAGCTGATAAAATCCATTCTTTATTCCCAGAAAGTCGATCAAATCGCGTTATGATGAAAAATTTAAAATGATGTAATTTCTAATCCAATGATATCCAACGTTGTGTTCTTCATCGACGTTGAAATTATCACCCCCACCACCAAATGTGCATTCATTTGAAGATTGCTTTTCGTGCTGCCGCATATGGGTTTGATTAAATTACGAGAAGGCTGATACCCATATATTTTTAAGTTTCAGCTTAGTCAGGCACAAGGCCACCACAGTCAAGCATCTGATGAGCAGCTGCCACGGAAATGAGCAAGGAAAATATCTCGGAATCAGTCGGAATTAGCGATTTACTAAGAGTAGCTTAGATGTGGCACAAGGCCGAAAGTATGCAGCACCTAGTGAGGATCGAACTCACTACTCAGTCGTAGCGAGACAAACTTGCTAACCAGTATACCACGTCGAGGTTTCCGATTCAAATCATATTATAATTTTGCTTGTTCCTTTGTTAGCACGACCGTTACACCCTGCCAGTGCTTCATGAGTAATGGTCTATTCCGTTTTGATCGTGGAGAAAGACAAAAAAGGCATGTCGGAGACGCTGTTTAGTTTCGGTGAAAGAAAGAAAGAAAGAAAGAAAGATGAGGAGGTGATTGTTTTTAATGTCTGTCTCAGTGAAATGGAAAACTTAATCAACTTCAAATGTATCATTTGTACCCTCTTACTTCTTTAGATAATTACCTGCAGTCATAGTTATGGCTGTTATTGCAAAATTTGGTTACAGTTGTTAAGCTGAAGTATTTAACAATACAATTGGGGAATAAGACAAAAAACTTCCCCCAAGTAGCTTACTATAGAATATAACCTTTGCTCTCCAAAATATACAAGTCGTTTGATAAAGACATTAATTATATATCACGGAATCGAAAACCACGGCTACTCAGTCAGTTATGTGCCATGCGTGATACACGCTTAGGCAATCGTGTATATTTCGATACATTACTGACGAGGCATATTTTTTCCCGCAGATGGTTACCATTTCTTTCTTTCATTTTTCTCATTTGTAGACCAGTTGCCAAGGCTATAGAACACGGTCTGTCCTGTTATTTACCCATAGCTGGTGGGGGGTAGAAGAAGATGATTCATAACTTTCCCAAGGTTATTAGCACGGTAAGTGCATGTAACGGATTCGACTGGAATTCGAACTCGACTCTCCGATTCTTTAATCCGAGACGCTATCCATTACTCCACCGTGTCTCCACATGTATAATCGCACAACCGAATTTTAAGCATTGTTAATCTATTTGAGGGTAGAAGTAAAAACAAAAAGATTTTATTGGAAATTTAAAAACCTTTCTATTGAAGAAATCTATAACTTTCTTTCTCAATAGCCACATGGATTTTATTTCTGAATTCAAAATCTATTGCAGGATGTATTCTTAGGCTTGCATTTCAGTTGACTTTTCCTAATTAAATAGTGTATGTACACACACACACACTATATATATATATATATATATATATATATATATATATATATATATATATATATATATATATATATATATATATATATAGTACAGGTAATAAATCTGTTGGGATATAATGCTAGTGGATCCTAATAATATAAAATATTAAAACTGATCCACAAAAGGAGCTCAATGTCTTTATTATAACGGAGAAATCCCAACTTACTTCATGAGTATAGACTATTTCAACTAATGTCGAAATGAAATATTGGTCTGTATTTAGTGACAGAACTAGTCCACTGTCAGAATACAATCCACTATTTCAGTTGAATAAGGCTAACACTTTCAACGTTAGTTGAAATAGTCTATACTTATAATTTTACAGATTATTTCTATCGCAAATACAAATAAAGTTATACATTTTTTAAAGTGCACACGAACTATATGGACACCCTATATATATATATATATATATATATATATATATATATATATATATATATATATATATATATATATATATATATAATAAAAATATATATATAATAAAAAGACTTAAACACTAATATTCCATGGTCATAATTTATTCCATTGGAATCGTAAGAACGATCCAATTCATCAGACCTACAGATTCAAAAAGAAAACAACTCCGGGAAAAATTAGTGAGAGTATGTGTGAGAGTGTGGGAGGACCTGAGATCTATATAGAGGGGTAACAGACGAGAGAGGCAGGGAGGTCCAAAGATGGAGGGGGCATTAAAATTTAACATACATGTATGTAGGTAAGTATATAAATATGTGTGTGTGTGTGTGTACACCTACATATATGGACGTATGGATACGTAGGTAGATATATATGTAGATGTGTTTATGTGTGTATGTGCATATTTAGATATGTATGTAGACATATAGCTGTATATGGGTGTAGATGTACGCAGGTATGTATAATCAATCGGAAGTCCGGATGGTGCAAATGGAATTTTGTCTGTAGTTTTTCATTTGTCTTTTATCTTGTCAGCAGGAATTCTTCAAAATTCCTTGTGTTTGTCAAACGGTCTCTTTTGGGTTGTTATTTGGGATGAGGGAGGGATGGAAACAGGCCGCCCGAGAATCATTTAGCCAGTCTGATAGTTTTATGGGGGCCTCTGGTGGGGGTGGGCGCGCATGTGTTTTTGGTCCTTAAATAGGGAGTGAGTAGGGTATGTGTGAGTGTGTATACTGAGGTGGGTGTGTGTGATCACTTGACTCATTAAAGAGTGTGTATGAGATGATGTGCGTACGGGAATAGATCCGTGTGGGTGTGGGTGAGTAAGTTGTGATTTGCAGGGTTATATATTAGAACTAGCTATATTGTTAAGTTTATGGCTTGGCCCGGCTAGACAATATGTTTCCGAGCGCCGTCTACACTTAACTTCAGGGAATCCTAAAATCTTTCTAATGTTATCTTACCTAAACTTTTCCATTATCTCAATTATAGCGAATTTAGCATCGGTTTTGAAATCGGTTGTCCTAGGCGTGCAGATGTATATATATATATATATATAGATATAGATGTGTGTGTATGTGTGTGTATGTATGCGTTGTAGGGGTCTGGGCGGGAGTATAGGATTTTATCGCCTATGGGGTGTGTGTGTCGCCAAGAAATGTACACTCTTCCGGTATATCTTCGGACGTTTGAAAATACGGACTCTTTTCTCACTGAAACCCCTCTTTAAATCTTCTCTCTGTTAAATTTTAATGCCCCCTCCACCTTTGGACCTCGCTGCCTCTCTCGTCTGTTACCCCTCTATATAGATCTCAGGTCCTCCCACACTCTCACACATACTCTCACTAATCTTTCCCGGAGTTGTTTTTTCTGTTTTCTTTTTGAATCTGTAGGTCTGATGAATTGGATCGTTCTTACGATTCCAATGGAATAAATTATGACCATGGAATATTAGTGTTTAAGTCTTTTTATTATATCCTTACTCTGTCCTGGACATCGAGTTCTACCTCGATCATATCTTCTTGGAATTATTTTTATACATATATGTATGTGTATATATAATTGCATATGTATGTGTATATTCACCACTAATATTGTATATATATATATATATATATATATATATATATATATATATATATATATATATATAGCAATTAATGGATATTTTGTATTTAAACAGAAAAATTGACACTTGACAAGAGCCGTACGTGGCTTTCAGCAGGAATCAAACATGCATTCCCTTAAGAATGCCTTAACTGCTCAGCCACAAGAGACCTTACAGCAAACCAAGGATCAATTACCCTTTTTCAGATAATATTTGAATGTCAGTAAGAAATCTCTAAATTTTTTCACAATAACCACATGGCTTTTATTTCTGAATTCAAAATCTATTGCAGGATGTATTCTTAGGCTTGCATTTTAGTAGATATTTCCTAATAGTGCGCATGCCCCCACCACACACACACACACACACACACACACTATATATATATATATATATATATATATATATATATATACGTACGAGGAAATGGAACTAATGTCTTTAGTTTAATAACAAAATTAAATTCGAAGGCTTCCATTTTTAAAACATGGTTATCATTGTGTAGCGAAAAAAAACATATTTTGAATCAATTAATTTATAATATTAATGCTCTGTAAATTTACATTGAGCAATATTGTGTAAAAATAAAAATATCTATAAAAACACCAGATTTTATATCTTACTGTTCTTTCTTTTTATTTATATATATATATATATATATATATATATATATATATATATATATATATATATATATATATATATATATATACGAGGGTCATTCAATAAATAAGGTGAATTTTTCGGTATAAGGACTTCTAATATAGATAGAAGCTTACTTTCTTTTCTTTTTCTTTTTTTTTTCAACATAGTCTCCCAGCACTGTCACACACACTTCCCATCTGTGCACAAGCTTCCGTATTCCTTCAGCGCAAAAATCTTTGGACTGATGTCTCAGCCAGTCGCTCACAATACTTTTGACTTCATCGTCACTTTTAAACTTCGTGCCTCTCGTGAACGCTTTCAAGGGACCAAACAGGTGAAAGTCTGAAGGGGCAAGGTCTGGGCTGTAAGAGGGATGAGGGAGCAGTTCCCAGCCCAGCTCGTTGATGGTCTGCACCGTTTGGACTGCTGTGTGAGGCCTTGCGTTGTCAGGATGCAAGATGACTCCTTCTGACTGATGACCCCTGCGTTTGTCCCAACAGATACGCTCAAAGACCTTGCAATGTCATCCACTGTCACCCTTCTGTCAGACTGAATGAGATCATTGACTGATTCGATCACCTCAGGAGACCTCACTTCTGTAGGCCTCCCAGGCCTGTCTTCATCCTCAACACTACTCCGTCCTTCTTTAAACAATTTAGCCCACTTGTAGACATTCTTTGGCTGAAACATGTGGCACCATATACAGTTGACATTCTCCGAAGAATTTCACCTGGTTTGCACCCTTCAGCAACCAAAAACTTGATAACTGACCGCTGTTCAATCCTGGAGCATGCTTCTTGGTCGGCCGTCTTTGTTAATCGGCAAAACTCTCAAAGTTTTTTTTAATCTCCAAAAGAAATTAAATCCATGTGAAAAAGAAGTAAAACAAAAAAATAAAAAAGAGTCAGCTTCTATCTGTATTAGAAGTCCTTATACCGAAAAATTCAACTTATTTATTGAACGACACTCGTATATATATATATATATATATATATATATATATATATAGTCAGTCAGTTGTTTGCCATGCGTGATACACGCTTAGGCGATCATGTATCTCTTAATACATGACTGACGAGGCAGATTTTTTCCCGCAGTAGGTTGCCATTTCTTTCTGTGGTAGAAACCCGGTCTGTTCTGCTATTTACTCATAAGACGGAGAAGAGGATCCATACCTTTCCCAAGGGTATTAGCACGTAATTGAATGTAATGGATTCGACTCGAATTCGAACTCGGCTCTCCGATTCCTCAATCCGAATCGCTATCCATGGCTACTACTCGTCCATATTATCTTGCTTAATGAGCTACGTGGAAATGAGAGAAATTCTTTTAATGGTACATCGACTCTGTTAATTTTTTTTTTTTATTCCTCTTGAGTTCATATCTAATAACAATTCAGTGTACAACAGGTTGATTTTGGAAGCATATATCACGACCAATATAACAGCGACCAATATTTTAATTTTGCCTGACAACAGGATATTGTACGGGAACCAGACTGGGTTGAGAAAAATATAGATTTGAAAAGGGTTTTATGCTATTTTCACCCAATACAAGGCTCAAGAGCCACTCGTTACAGAGTAATTAAATGAGGTTGTTTTATGGTCGTAACAGAGGGTGTAAGACATGCACATTGTCAGAATATATAGGATAGGTAACGGTTGACGTTGGACTTGAAAATGCTGATTTGTAGTGATTTGGGAAACATCCTCTCGGGAGCCTATTCGGCAAAGCAGCAGTAGTAGGTTTTGGCAAGCAGCTGTTCGAATGGAACTTTCTTCTTTTGAATGAGGATAATTCGCAATCATGGAGGACCTTAACCCTAAAAGTGTGAACTGTTGGAACTCGAGAATCTTGTCTGTCAGAAGATTTCCCATGGACATAGCGACAGAGTTGAGAAAGTCTGGCAACGTTTCGCCCGTGGAAAAGCGTGAGGTGGTAGGGTGGGAAATAATTCATCACCTAAAAGGCCGCGTAAACGCTTTTGAACGCTGACAATGCTGCGAAGGGAGGACGATTGAGCATCCCCAGTCCGGATAGGGCTGCAATAGTCTGTTTAAAAAAGCAAATTAATGGCTGAAAGCAAAAAAAGCTAAATCCTAAAAGATTATACAACACACGCGTGCACACAGACACACGCGCAAACTGATTTCAGAGGAAATATTTTTAAGCAATTTTAGTCTGAATAAATGATAGAATACTCCAGTAAGTTCAATATATTCCCCCCAAGTGACTTACTATAGAATATAACCTTTGCTCTCCAAAATATACAAGTCGTTTGGCAAAGACATTAATTATGTACCACGAAATCGAAAACCTTAATCTGACTTACAAATTCATTTATAAATTTTATCGTAAATTTCTTTTTTCCATGGTTTGGTTTTGTCTGTTTTGATTTACGGTGCATCAACACCTCCATGGGTTACTTAATGCCGACAAGATTTATATTGCTGGTAATATTTTTTTTCAAAAATGTGTAGGTGGTATTTTTTTTTACAAAAAGTATTTCTGGTAATATTTTTTGCAAAGAAATATTGCTGGTAATAATGTAGTGCAAGTAATAATTTTTTCTTTAAAAATGTATTGCTGGCATTAAAACCTATTTTTAAACTTTCATAGTGTTTTGACCCCGGTTTGGGTGTTAACTATTTTGCCCAAAGCTGGGACCCTACCACCCCGGGTCAGGGTGAACCTGGGAGCACCAGCAATTAAGAGGTGGTTTCACGCTCCTCGAAACCTCCTGATCAGAGTCATTGTTGTCGGATGTAGTTTATCGTCTTACCCAGGACGCGGATGTAGTTTATCGTCTTACCCAGGAGGCGGATGTAGGTTATCGTCTTACCCAGGACGCGGATGTAGGTTATCGTCTTACCCAGGAGGCGGATGTAGTTTATCGTCTTACCCAGGTCGCGGATGTAGTTTATCGTCTTACCCAGGACGCGGATGTAGGTTATCGTCTTACCCAGGAGGCGGATGTAGTTTATCGTCTTACCCAGGTCGCGGATGTAGTTTATCGTCTTACCCAGGACGCGGATGTAAGTGTACATATTAGTATGGATGTGTGTATGAGTGTGAGACCTTAACACCCCGGCAAGCCTGTTTGTCTTGTGTGGGTGAGAAATGTGGGTAGGGCTTGATTTATGGGGTTATATATTAATTCTATGTTGTTAAATTTGTCATTAAGCCCATCTGGATGGAGTCTTTTGAGGCGCAAAATCCATTTGTCTTCATGTTCCTCTAGAATTTTTCTAATGTTATGTTTTTTTGTTCTTTTTTTTTTTACTTTTTCAATTAAAGTGAATTTGGCATGGCTTTTAAAATCATGTTTTTCTAGGCGGAAATGTTGTTCTACAGGTAATAATCTTTCGTGCGGAGCCGACTTAATTCAATTACGATAATTATTAATTCTGTAGTGAAAGGGCCATTCAGATTTTCCCACATATATATGTATGGGTGGGTGTGTATGTGTGCGTGTGCGTGTGCGTGTATTGAACGGTGCAAAATGTGTGTGAATGATAAATGTCTTCAAAGAAAACAATTCAGCTGAATAAATGCAGTATTTTATATTATTTATTTTTTGATGCATAACTTACGGGACATACGTTGTTTTTCTCTGTGTTGGGGTGCGTTCGTGTCAAAGTTCATTATTGTCGCAAATCTTTACATTTCACTTTAAATGTCGTCTCAATAAGAGACATTGCTTGACAAACCATCGGAAGCAGACATTGCGTCTATCGACACAAATATGTCAATTGTTGTTAAGGGCATCGCTCTTTATTGTTAATATTAATATTGATTAACCATCGATAGCTTTCCTTCCATTTGTCGACACAATCTAGTCTTGCCAGCCTGGAGAAATTACTTCCCACTGATAATATACATAACCCATCGATAATTCTCTTTCCGTCTGATAACGTAATCATATCTGTTATTATCAGCCTAGATAACTTGCTTCCAACTGATAATATTTATAAACCTAAGTCGGTACAAACATAGCTATTCTTTTTAACTTATAGAAATGGCTTCCTCCTGACAATATTGATAAACATTCGACAACCCCCGTCCAGCCTGTCGACACAGACATATCTAGAAGCCATTGATTGCTGCTGATAATATTGATATAACATGGATTGCTCTTCTTCCGTCTATCAATTAACTGCCAACCGGAGGTCATGTCTTCCTTTTAAGAAAATTGATAACCATCACTATTTCTACTTCCGGTTGTCTACTCAAATATGTCTGTTCATGACAATATGCATTCAGTTCTTTCTGCGAATGATTTTAATGGTTGTTAAGATCTCTCTTCCCGTTTGCAGACTGAAATATATTTATTATTGTCAAGTTTTTTTTTTATGAAAATATTTATAAAGCACAGATAAATGGTCTTAAAAATATGTCTATTGTTGTCGACATGACATCATTGCTTTGCATTGATAATGTAACATTCACATGCATACGTTGATAAGACACGACTGGAAAAAAACGGGGAGTTATTTCCCCTTAGATATGTAGTCCCGTGACATTACAGTAGTCGTGACGCTACAATAGCCATGTGTCACGTGATTATAACAGCAGCAGTGAATTCAAAAATTGCCCCTCTTCTTTTATGCTTTCACACGGCGAACATGGCAGTAAAGTAGGAATTCATTTTCAGCGACTTGCTTTTGAAACTAAACATAGTTACAGTTTATTTTCGCTGTCTTTCTTTCGTATTTCAGATCTTTTTTGTACTTCCTTGGACATGCTCACGACATATTCCTATATAAGTAGCTTAGAAGTAATTAAAATGATCCTCGGATATTTATAATATCTAGAATGCTTATTCCGTCTATTGACTCAATACGGCATCTTCGGCTCAATTATTTCCGTTGTGACTATTGATAATCAATAAATAGTTTAGTTTAAATTACAGTCTATCAATTTATGTCTCTTCTAGCCACTTCAACATATTGATAAAGTTGATAACCTTCCACGGGTTTCCTTCTGTCAACTCATATCATGATCCCAATTCCCCCGAGATGCATATATTTTAGTTGATATGTATCAAGCTTGCGGTTAGTTCTCTACGTTGATGATGTTCATAAAACATCGATAGGACTCCTTGTGTCTGTAGATTTAAGTTTGTCTCGTCTGCTTGGCGTCTCTTCTTCCTATTGATAAAATTGATACTAATCAATAGCTCTCTATTCTCCTGTCAACTAGAATATATCTACTTTGCGGGAGTTGGGAATATTGCTTTATACTGAGAGTTATGATAACTGTTTTAATAAATATACCGTATTTTCCGTCTTACAAGACGCTGCTGCTTGGAAGACGCACGCCAATATTGGTTTGGTTTGTTTTGTTTTACGGCATATCAACCCCAGTGGGTTATTTAATGCCGAAAAAATTTTATTGTTGATAATATATTGTTTTGTCAAAAATCTATTTCTTGTAATATTTTTCCTTCAAAAATGTATTGCTGGTAATATTTTTTATTTACAAAGTATTTCTGGTATTAAAACCTATTTTTACACTTTCATAGTGCTTTTTACCCCAGTTTCAGTTTGGGACCCTAACAGGTGCTACCACCCCGGGTCAGAGTGGACCTGGGAACACCAGCAATTAAGAGGTGGTTCCACGCTCCTCAAAACCTCCTGATCAGAGGCCTGGACGTAGTTTATCGTCTTACCCAGGACGCGGGTGTAGTTTATCGTCATACCCAGGACGGTCTAATATTGGAAAGAAATTTCTAAGAAAAAAAATAATCATTCTCATACAGCAACACATTCACCATGCGTCCCTCACTCATAATGTCGCCACGTATAGCTTTCATTAATCACTAGTTTGATTTTATTTGTATGGCGATGACATACTAGTCAAGAGCAGAAAGGTTCCCGCCACTTCTAGAAAACAGAGCATGTTTAAGCTTGTGGCTCAGCTCCAGGAAGGTTTATAGTCTTGGAAATACTTGTAACCGCTAAATACTGAGGTTACATCATATAAAAGGTTGAATTAGATAGCTAACATTATAGTGTAATGACTCAACATACAAATCCATGTCCCTATCAGTCAAGCCAATTAGGTGACCGTCCAAGCTTACTTGGGTCTGCGTTACCTTGCATTCGTCTTGGAAGACGCACACGTATTTTTCAGAGTATTTGTAGGGAAAAAAGTGAGTCTTGGATGCTGGAAAATACTAGCAGATCAAATTGCAACACCCTGAAAGACGATGTTAGTTAGTTTTAACTTGGATTGATTGTGCATGTTAAGAGGGTAGCAGTTTTATGAACGGTTATGCCACATAGATACTCGCCAATGGGGCACCTCGAGGCGGTGCAATGGTCAGAAAGCTTGTCTCGCTAGAACAATTACGACTGAGGTAAACAGGTTTTACCCAATCAGGCATTACTTCTAGAAGACCTGTAAAGTTTTCCTTGGTGCCAAGTTGTTAGTAATAAGTCGTTTAAATGCTGCAAGTTACGTGGTTAAGGCTATACAGGGTAATTTGGGGGACCAACAGACCCCATAAGTGGTCAATCAGGGGTGGGGGTTCGGGTGGCCAGTTCTACACAGTTACATTGTCTATTTCTTTATAACTTGTGCAGTCTGAGAGGGAGTAGTTAAATTGCTGAATAATGCCAACTAAAACCATTATAAGAAGACCGTTGCTATGAAGGGACGTACGTGAACTTCAATGATGTTGACGAAGGGGGTGCACAATAACGAACATTCTACATGAATCATAGAACCCAGTATTTTCCAGTAGAACTTTACCCAAACAATCACATTACCCCGACGGGTTGGTGTTCCTCACTGGGTGAAGAACACCAAACTTTCGGCCTTGTGCCACATCTAAGATACGCTTAGAAAATCACTATAGATACTCGCCAAGATCAGATTCATTGTAAAAGCAGCAGTAGCAGACCGCGTGAAGCCCAGCGTACAGATTAGAGAAATTAAAGTCACAGGCGGGGCGCCACCATCCGTTGAAAATCGCAGTAGAATTATGAGCACACGTGTCTGTTAGCAGATTTTCCCTTACGCCACAGAAGCGTCGTACACGTTTTCCAGTAATCTCACGAAACAGTCACCGGGAGATTGAATGTCGTAATTTACCGTTCAATGATGAGAACAGGTTCTGACTTGTGGTGGCTCTTTGCCAGTAAGCCTGGGGAGCAATATCTTCTATAGTATTCACAACAGAAAGACCCACTTCGGCATCAAAATATGAAATTCCATAGGTTACAGTTCTCAATTTGGTGTTTGTACGGCCAGAATATTGTTCAAGCCGTTCTGCTGGCATTTCTGTAACAGGTTCGTTAGAATAATGCTTGCCGACAAATAACCGTGCAACGCAACATTCTCTGCAAAATGTTCAACAACTTCACTATCCAGCCGGCTTCCCGTATTGAACATGTCAGGGACATGATGGAACAATACCTGACTCGTTCAGTTAATCACCAACAACTCTTGCTGTATTGCGTCAACATATACAAAAGGCTTGGAATGATGCAGTGCAGGACGTTATTTGTCATCTGTACAATTGTATACATCGAAAACGACAGGCCTGTGTTATCACTCAAGATATACAGTATATTAATATGGAGTCTGAATACTTTTCATATACCTCGTATTTAAGTACACGAGAACGTCTTGATCTGTATATGTGATGATTTTATGTAATTCGACAATATTAGCTGTTCGTTTAATCTTGAGTGAATTGAAAAACATATTCAGGTTGTTGCAAGTTTATTTTCCACCAGTGTATGTCTTTGTCTCCATTTTGAGGCTAGTGGATTCTATTGACGATATTGATAATCTATCGATATCAGACATTTTGTTTATTGGCTCAAATATGCTTATCATCGCAAGTTTAGTGTCACTTATTTTATTGATAATATTAAGGAAACATCGGTATAGCAAAACGAGAACACAAATGCACACAGTAATACATCCATATGTTAACACACACACACGCATATATATATATATAGAGAGAGAGAGAGAGAGCGATATATATAGATAGATAGAGAGAGAGAGAGAGAGAGAGAGAGAGAGAGAGAGAGACAAACCTCTCATTAACGAACCGTTTAAAGCAGATTGTCCGTAGATAGGAAGGGATTATTTTTGAGTTCTAAAACCACTCTAGTAACTACCAGTAATTATGATCATAATGTAAATACTATAAACATGTTTACATGGCATAAATAAATATATACTTAATATAGATATATTAATCAAAATAACAAAAATAATAGATTTCTTACAGCTACTTTCTCACGCATGCGCTAATGTAACGTACTTTCTGTCTTTCTTTACAATTGAAAGGCCCGCCACCGCCGCCAAGCTTTGAGAATTAATACGACTCGTCTCGCTAAGCTCGCAAATTTTGAAATACATCGCTGACGATTTGAAATTTGGATGGGGGGTCCGTAGATGAGGGGTTTGTACGTATATATATATATATTTCAGATGTTTCCCAAAATGTGCAAACGTATTAAAAAATCTCTTGTTAGATTGACCAAAATTTAACTTTTTTTTAAGCGCTTCAGCCCAAGCAAGGCGGGAAGCCACTAGCACGCAAGGGGTTACAGAGGATTTGGAGCGAGAGCAAATAGGAGTGATAGAGGAAAGGATGAAGAGAAGGATAGGGGTCAGATCAATGCATCTGGAGACGTCGATTGACATTACATTTGAATAGTTAGAGATTATAGCATTCAGGGAAACAGGAAAAGGGAATGGAGTTCCACAGGCAAGAAGTGCAAGACATGAAGCTATTAGAGTAGAAGAGACGGTTACATTTAACAGTTTCGACAGTGAAAGGGTGAGAGCGAGATGCCAGCCTAGTAGAACACTTATATTCATGAAGTCTGGGAACCAGCGAGAGCAGCTCATCGGGGAAGTCACCATGAACGTATTTGTAAAAAAAGACAGAGGGAGGCGACGGCACTTCTGTGAGAGGGCGACTGCAGACGAGATGCCAGATCAGGGCCAATTACATTGCATATCCGTCTCTGGATTTTATCAAGAACCTTGAGACAAACAGAAGGGGCTCCAGACCATATATGGCCGCAATACTCCATGCAAGGGCGAATGGTTGATTTGGCAGATTTGAAGGATCGACTCCGACGAGAAAAAATTCCCTGGCGCAGCACAGGGAGCCAACTTTCCTTGCGGTGGACGAAGCTAAACAATAATAATATTTATGCAAATTTATATTTTCGTAAGTATATATGTATATAGTTCTTTTCTGTACTGTCTCTCTTTTGTAGAGACATGTGGGTAGGCGCTTCAGTGTGTTTATTATTTTAAGTATTTCACCTCAAGCAAGGTAATAAAGCCACTAAAACGCAAAGGGTAATTGATTGTGAAAATATAGAAGAAAAAGAAAATACGAGGGTCATTCAATAAATAAGGTGAATTTTTCGGTATAAGGACTTCTAATACAGATAGAAGCTTACTCTTTTTTATTTATTTTTTTTTTTGTTTTACTTCTTTTTCACATGGATTTCTTTTGCAGATTAAAAAAAACTTTGAGAGTTTTGGCGATTAACAAAGATGGCCGACCAAGAAGCATGCTCCAGGATTGAACAGCGGTCAGTTATCAAGTTTTTGGTTGCTGAAGGGTGTAAACCAGGTGAAATTCTTCAGAGAATGTCAACTGTATATGGTGCTACATATTTCAGCCAAAAAATGTCTACAAGTGGGCTAAATTGTTTAAAGAAGGACGGAGCAGTGTTGAGGATCAAGACAGGCCTGGGAGGCCTACAGAAGTGAGGTCTCCTGAGGTGATCGAATCAGTCAATGACCTAATTCAGTCTGACAGAAGGGTGACAGTGGATGACATTGCAAGGACTTTGAGCGTATCTGTTGGGACAAACGCAGGGGTCATCAGTCAGAAGGAGTCATCTTGCATCATGACAACGCAAGGCCTCACACAGCATCCCAATCGGTGCAGACCATCAACGAACTGGGCTGGGAACTGCTCCCTCATCCCCCTTACAGCCCAGACCTTACCCCTTCACACTTTCACCTGTTTGGTCCCTTGAAAGCGTTCACGAGAGGCACGAAGTTTAAAAGTGACGATGAAGTCAAAAGTGTTGTCAGCGACTGGCTGAGACATCAGTCCAAAGATTTTTACGCTGAGGGAATACGGAAGCTTGTGCACAGATGGGAAAAGTGTGTGACAGTTCTGGGAGACTACGTTGAAAATTTTTTTAAAAAGTAAGCTTCTATCTGTATTAGAAGTCCTTATGCCGAAATATTCACCTTATTTATTGAATGACCCTCGTACTATTAAGGAGCGAAACAAAAATAAAACAAGAATTAAGAAGACACTAGGTAGCTATTGGCATTGCATTTAAATTTCTGAAGATCAAAGTTGACTGGGAAGCAAGAAGCCGGAAACGAGAAGGGCGGCAGAAGAAACTGTTAGCTATAGAATTTACGGTTACATCTAGTCATTTCAATTGTAAAATGATGAAAGCTTGCTGCTAATCTAGTACTGTGATTGAATTCATAAATTCTAAGTACCATCGGGGAAAGTTCATCAGAACAATTACCATGAAAGTATTTATCGAAAAGACACCGGGAATCTACGTTACGGCGGTGGGAAAATAAGATGCCAGGTCAGAATCAATAACCGATTCTTTGGATTTTATCAAAAATCTCCAGCTATATAACAGGAGCACCGCACCATATGTGGCAGCAATATTCAAAATAAAGAAGAATTGTAGACTTATAAATATATAAAATAAATTCTGGCGTGAAAAATTGTCTAGCACGACACAGGGAACCAATTTTCTTAGCTGCAGGCTTAGCAATTGATTCAATATAATCTTTCCATTTTATGTCAACGGAAGATGATAGACCGAGAAGGCACAATGAATCACTCTCCTGGGGGTTAGCATCAGCCATGATGATGAAAGAAAAAAGGGTTCTCACAGACAATTAGAAGAGAGCAGTTTTGTTTTGGAGACGTTGAAATTAACAACCCATTCATTGCCCTAGTTAACAAATGAGTGTATGTTTTTGTGTACATCTGTTTGTGTGTATGTGTGTGTTCGCGCGTGTATGTGAGTACGTGTGAGTGTGAGTGTGCGTGTACTTATGCATGCACACGTTTTTTATAGAATGCTGCAGAGGCGTGGTTGTTCTAGGTTATAAGAATGTCAATGCGTTTTCTTGGAATTGTATGGAATTCTATGTTGCTATTTTAATAACATAGAATTATTGCTCTCCACAAATTCCTATCTTTTTACCTTTGGAGCTCTTAGTTCCCCCCTCTATGTCTTGCACATGCTCGTTAGATATGTAACTCGCTGTTTCCTCCTACATCTATTAACTTTAATATGTCTAGTGAGTGTCAAATTCTCCTAACCCTCTTTTTTTCATTATGTGTCCCAGATATTTCAACTCTTTCTTTCTGATTCTAAGTATAATTGTCTTTTTGTTAACATTTTCTCTAAAACTTCGTCGTTGCTCACATGTTACGTCCATGGTATCCTCAGCATCCTTCTGTAGAGGCACATCTCTGTTGCTACAAGACTGTGAGGAAATTGTCCAGCATTCGCTGACATATAGGTGAACTGATATCACACAACAGCTCAGCCCTTTTTTCTTCGTTTCCAGTTAAATTTTCCTGTTTCTTAATACTTTTTACATTATTTAGACTATTGTCCTCATCTTTGTCACCATATTTATTACAACGTTTCGGTCGTTGTACGCTCCGGCCTTCTTCGGGTGGTTGAAATGTCGAACTGAACCCTTTATTTCGCTCACTGGGATAGACTGTTCTAGTTCCACGTGCCATGTTTAATGGATGTCAGTTATCAGTTAATTCCCCTCTCCAAGTTCTCCACTGCCTTAACCGAATATTGAACTCACACTCTTTGGGTCCTGTCAATGGATCTAACCAACGCCTTTATCCACTGTGCCATGTGTCCGGTTAAGGCTGAAACGTTGTAATAAATATGGCGACAAAGATGAGGACAATAGTCCGAATAATGTAAATAGTGTACATAATACCTCATCTCATAAATATAGACAGATTCTTAATACTTTGCTTAACTTTTGGAAGGCATCTTTCTCTATGCCATTGCAACTTCAGATTTCAGTGTCACGTTTTCTGTCGTCTCTTAAAACACTTCACAATACAAAACCTTTATTCTAGAAACGAAACCCAAAATTATCATTCCGTTTCTTGCGAGCATTTACTTTCAAAAT
This sequence comes from Acanthosepion esculentum, assembly GCA_964036315.1. Classification (NCBI taxonomy): domain Eukaryota; kingdom Metazoa; phylum Mollusca; class Cephalopoda; order Sepiida; family Sepiidae; genus Acanthosepion; species Acanthosepion esculentum. The sequence goes on along the minus strand of OZ038489.1, from coordinate 16,087,839 downwards.
TCTTTTCGTGTAAAGTTCTACCTTATTTTTTTATAAGATGCAGTAATAACTTTAAGTTTTAAGTTGAGCGGAAAAACCAAAGAACCTACTTTCGACAGAACGAAAATATTGTTTTTCCTTTCAAATTAATGGCTGGATGAATGATTTCTTGGAAAGCACGACACCCAATTAACACCACACATGCCGTCGGACCACTGGCGAGGCACAAGAGAAATGTGCTAGAAATTCTTCGATCCATCAACTATTCATTTGGTGAAACGAACATCCTCGAAAACACTGACAGTCATTAGTTCACGGTTTCCTGTCATTCTTTCCGCCATTCTGGTGACACGCTTTGCCGACAATTCAAAGTCACGTTACCACAAGAGACTGACGAGAATTTACGAGATTAATGAGACAAGATTCAAGGAGCTCTTTCAAAATTCGATCTGTTACGTCTATAAAGACAAAAAAGTAAAACAAAATGGCGCTTAACATTTTCAATGACTCTCATTAATCAATCGTAGCTGCCAAACAATTTATCCAATCCGACGACACTCACAGAAATGCACACACGCACACACACACACACACATGTATGGACATGTGGCAAGGATGAGTGATGATCGCATACCAAAAGTTCTTTTTTGCAGTGAACTCCATTGTGGCCATAAAATGTTGCTAGACCATGGGTCAGGTATAAAGATAAACTAAAAAGCAACCTTTCTTACGTCAATATTCCATTTATGATCTTTGAAGAGGTGGCTATGAAGAGATCAGAGTATTGTTCTAGCTGCTATTCAGGAATAATGTACCATCAAGAAGTAAGCATCAGTCGACTACGTGGAATACGAAAGCAAAATAAGACATGAAACAGTGTTCCGGTTGCACTGGGATACAATACATTCTCCTGTACTGTTTGCGGTCCTTTCTGCAATTCTCGAACCGGTTTCAAAAGTCACGCCCGTAATAGGCATGAAGATAATTAGATCATGATGGACTCTCTATAAACCTTTTTATGTTTATACATTCTTTTTATAGATACAAATATTTAAGTAAATGCTCTGTTTATAATAAACAGTATTAACAACATTTACCGGCCTGAATGTCCGAGAAAATTTCATAGAAAATATGCTTCCTCTGACAGGAATCGAACCAGTATCCTATAAGGAACCGTCCTATAGCCTGACGTGCTTTTACCGATATGGCCACAGAGGTGCGTTTCGGTTAGCAAGGTCGATGTTACTGTTTTTAAACTACAATTCTCCATGATTTTCTCGCGTACATTCATATCTGCTCGATGTGTATCCAAATGTAAACAAATGACGTCACACATTATGAAATGGACAAAGACCGACAATTATTTTTAAGACATATTTTTTTATAAAAAGAACGTATAAACATAAAAAATACGGACTTTGTCCATTTCATAATATGTGATATATATATATATATATATATATATATATATATATATATATATATATTACTGAAGATAATGAGACAGAGTAGAAAACTTTTACAGACAATGCGTTTCGCCTTTGTGTGGTAGGCGTCTTTAGGTCAGAATGGAAGACTAACCTGTGTGTAAGGAAAGTGTGTTGGAATTTTTTTGGTAGTGGTAATAAATAACCTGATCAGATACTAGGGTCAGAAAGTGTTTGATTATTCCCCTCCGAGTAGATCTCTGCTTCTTCACTCAATTTGAGTCGGTGTTGGTGTTTGGGCAATTATTTTCCTTTTCACCTGGCTACTTCCAGGTATGGAAACATTTTACTTCGTTCTAAGTCGTCACTTTCTTTCAATGTGTCCCACACATATACACACACACCCACTCACACAAAAACTCACGCACACAAACATATACCTTCTAGCAAACAGACCATCAATTCTTACACATATATTCATACAAACGCGTTTATTTCAATACGGCCATCGTAGAATGATTACGTTTGTGTTTGAAAATGTTAATGAAAGAAGATGCTTTTATACACACACACACACACACACCTCTCTCTCTCTCTCTCTATATATATATATATATATATATATATATATATATTATCGAGGTCCCACCCCTCATATCACCTCAAAGTTCTAGAGTCCTTGTATATCAGATCCCGTGGGCTTTCCCTTTGTAAACAGAGGGAATGCTTAATGGGTCTGAATATTATTAGACTCTAGTTTTCTTGAAATTCATATTTTTCCCTCCATTGGTTATCATTAATATCAATTAAATTTACACGTTTATTTTTTATATCCCAGAAATAAACTTGATACGGCTGCGACGAAACCGGTTGCGTTTTTTAGCTTTTAAAATATACATTAAAATGCCATATAAATTATGCTTATTCCTAGCTATCCTTAAATATTGTACTACAAAAAACATATATATATATATATATATATATATATATATATATATATATATATATATATATATATATATATATATATATATATATATATATATATATATGTATGAAGCACTCCGGCTGATTGGCATTTGTTTACATTCGTAAAAACAATACGCTAGATTTAGTTGTTTCTCTCTCTGTCGAATGAAGATAACTCAGTGGTAGAAACTCTGCCTGACACCAAATCGTTTGGGTTTCGATCCGGGCTTTAGGTATTCGGATGTCTAGTCGCACTGAGGAGCCGTGATACATCGAAACAGTACTGTCTGCGAATGGAATATATATATATATATATATATGTGTGCGTGTGTGTGTGTGCGCGAATGGCAAATGTGCGTGCGTGCGTAAAAATTTCCCAGAATTAACCTGTAGAAAAAGACAATATGTATAAAGGAAAAACACCAATAGGAAAACTGTAATTTCAGCCACAGTGGACGAAACATGTCGGCTAACACTACAGTTTTCCAATTGTCTTTTTTTTATATATATATATATATATATATATATATATATATATATATATATATATATATATATATATATATATATATATATATATATATATATGTATATATATATATATATAGATAGATAGATAAATAGAAATAAATATTCGTAGGTTCAGCCTTCAGTGCATTGTGGTTTCGTTTCTTAATAATACGTTCTCTGCTGAGCAATGCATTATAGCTAATATTTACCGAATTCTTGTATTCTTGAAAATTTTATAGAATGTTATTCTCAGGAAAATGCTTGTTTAATAACTCAAAAAATTTAAACGAGGGGTGGGGGCAGGCCAAAAAAGTTTTCTTTTCTCAAATTGATGTGACATTTCGACATTTCAGTAACCCACTTTTTATCGCTCTCTCCTTCAAACACCGGCTGGCAATCATGTTATATGTGCCGAACATGAATTGCGTGACAACCGAAACTCGATGATTTTTGGTGTTTTATCAACAACACGCTTGAGGTGGTTTGACTTAACATTAACAGATGTTAACTTGCAATTCGTTTCTTATACTGTGCCGCCATTCTTTCGTTCAGATTTAATTTTACATCTCCGTACTCGACGCTTTTCAAACCAGTTTCTTTAAACAATCGAAATAGCTTTTCTCTAACTAAATCAATATTTTCTGTTGTTCTCAATAAATATAAAGCCATTATCGTCTCTATTATTTTATTATTTTTGTGTAGCATGCACCAGCTCGCAAAACGCCCCATCAAATGAACCCATTGTAATATCAAAGTTAACATCTTTTAGGTAATTTTCAACCACACGTTGACAACATAACATAATACAGATTTACGGCAATGCTTAACCATTTACATCTAGTCTCAACCCTCTTCTGAAGAACCACATTTCTCATCTCTGTCAATAAAGCAGGTTTGGGTCACACTAAAATCATACGAGAACAACATTTTAAATATCTAGGTAGTGTTTTAACAAAAGACGTAAAGTGCGACATTAAAATCCGATGGCGAATTCGAATAGAAAAAGATACCTTAAAAAACCTAAGCAAAATATTAAGAACCAGGAAAATGTCATTGAGAAGTTTGAAAAAGTTTGCAGTTCAGTTCAGTTCCAGTTGAGTTGGAGAATCGCGCCTCGCAGAAGCGGGGCACAAGATTCCACGTCTTTTGGACTTTAGACTTCCCACCAGAAGCAAGTTTTATCGAAGATCGACTTAGATTTTTAACCAGAAGCATGTTTTACCGAATATCAACCAGAAGCAAGTTTTAATGAATATCAACCAGAAGCAAGTTTTACTGAATATCAACCAGAAGCAAGTTTTACTGAATATCAACCAGAAGCAAGTTTTACTGAATATCAACCAGAAGCATGTTTTACTGAATATCAACCAGAAGCAAGTTTTACTGAATATCAACCAGAAGCAAGTTTTACTGAATATCAACCAGAAGCATGTTTTAATGAATATCAACCAGAAGCAGGTTTTAATGAATATCAACCAGAAGCAGGTTTTACCGAATATCAACCAGAAACAAGTTTTACTGAATATCAACCAGAAGCAAGTTTTACTGAATATCAACCAGAAGCATGTTTTAATGAATATCAACCAGAAGCAAGTTTTACTGAATATCAACCAGAAGCAAGTTTTACTGAATATCAACCAGAAGCAAGTTTTACTGAATATCAACCAGAAGCAAGTTTAACTGAATATCAACCAGAAGCAAGTTTTACCGAATATCAACCAGAAGCAAGTTTTACTGAATATCAACCAGAAGCAAGTTTTACTGAATATCAACCAGAAGCAAGTTTTACTGAATATCAACCAGAAGCAAGTTTTACTGAATATCAACCAGAAGCAAGTTTAACTGAATATCAACCAGAAGCAAGTTTTACTGAATATCAACCAGAAGCAAGTTTTACTGAATATCAACCAGAAGCAAGTTTTACTGAATATCAACCAGAAGCAAGTTTTACTGAATATCAACCAGAAGCAAGTTTAACTGAATATCAACCAGAAGCAAGTTTTATTGAATATCAACCAGAAGCAAGTTTTACCGAATATCAACCAGAAACAAGTTTTACTGAATATCAACCAGAAGCAAGTTTTACTGAATATCAACCAGAAGCAAGTTTTACTGAATATCAACCAGAAGCAAGTTTTACTGAATATCAACCAGAAGCAAGTTTTACTGAATATCAACCAGAAGCAAGTTTTACCGAATATCAACCAGAAGCAAGTTTTACTGAATATCAAACAGAAGCAGGTTTTACCGAATATCAACCAGAAGCAAGTTTTACTGAATATCAACCAGAAGCATATTTTACTGAATATCAACCAGAAGCAAGTTTTACTGAATATCAACCAGAAGCAAGTTTTACTGAATATCAACCAGAAGCATATTTTACTGAATATCAACCAGAAGCAAGTTTTACTGAATATCAACCAGAAGCAGGTTTTACCGAATATCAACCAGAAGCATGTTTTACTGAATATCAACCAGAAGCAAGTTTTACTGAATATCAACCAGAAGCAGGTTTTACCGAATATCAACCAGAAGCAAGTTTTACTGAATATCAACCAGAAGCAAGTTTTACCGAATATCAACCAGAAGCAAGTTTTACTGAATATCAACCAGAAGCAAGTTTTACCGAATATCAACCAGAAACAAGTTTTACTGAATATCAACCAGAAGCATGTTTTACTGAATATCAACCAGAAGCAAGTTTTACTGAATATCAACCAGAAGCAAGTTTTACCGAATATCAACCAGAAGCAAGTTTTACCGAATATCAACCAGAAGCATGTTTTACTGAATATCAACCAGAAGCAAGTTTTACTGAATATCAACCAGAAGCAAGTTTTACCGAATATCAACCAGAAGCAAGTTTTACTGAATATCAACTTAGATACCAAAAGCAGTTTATTGCTTGCTTAATTTATGTTTCATAAGTTATTGCCTTCCATAATAATATTGGTCGACTTCTTAATTATTCTCTTGCCTTCTATCAACTCTCTCTGGAACTGGTATTTCATTTTCTAAACCTAATCAAGCACACACACACACACACACATACACACACACACACACACACACACACACACACATACATACATACGAATTTTGGAGTAACTTATTTTTTTAAATTTACGGTTGTTAAAGGCACGGCAAAGATTCATAATTGAGGGTTTCCAATGATACCGATAAATCCATTCATATAGACAAGGGGTGGTAGGGGGTTCAAATTTTAATTTTCGTTGTATCAGTTAATAGTTACATTTGAAAGCGGCGTTATGTTTAGAGATCAGGGTAGGGATGTATCTTTCAACAAATTCGCCTGACGAGGAAATGGAACTAATGTCTTTGGTTTAATAACAAAATTAAAATTAGGGCTTTAGCTTCCATTTCTGAAACATGGTATCACTGTGTAGCGAAAAAAACATATTTTAAATCAATTAATTTATAATATTAATGCTCTGTAGATTTACATTGAGCACTATTGTGTAAAAATAAAAATATCTATAAGAACACCGGATTTTATATCTTACTGTTCTTTCTTTTTATTTATATATATATATATATATATATATATATATATATATATATATATATATATCACTATCACCATAA
>OZ038489.1:16038648-16081148 GCA_964036315.1 Acanthosepion esculentum | reverse complement strand
TATATATATATATATATATATATATATTAAGCTTCGTGTAAACGGGGCCAGAATGTTCTAATCGTGTTCAGAAAATAAGAAAAAGTCCAATAATAAATAAAATGTATTAATAATCATCGTTAGCACGAAAATGAACTCCCTCTTGAAAATGGATTATGTATTGACCGATATATATATGTGTGTGTGTGTGTGTGTGTGTGTGTGTGTGTGTGTGTGTGTGTGTGTGTGTGAAAAAATAATCTTACTGTATGGTATATTTATGGGAAAAAAGGCTGAATATCAGCGTCGACAGCCTGTTTTATGCTTAAACGCAATCTTCAGACTCGACTATTTATATATGATGGGCAATAATGCATTATAGTATAGAAAAGTTTATTTTTGTTAATTTAGATTTGTTTCTTATTTTTATTTTGTTTTCGCGGTGTGTTGACTTATTTGTTTAGTTTAAAGTGTTGGCTTTGTCTAAAGTAAGTTACACCATCTGCGTTTTATTCAGTCTTAATGTATCTTACATCATCTGCGATGTATACAGTGTTAAATTATGTTACATTATCTGCGTTATATACAGTGTTAAAGTATGTTATATCATCTGAGTTGTATACAGTGTTAAGGTTTGTTACATCGTCTGCGCGTTGTATACAGTGTTAAAGTATGTTACATCATCTGCGTCGTAAACAGTCTTAAAGTTTGTTACATCATCTGCGCGTTGTATACAGTGATTAAGTATGTTACATCATCTGCGTCGTATACAGTGTTAAAATATGTTACATCATATGCGTTGTATACAGTGTTAAAGTATGTTACATCATATGCCTTGTATACAGTGTTAATGCATGTTACATCATCTGCGTTGTATATAGTGTTAAAGTATGTTACATCATATGCGTTGTATATAGTGTTAATGTATGTTACATCATCGGCATCGTATACAGTATTAAAGTATGTTACATCATCAGCGTTGTATACAGTGTTAAAACATGTTACATCAGATGCGTCGTATACAGTGTTAAAGCATGTTACATCATCTGCGTCGTATACAGTGTTAAATTATGTTACATCATCTGCGTCGTATACAGTGTTAAAGCATGTTACATCATCTGCGTCGTATACAGTGTTAAAGTATGTTACATCATCTCCTTCATATACATTGTTAAAGCATGTTACATCATCTGCGTCGTATACAGTGTTAAAGAATGTTACATCATATGCGTTGTATACAGTGTTAATGTATGTTACATCATCTGCGAAGTATACAGTACATATAGTTGTATTTTTATGATAATGTCATAAAAGGTATTCGCTCGCTTTTAGTTTTTGATTTTTAAGTAAATAGTAAAAATTTCTTTTTGTGTCTGCATTTTGAGATAAAATGAGACACACCCCAAATGAAACAAATAAACAAATCAAGTAAATAATAAACAAATTAAAAACTACGAATGTACACATAAACACAATTAAATATTATAATAATAATAATAATAATAATAATAATAATAATAATAATAATAATAATAATAACAACAAAAATAATTAAGTATTCAATAATAAATAACGAACCAAAATTTAAGACTATAACATATCTACGAATAACCGCGTTCGGGTCCACAATTATTTCTACTTAATAACCTCTAGAAGAATTTGAAACATAACCGTTAATTTACAATTATATATGTTGTTTTTTATTTACAGTTACGTATTTTATTTGGCACCTCGGGCATCTTTTCTTTATATGGTAAATATATATATAATAGTAAAGCTATTGATATTTACTTTTTAATTCCATATATATATAACTATAGCGCTGAAAGAAATAACCTCAAACGAGAAAGAATTTTAAATTAATGAGTGAGGAAATTGAATGAAACTCACAACAAACACCAAAAAAGAAATTAAAAACATTAAAAACAAGAAGAAAACCATTAAAAAATGATTTAAGGATAATTTAAAGAATAAAAAGCCAGAAAAGCGTATTGGCTAGCAGGAAACTATTTGAAGAAATTGGTGTTGCTATGGTAAACCAAAATGCGGATGGTTAAGAATATTGGTTAAACCATCCAACTTACCACATTTAAGCAAACACTACAAAGAGAAATATTTAATTTGGTTGAAGAAGTACATGAAAACTAATTACTTAACAGTAATTGATGAATGTAGAGCTACATTGGATAAACCTGATGGCTGGATTAGACTTTGGATTCATCATGGTAATTTTTAACTGACACGACTTAAAAGAGAACAGAGGGAGACTGTGTACTGTTTTGGAGTACAAACTTATAGGTCCCTGGAAAGTTGACGAGGATGTCAAGATAAATGATGTCAAGATAAATGTAGATAATTATTGTAAGTTCTTTGAAAAGATGTGTGTTTATTCGTGTCTATGAGGCATTAAGCGAAAATGCATCTTTATGCAATGTTCTCTGAGGTTCTGCAAAACAGTCAAAAAGAGTTTGAAATTAATGGAATGGCGCCGAATCTCTCCAGAGATTAATGCAATAGAAAACATGGCCATTTCTTAAAAGATATGTGTAAAGAATGGAAAATGATACTGAAGCAAAGCACTCTGGGAAGCAATAAAAACTACTGCAAGATGAAGGCTGTGAAAATTCGGATGGTCATTGTTTGTAGTTGACTGAAATAGTCGGTAAAACTTTTTTATCTTTTGGAATCAGTCAAGATAATAAACACAACCGATAAATTCTTCGGGAAACTCAATTCTTGCTTTTGTTGATTTTTTTCTTATTTTCATTTCTGTGTGGCAGTCTTTGCCATTTTAACGACAGGAAATCAAAGAATATTCTTCGATTTCTCTCACACACACAGATTATTACGAGCAATATATATATATGTGTGTGTGTGTGTGTGTGTGTGTGTGTGTGTGTGTGTGTGTGTGTGTGTGTGTGTGTGTGTGTGTGTAAAAATTCCGATATAACTAAAAAATATATCTGCAAGATGAGAGTATAAATAAAGACAAGGAAAACTTATCATAGTCGACGCATTTCGTCTTCTGAGGAAATTTTATCAAAGCAAATGGGTTTTATTTTGCAACAAGTATTTGCACACAGAAGTAAAATGTCGTTTGTTTTTCAGAATTTTTAAGTTTAAAATATTGCTCATAAATATATGGCAGCTGGTATATTGAACCGCCAACAAATATTGAATGACGAAAGACAACAACAAAGAAAATGAAGATTTGAGTAAAACAATATATTGCAAGTTTATTTTTGTTAAAGAAAAATACATCAACAAAAATAATGTTACAGTTGCAATAGGCCAAAAATAATGCAGAAGTTGAGAATAGCGTTGTCCTGAGAAGGACAGTTTTTGTAGTCGCCGAGGAGCGTTTTCCCGAAAAGGGCAGTTTCGTGGAGAGCCTTAGTTACTGAAGAGCATAGACGTGAAAAAGACAGTTGAAGATGTTTGTTCGATATATAAACAAAGAAGATTGAAGAAGCATATAAACAAAACTTAACTTTCTGCTACGGACATTTATTCCTTTTACGTTGATTGTATCGAAACAAAGTTAAATGTCTTGTTGCGGGTGGTATATTGGTCCGCAAACAAATATTGACAGGTGGAAGACAACAACAAAACAAACGAAGACTTGAGGGGAAAATATATTGCCAAGTTTATTTTTGTTAAAGTAAAATACATAAACAAAAATAATGTTACAGTGCACTAGGCCCAAAATAACTCTGCAAGATCGTGTAGAAGGTGAGAATAGCGTTGTCCTGGGAAGGACAGCTTTAGTAAACGTTGGGGAGGGTTGTCCTGAAAAGGACCGTTTTGTGGTCACTGGAGGGGAAGGCCTGAAAAAGGCAGTTTTGTGGGTGCTGAAGAGCATTTTCTTGAAAAGAACACATTATTACACAACGTTGGCAAAGATATCTGAAGCGGGAAGCCTGCTAGAGCTAGCTGTAGCGGAAGGAGCTGGAGATGTCTGCAGCGGCAGGAGCTGGAGATGGCTGTAGCGGCAGGAGCTGGAGATGGCTGCAGCGGCAGGAGCTGGAGCTAGCTGTAACGGAAGGAGCTGGAGATGGCTGCAGCGGGTGGCCTACTGGAGATGACTAGAACGACGGTCAATGGCAAGCTGGAACTGTTGCTTATGACTGGAGTTGCTTTTCCATTTTTTTCCAATAAAACATAATTGGAGACCAAGGCCGTCATGCTTCTAGTGCCCGGATGTCCGAAATAAAATCGTTTAGAAATCTGCAAGATCAATGGAAGAATTACACGTTCCCAAAAATGAATGCAGCTGTTGACTTTGGATAAGAAAGATTAACAGTGGAAGAAAGGTTGGGGAGCTTTTTGTCAGGACATACTGCTGGCCACTTTGTACCGTTGTTGTGAGTTATTCTCTGTAACAATGGATCAGAAAACGTAGCTTCCTGAACAATTCCTAAAGTATCTGTCTATATTTCTGAGCTGAGGTATTATGTACATTATTTACATTATTCGGACTACTATCCTCATCTTTGTCGCCATATTTATAAATAACGTTTTGGCCGTTGTACGCTCCCACCTTCTTCAGGTGGTTGGAATATCGAACTGAACCATTTATTTCGCTCACTGAGGTAGACTGTTCTAGTTCCACATGCCATGTTTAATGGATGTCAGTTATCAGTTATCTCCTGTTAATTCCCATCTGAAAGTTCTCCACTGCCTTAACTCCTCAAGGACACATGGCACAGTGGATAAAGGCGTTAGTTAGATTCGGTAACAGGACCCAAAGAGCGTGAGTTCAATACCCGGTTAACCATGACACTGTGGATAAAGGATAATTCCAACCACCTGAAGAAGGCCGGAACGTACAACGGCCGAAACGTTGTAATAAATATGGCAACAAAGATGAGGACAATAGTCCGAATAATGTAAATAGTGTAAATTCCTAAAGTGTCTGACTCTGTACTTAAGGTGACTGTGGGCACTGAAATAATTTTCTGATTCCACGTATAGTACTGAAACAACTGAACCCTTTGGTTGTTTCTGATGCGCATTTATAAGTTTGAATAAGGCATCTGTATGATCAAATGAATTTATTGATTGGTAGTTGATTGTAAAGTCTTACTCCAAGAGCATGCTGATCCATCGTTGCAAAAGAGTGGAAGTATGAACAAGAAAACCATTCTTGGAACCAAAAATGTTAACGAGGCTGAAATGATGTCCATAAAGTATCTTATGAAATTTCCAACGCTTCCTTCTCAATTTGACAATAGTTTCGTTCAGTGGGTGTCAATGACCTTGATCCATGAGCAATGGCCTTCTGACTGTTCTCGGGAAAATGATGTCAAAAGATGAATTATTGTGTGTGAAAAGCAAGTCGGAAGAAAGTAAAGATTTGATTTTCGTAAAAGCTGAGTAGCAATCTGTTGACCAGTTCTATCGAAAATCCTTTTCGTAAAAGCAGAGTAGGAATATGTTGACCAGTTCTATGGAACATCCATTTGGTAAAAGGTGAGTAGCAATCTGTTGACAAGATCCATGGAACATGCATTTAGTAAAAGCAGATTAGGAATCTGTTGACCAGTTGCACAGAACATCCTTTTGGTAAAAGCAGATTAGGAATCTGTTGATCAGTTCCATGAAACATCCTATTGTTAAAAGCAGAGTAGTAATCTATTAAACAGTTCCATGGAACATCCTTTTGGTAAAAGGTGAGTAGCATTCTGTTGACCAGATCCATGGAACATCCTTTAGGTAAAAGCTGAATAGCATTCTGTTGACCAGTTCCATGGAACATCCTTTTGGTAAAAACAGAGTAGCAATCTGTTGACCAGTTCTAACGAAAATGCTTTTGGTAAAAGCAGATTAGGAATTTGTTGACCAGTTCCATGGAACATCCTATTGTTAAAAGCAGAGTAGTAATCTATTAAACAGTTCCACGGAACATCCTTTTGGTAGAAGCAGAGTAATAATCTATTCAACAGATCCATGGAACATCCTTTTGGCAAAAGCAGAGTCGCAATCTGTTAACCAGTTCCATGGAACATCTTTTTGGTAAAAGCAGTTTAGAAATCTGTTGACCAGTTCGATGGGAAAAACTTTTGGTAAAAGCAAAGTAGTAATCTATTGACTAGTTCCATGGAACACCTTTTTGGTAAAAGCAGTGTGGGAATCTGTTGACCAGTTCCATGATACATCCTTTTGGTAAAATCAGAGTGGCTATCTGTTGACCAGTTCCATGGACCATCCTTTATCCAAAAGTTGTTTCAGATCAGCACTAATACGGCGGAGTTCTGGCAAAAAAGCCTAAAAAAGAACTTAATATCGAAATATTAACCGGTGCTATTATGTTTTTGATGGCAGAAATATTTTCCGGGTCTGGTTGTCGACCATTCTTGTCAAAATTAAATCCGAGTTACTTAATCGATGTCCGAAAGAATTCACATTTTTCTTGTCTCACATGAAATCCATATTGTTTACTCCGTTCGAAAATAGATGCTTTAGAATTTCGTCCTGGGTTTAATTGGGACCTTTGTGACAGAAACAGTAATCTATTTTCTGCAGCTGTCAACTTTAAAAGTTGAAGACACAGAATTTGAGTTTGGCCATTTTCAGTACGGCTTTTTTTAGCGAATTTTTGCCGAATTTAATTTAAAACTTGCTTTTGAATTTAATTTTAAGGTTTTGCTTCCAGGTGACGACAAAAACTTTCCTTATGCATGCGTTTGTGACACATTTGACATGGATGTCTCTTGAAAGGATAGAAGCTTGTCTAGTGCCATTCACCATAAGACCAACATGAAGTGGGAGAGATTTCTCTTGATAAGTTTGATGGTTTTTTTCCAATCCGAACGTTGCTGGTTGTAGATGAATTTGAAAGTGAGCGCTGATGTTTAAAATTCATAAGCTTATGGCATTCTACCGTAAGAGGTTTTACTATAACAGCTTTTTATCCTGTCTCGGTTTGGATAACAGCCGTGTACGAACATCAGAGTCGTGTGGAGATTGAAGGCCAGTGATGAAGATGATACATTTCAATTGATCTTCAGTAAATGACTGAAGTTGAAATTTCTCCAATGTGTAGATTTATGTGGTTTGGGGTATGTCTTTTCTTGGGTGGTGGAAGTTTCGTGATTGTTGTTGGTGGTGGAAAAGTATTCCCTTAATTTGATGTTGCGGAGAAAGTCGTAACATAAATCTATAGGGTCGAGATTTTTAGACGGGCAAAAAAAAAAGTCCTTTTGATAATAATGTTCGTTCTTTAGTTGTTGGTTTGTAGTTGTATAACATGATGTAGCTGCGTTGTGAAGTCAGAGTGGATGTGGATGTGTCGATGAATAAGGCGAAGAAGTTTGTTAACCTGGATAAGGTTGTGTGTGTAGTTGAGAGGTTTCAGAAACTGGTCATTGTTGATTAAATTGCATATCTTGTACTTTCGCTTGAGGCATAATTTAAGATGTTTGTTGTATATGATTTGTAGGGCGTGTAACACTTCGGTGGAGTGGTTGAATTCTAGTGAATTCCGGACTTAAAACCTTAAATTCCGTGTTTAATTTCTGTCATGTGGTTAATTATTAATATTAAATAAATGTTTTTCGTACTGATTACATTGGTACCCTTTCGTTTGCCCTTATTTTATTAACCATCTTATCAATTCAACATACTATAGAAAGCACACGTAAACTCTTTCTTCTAATTATATATATATATATATATATATATATATATATATATATATATATATATATATTATTTTGTATGTGCAGTACTTAGTGGAATACACTCAATACCAGCGATAGAACTAACATATTCAGTTATATGGGTATGAGTTTGTCACCCTGGGTCTCACGCTTTTGCGATCATCAGATTTATTTTTTAAAATAAATAGATCTAATTTTTAAAAATAAACCAATTTGTCTGATGATCGCAAAAGCTTGAAACCAAGAGTCATATATATATATATATATATATATATATATATATATATATATATATATATATATATATATATATATATATCCGATGCGGTGGGAACGAAAGTAATCTATAAAATATACAAATTCTAACGTTCGCAGCATTCATTCAAAAAAGGGCTCAATACATGTAGCAGAGCGATAATTATTTATTTATTATAATTTTATCATATAGACAAAACCATTTTACTCACGATAAAGATGCAATATGATAAAATTATAATAAATAAATATTGTCTATATGATAAAATTATAATATATATATATATATATATATATATATATATATATATATATATATATATATATATATATATATATATATATATACTTTCTTTTTTTGCTACCGTTTCCTTTTTGTTTCACTTCTTCGTTTTCTTCGTGTCGATCTCAGCAGAGCGAATGTTGGCCAACATCTCCAGCGATGCCATTTCTTTTAGCGACACTTTGGAAAAGCTCCCCACGACAAGACAGTAAAAAGTAATTCTATTTTCTATTCTTCATAAAATACTACGATAACTCTGGTTTTTGGTATTGTTATTATCAGTCGCCATCTTATAAATTAGAATTCTATGGATGTCTACCACAGCTTGCTAAATTTATCTGGCAAGTTCTTATTAGTCAAGTGAGTTTGTTTCTCACTGGGTGTCTTCCCGGCGCTGGAATTGTGCCAGTCTTAACTAAACTTAGTCATTACCAACGCCAAGCGGTTGTCAGGGAGATGTGTCTACTGTTACAGTTAGTGAGTTCAAGGCCCAATGACGATTTAAAACTGTATTGTAAATCCTTGAGATGTATTAGAGTGATTTTCCAAGCGTAGCTTAGATGTGGCACAAGGCCGAAAGTATGGGGTACCCAATGAGGAACGAAATCACTACTCAGTCGTAATTGTTCTAGCAAGACAAGCTTGCTAACCACTACACCGCCTCGAGGTGCCCTTGAGATGTATTATATCGCAAGAGGAAAGATCGAAAAGTAATTTTTAATTAATGACGATTAAGTAACCATTTTCTTATAATCAAAACTTATCTTAATATTTGTTGCTACTGTGAATTTTATATTTAAATATTTCATTTTCATTTCATATTATTTGGATTTTTTATCGCAATTTTTCAGGTTATTTTTAATAATTATATTTATTATTTAATCAGATCACAGTAAAAGTTCGTCTCCGATTTTCATTTTTTAATATAAAATGACCGCAATTTCACACTGGTGGTTGTTCTTGTGTCATACATGAAGTCAAGTTTTTAAAAAATAGCGTTATGACTTTCCTTTTGATGTTTCATCGTTTTGTACTGCGTTACGTTGATTTGGACAGGTGCGTGCCTGGAAAATTATCTTATATTAGATCTATATTTATATTTAGCTGGCAATTAATATTTCAAATGTTAATGAGGTTCTTTTAAACATTGAATGAACCAAATAAAAAAAAATAACATTGATAAAAATAAATTTGATTAAATCTGCCAATTTTAATACATGCGTATCGTGCATAAATTTATATAAGTTTTAAAAACATGAAAATATATTATGTGTTAATCAAAAAATGTTGGACGCTCTCCTCAACGATGAAGACGAGACTCGAGGCAACGGAGGTATGGTTCTACAGAAGAATGCAAAGGATATCATGGACCGAATGTATTGGGATAGCCAAAGATACATTCCAAAAGCTAGACAGAATATTACAAGACAAGGGGATTTCTTTGGTAACAAAGAAAAGAGTACTGAACTGCTACGTGACATCTGTCCTCTTTTACGGCAGCGAATGCTGGGCGTTCTCCTCAACGATGAAGACAAGACTCGAGGCAACGGAGGTATGGTTCTACAGAAGGATGCTTAGGATATCATGGACCGAATGTATTGGGATAGCCAAAGATACATTCCAAAAGCTAGACAGAATATTACAAGACAAGGGGATTTCTTTGGTAACAAAGAAAAGAGTACTGAACTGCTACGTGACATCTGTCCTCTTTTACGGCAGCGAATGCTGGGCGTTCTCCTCAACGATGAAGACGAGACTCGAGGCAACGGAGGTATGGTTCTACAGAAGGATGCTTAGGATATCATGGACCGAATGTATTGGGATAGCCAAAGATACATTCCAAAAGCTAGACAGAATATTACAAGACAAGGGGATTTCTTTGGTAACAAAGAAAAGAGTACTGAACTGCTACGTGACATCTGTCCTCTTTTACGGCAGCGAATGCTGGGCGTTCTCCTCAAAGATGAAGACGAAACTCGAGGCAACGGAGGTATGGTTCTACAGAAGGATGCTTAGGATATCATGGACCGAATGTATTGGGATAGCCAAAGACGTATTACGAGACAAGAGGATTTCTTTGGTAACAAAGAAAAGAGTACTGAGCTGTTACGTGACATCTGTGCTCCTTTAAAGCAACGAATGTTGGACGGTCTCCTCAAAGATGAAGAAGAGACTCGAGGTGGCGGAGATGTGGTTCTACAGAAGGATGCTGAGGATATCATGAACCGAGCGTGTGAGCAACGATGAGGTTTTGGAGAGGATGCAAACAAGGAGGAAGCTTATACTTAACATCAGGAAGAGGCAGCTGAAATTTCAGGGACACGTAATGAGAAAGGTGGACTTAGAGAATGTGATACTCACAGGTCGAACAGAAGGAAAGAGAGACAAGGGAAAGCAATGCATGACATACCTGGCGGACTTAAGCAAGTGGATGACTGAACGTGGTGTGGGGGGTGGCAGAGGGACGAAACTTATTGAGAGCTACAAGGAATAGGAGGAAGTGGAGAGCCATGATCGCCTACGTCCTGAAGAGACACGGCACATAAAACGAAAGAAATCCTAAAACAGATAAAGGATTATTTGAGTCAGTGAAACAGACAAGATCATAAAATCTGTCTATCTACCTGTCTGCCTGCCGTATATATATATATATATATATATATATATATATATATATATATATATATATATATATATATATATATATATATATATCTTTGTGTTCTCGTGGTGTTTACAACACTCAAGCGGCGTTGAAATCGACGCTTTTAACCAGAGAGTTTATTAATTTCGTCTCGCACTAGGAACTCTTCTTCCAGACAATATTTATATTTGGATTAGAAAAGAAAAGTT
This sequence comes from Acanthosepion esculentum, assembly GCA_964036315.1. Classification (NCBI taxonomy): domain Eukaryota; kingdom Metazoa; phylum Mollusca; class Cephalopoda; order Sepiida; family Sepiidae; genus Acanthosepion; species Acanthosepion esculentum. The sequence goes on along the minus strand of OZ038489.1, from coordinate 16,070,117 downwards.
AAAAATAACATCTATCTACAATCAAGATACATCAAGCCTTATTTTTAAAAGCTCACGGTAAACAAAAGTCTTTGTGTTAAATTTTTTGTCCTGTCGAGGGGAAAAAAGTACATCTATACACTAGCCACAAGTTTGTAACAAAAAATAAGTTAAACTTTCTTAACCACTCAAATCGTCAAATGCAATTTAATGTCATTGAATAGAATCTGATTTCATAATAACTTCGGAGTATAATCTTTCCCCTCAGCAAAGAAAAGAAAAATATGCTTGGGCAACTAACAAGAGAAACATTGGGGTCGCCATTTTGTCCCTTGCTGCTGGCGTCCATGCAAACAATCATTCAAACTACTACCTTTCTCTCTCTCTCTCCCTCTCTCTCCCTCTCTCTCCCTCTCTCTCCCTCTCCCCCTCTCTCTCTCGCTAAACAGTGTTTTTTTCTTGGCCATGAAATGAAAAGTGATAAGACAGAATGGGCGATAAAAAAAACGGCTTAAGAGCGACACATCCATTCACGAAGTCTTCAAAAAGAAACGAATCTACAAACAGACTTTCAAAGAAAACACGCTAAGCAGCACTCCCAACCCCAACAGGAAAAGCGTAAACGGGCACTCATGAGATATGAACGAACTAGATAGATAAATACGGACAGACAGGAATAGATAGATAGATAGATAGATAGATAGATAGATAGATAGATAGATAGATAGGAACAGACTGAAATAGATAGATAGATAGATAGATAGATAGATAGATAGATAGATAGGAACAGACTGAAATAGATAGATAGATAGATAGATAGATAGATAGGAAGGAAGGAAGGAAGGAAGGAACAGACTGAGATTATTAGTTAAGTTTAATATCTGTAAAAATCTTTTGAGAAATGAATCGATGTTGGAAGTTGGTTTTAAGAGGATGCCTATTTTAGTAACGGGATTATCAAGTTCTTCTTTAGTTCAGCGAATGTCAAACCTCACTGGGTAACTCACTATTACATTCTTGTGTCATAATTAGTCGAACAATGATATATCATATGTTTTTTTAAGAGCGGCTATTTCCCTAAAAACCCACAAGAACAAATCCATATAAAATTCCAAAGACAATGAACTATTTTTAGGTGTGGAAAATGTTAAACTAATTTGAACTTCTGACAAAATTATTGATATCAGAAGACGTTGGTCGGCGTTCAAATCCTGTTGAAGAGACTTTTTTGCGAACATCAAAAAATATTTTTCTTGAAATCTTCTCGTGTATATTTCTGTTTTATTTCCTAAAATATTTATTGATTTGTCTACTGTTCACTGGAATTATCACCGACATGTAAAGAACTAGGGAATAATCATAATATCCTCGTGAGCAGGTATTCTGTATCCACACAGCTCCTCCCCATTGCACTCATTGGATTAAGCTCAGAATTATGTCTGAAAGCTCCACACAAGCACAAAGGGAAGTATATCTTTGTTTTATTAATTATTTAAAAGGCGTTTGATAAAGAACGCCACAAAGAACTATTTGAACTGCTAGGTGAGCTTGATGTATTTGGGAAAGATCTAAGAGCAATCCAGAACTTATATTGAAAGGAAACCGCCTACACCAGGATAAAAAATCAATTCAGTAAATAGAAAAGGGCGTAAGACGAGGAATTGTTTTCTCATCGAACTTATTATTAACAGTGAGACGATTATAAGAGAATTAGATGTCCTACCAGGATTTATTATTGGCGGCCACAATCTTAACAATATAAGATATGCAGATGACACACATGGTGTTGATAGCAAACTCGGAAAGGAAAATACATGTAATAAAAGGAAAGCGAGAAGAAAGGACTAAACATATAAATGTAAGAAGACAGAATGTAGGGTCGTAAACAAAAGAAACAGCTCAACATACGAATTATATTCTAGAGAAAACAAAATTAAAAAAGTGAAAAAATTTTAAATATCGAGGAAATGTCTTAACTCAAAATAGAAAATTCGACACTGAAATCCGAAAAAGCATCGGGATAGGGAAAGATGCCTTCCAAAAGTTAAGCTAAGTATTAAGAGACATGAGAATTTCATTAGAAACAAATAAAAGAGTACAGAACTGTTATGTAATATCGGTCCTTTTGTATGGCAGTGAATGCTAGACAATCTCATTATCGAAGCGCCTTTGGGCACATCGCAATGGTTAGTAAGCTTGTCTCGCTATATCAGTTACGACAGAAAATTAAGTTCGATCCTCACTATGTGCCCCATACTTTCAGTCTTGTGCCACATCTAAGCTATGCTGAGAAAATAACCATTATCAAAGCGCTTTCCTTTCTCTGATCTTAGAACCTTAGATATGCAGAGGACAAGTGTTGATAAAAGACACAGAAAGGAAAGTACAGAAATTCTTACAGAAGGTAGCAAAGAGAAGCAAGAAGAAAGGAGCAAACATCAATTGTAAGGAGATAGAATTTATTGTTTTCATCAAAAGGAGCAGCCCCTGATGGCAACTACAGATTGGAGACGCTAAAATCAAACAAGTAAAAGAATTTGAATATCAAAGAAGTTTTTCTTTTTTTTAAACTGTTATAATGCTTGTATCAACTCATAGTCCAGGTTAATAATAATCCAAAAAGAGAATACTGGAACACAAGATTAGTGAAAAGAACTGTTTAATCACGTGGATTAATATTACAATACCAGCAAATATCATAATTAGTGTGACGACTGTGTGACTCCCTTCTTGCTTATGACTACTTTCAATGGAAGACTCCATATTCAACACTTTAGTATATTGAAAGTCAGTTGTCTTTCAACACAATGTTACAGCCACTCATATTTGAGAATAACCGTCTGCTAGGACGGCTAGCTAATCCCTAGTTGACGACGCTTGTTCAGGCGCGTTTTGTGTTTGTTACAACTGGAAAGTGAGTTCGATTTTCACTAAGTGCCCCATACTTTTGGTCTTGTGCCACATCTAAGCTATGCTTAGAAAATAGCCATTATCAAAGCGCCTTCCTTTCTCTGATCTTAAAAACCATATGCAGATGACATAGTGTTGACAGCAGACGCGGAAAGGAAACTACAGGAACTCCTACAGAAGGTAATAAAGAGAAGCTAGAAGAAAGGACTAAATATCAATTGTAAGAAGACAGGATATATAATTGTTAGCAAAAGGAGCAACCAAAGATGCGAACAACGAATTGATGACACCAAAGACAAAGCAAGTACACAAATTTAAAATGAAATGTTTATCGTCATACCCAGGACACAAATGTAGTTTATCGTCATACACAGGAAGGGTAAAAAGTGCAGTTATGTAGGAAAAATAATGCGATTGCAAGAAGACAGAATGCTATGGTTGTCAGTAAAGAAGAAGAGCTCACCATTATTAGAAATTGGAGATCTCAAAATCAAGCAAGTACACAAATTTAAATATCTAGGAATTGTTGTAACAGAGGAGAGAAAATGCGACACCGAATTCAGAAGGCACATGAGATAGCGAAAGATGCCTTCCAAAAGTTAAGCAAAGTATTAAAAAAAGTGTACTGAACTGTTATGTAATATCAGTATTCCTATATGGCAGCGAATGCTCGACAATCTCCATACTTGAGACTTGAGGCAACAGAAATGTGGTTCTACGGAAAGAAGCTGAGAATGCCGTGGACTGAAAGTGTAAGGAACGATGCCGTTTTTAGAGAAAAATGGAATCAAAAAGGACACTTATAGTTAGAATCAAAAGGAGATCATTTTAATTTCTAAGGCGTATAATGAGGAAAAAGGGTTTGGAAAATTTGACACGGGACATATTGAATGCAAAGAGGGACAGAGGAAAAGTACGAATAACCTACTTAAAGAGCTTGTGTAAATGACTGACAGAACAGGGATTATGAGAGATAGCAAAAAAAGAACAAGGAACAGGAAGTTATGGAGGACCATAATCGCCTACATTCTGAAGAGATACGGTACATAGAAGAAGATCGATTAAACTTGAGATCGAATCTCAGATTTATTGATTAAATGTTCATTTTTTTTAAAATCTGAATAGTCATGAAAATGAAACGTCAAATTTTGCAATATAAAAAAGAAAGTGAACCCATGTGAAGCGTTTGAAACAATTGACGGCTTTAAAGTTCGGTGGGTAGAGAATACGTACACTATTAATATGGACATTTCATGAAAAAGACAGATTTTCGTCAGCTTACTAAACTTAAACTACAAATGTCCCCTTACACGTTCTAGATTGAATAACACTAAGAGTCAATTCTCAGAACTCCAAGAAAAAATAAACTCCTGAAATCAGACTTTTATATACCGAATTACATCCACGCAGAATTATGAAGACTGAAATTAAAACTTGACAGTACATTGGTGAAGAGTTCCTAAGTATCCCACCTTTCCTTCTCCTCTGTGAATCCCAAAAAAGCTTTTGTCTTTTGTCTGCAAAGCTGTCTCGTTTGTATTACAGAGGGTCTGGAATGTCTCTTTACCGTCGTGCAAATATTATGTAGGTTTAATCTCTGGGTTCAATGGGTGTATTTCTTGTTCTGAGTTACAAAAACATCTCATGGTGCAACTTCATCTTGTAAAAGATTGGCTCGATTTCATGCGAAAAGGTTTACGGTGAAAGGCTAAAATGGCCGTCATCTCTGTCGTTTAATAAAAAAAAGAATTTAGATAAATATAAAGCATCTTTATCTGAAAATAAAAAATAAATATTACATACAATTCTCAAGCAAACCCGACCTCACGGTTAAGATAATTAAATTCTGTATTTTCATTCGGTTTTCGTCCGGCGTTCGAAGTCAGATAAATTCAAAAATGTTAAGAGAAAAAATATTTAAGGTAAACAAACTTTCTTCATTTCAAAGATTAACACTATACATTCTTCCTATTTTGCTGTCAGTACTACTTATGTCGTAGTAAACTAATCTTAATAAATGTCGAAAAATAAATATATGTGAGCGCTGAAAAGCAAAAAAGATAGGATTTTAATGGGCTTTAAATTCTGACGTGTGTCCTTTTGAAAAAGTCCTTCTGATTAAAAAGTCCTTCTGATTAAAAAGTCCTTCGGATTAAAAAGACTTCCTGATTAAAGAGTCTTCCTGATTAAAAAGTCTTCCTGATTAAAGAGTCGTTCTGATTAAAAAGTCCTTCTGATTAAAAATTCTTCCTGATTAAAGAGTCGTTCTGATTAAAAGGTTCTTCTAATTAAAATGTTCTTCTGAGTAAAAAGTCCTTTTGATTAAAAAGTTCTTCTGATTAAAAAATCTTTCTGATAAAAAGGTTCTTCTGATAAAAGGTTCGGATTAAAAGTCCTTTTGATTTTGATTAAAATGTCCTTCTGATTAAAAAGTTCTTCTGTTTCTCAGAAATGAAAGGAAAAATAAGTTGAGCCAAAATCAGTTTTGTCAAAACAAAATTTATTTTCTCGATTTTTTAAAATCAATATCCTCATCTATTTTTCTAAGTTTCACACAGTGCAGTGCAGAGTTTGGAACTAAAAATCGATTCTTGTAATCGCTGCCTTTGTTGCCCTGTGGTGTTGTTTTTTCTTCTTCAATCTGCCGTCTGCTGACATAGCCATGTCTACAATCCAGCAAATCTTTTTCTTTCCTCGCTTCCAATTATCGAATTTGGAATTCTTTTTTAATGCTGTCATTGATTTGTATCTTAAAGTCTCACAGAATCTTATTTATTGCGACATGCTATCATTTCTATGGATACCTTTTCTTTTACAATGGACTTCCTATTATGCTTTTTAGATCCCTTTAAAGCCAACATGTTCCATGCCCTACCCATAGGATTTATCACCCGAATTTTTACCACCGAAGCGGCCTTTTTTTCTATAGTTTTTTGTCTACTTACATATTCCCATATTTGGTCCTGAAGTATTTGTGCGGAGCTATAATAGGAAAAGATTTTTTTTTCACATTTTAAGTGCCCTCTGCATAACCACGAGCATACCTTCGAAATTCACCATGGAGCGTTTTTATTTATTTATTTTTAATGTTTCATGTTTCTTTTCGTTTGTTACTCTTTTTAATTTACAGTGTAACCCGGATATAAGAGACCCGGATATAAGAGAGAAACCCGGATATAATAGAGAAACCCGGATATAAGAGAGATTTTCTATGGTCCCAAATTAGAGCCTGTGTTAATGTGTATATAATAGACCAAACCCGGATATAAGAGAAATACGGATATAAGAGACTTCTTCTCCGGTCCCAACAACTCTCTTATATCCGGGTTACACTGTACCATAATTAGTCGTGCTTGAATCTTTTGTACTGGGCTGCACTAATAAGACATCGGTTTCATTTTTAGATATCCTCTGCATAAGCATTTTAAATACACCATGTAGAATTTTTCACGTCTTGGGTGGATTTTTCTGCATTTCTACGATTTGGCACTATTTTCACGGTGCCGATATAATTGCAACAGGCTGCAATTATGAGAGATCGATTCAACTTTTTAAGTGTCTGTATAGACGTGTGAATAGCTACGAGAAATTATATAGAGCTTTTCAATTGCTCATGAGGAGTTTCCTGCTTCCATATAACCTCCAGAACGTCGAGAATGTTGCACATTCATTAAATTCCTGATCCGTACACTCATCTAAACACTAAACTCCAGGCTGACAATTCCATTCCGTTTAAAATACAGGGTGTCCATAAAGTTCGTGTGCACTGTAAAAAATTTATAACTTTATTTGTATTTGCGATAAAAATAATTTGTAAAAAGGATTAGAAAGAAGTAAATCTATATTTTTTAAGGTTTTATTAAAATTTTATTTGTTTCCACATGTTCACCATCATTAGCAATACAAAAGGTAATACGATTTTGCAGTTCACGGAAAACATTTGCCAACTGATTTACAGTAATGCCTGAAATCACATTAGTTATTTTAGCTATACTTAAAACTATAAAACTTTATAACATTTTTTACAGATTATTTTTATCGCAAATACAAATAAAGTTATAAATTTTTTAAAGTGCACGCGAACTTTATGGATACCCTGTATATGAATTGTGTTGATGTAATCTCTAGAGTGTAGAGACTTAGCTATAGTCATTAAATTTCTGGCCAAGGTACCTGTCTGACATCAATATTTTTAATTCTTCTTATTCTTTCCGTTTTATGATGTCTGTTATGATATCTTTATATATATTTGTATATTTTATGGTATCTGTTATGATATCTGTTTGTATCATCTCCAAATTTTAATGACTTGTGCATTTTCATTAACTTCCAGTTCACCCATTCTAACCCTAACCTAAAGGCTAGTGATTCCTCTTCATCCTTCGTTTGTTTTTCTATATATAGGACATTGCTATGATTTCCATTGTGTAGAATAAAAATCAATGGTCAGAAATTAACGCAAGCGTTACACTATGAATATTGCTATTTTAAGAATTACCGTATTTTCCATCTTACAAGATGCTTCGGCTTGGAAGACGCACCATAATATTGAAAAGAAATTTCTAAGAAAAAAAAGTCATTCTCATGCACCAAAACATTCACCATGCGTCCCACACATACTGGCGCCACGTATTGTTTACATTAATCACTCGTCCGATTTTGTTTGTATAGCAATGACATACTAGTCACGAGCAGAATGGCTCCCGCCGCTGCTAGTAAACAGAGCCTGTTTAAAGATTGTGGCTCGGCTCCAGGAGGGTTTATAGCCTTGGAAATGCATGCATTTCTCACATACTGGCGCCACGTATTGTTTACATTAATCACTCGTCCGATTTTGTTTGTATAGCAATGGCATACTAGTCAAGAGCAGAGCAGAATGGCTTTCGCCGGTGCTAGTAAACAGCGCATGTTTAAGCTTGTGGCTCAGCTCCAGGAATGTCTATAGTCTTAGAAATACTTTAAACAGCTAAGTACTGAGGTTACATCATGTAAAAGGCTGAATTAGATAGATAGATAGATAGATAGATAGATAGATAGATAGATAGATAGATAACATTATAGTGTAATGAGTCAGCATATAAATCCACGTCGCTATCAGTCAAGCCAATTAGTTGACCGTCCACGCTTACTTGAGCTTGGGCGTTGCCTCACATTCGTCTTGGAAGCCTCACACGTATTTTTCAGGGTGTTTTTTTAGGAAAAAAATGCGTCTTTTAAGCCGGAAAATACGGTATTCTACTTACAAAAGATTATTTACGCAGTTGGTTCCTTTTCCCTCGTTGACTTCCCCGTATTATGGCTGAGTTGCTGCCATGATATGTAATATCTTTATATCCAATTGATTCTGTGAAATAATAACATTTATTCTATTCTGAATACTGTGCTGCTAGTTGCTCCTGTTAAATTCATTCTGTTTTGTTTAATGGTATAACTCTACATTACCCTCGTCATTTAAATATTTCCACGCACATTTGACGAGCAAAAAATGCGATAAGTAAAGGAAACAGCATCCAAAACTTGTTTTAGCTTCTGATTTTTTATGCCAGTAATATGAAAAATTGAGAAAAATCTGGTATATATAAAATGATATTGCACTACATAGAACCCAATGCCCGTTTCCTTTGGTTTCCAATTTTGTTTTCTCTCCACCACTGTCTTCATTTTAGATCTGAGGAGTTCTTTCGCCGTAGTTAGTTGAAACGTCTGTCGCAGAGAAAGAAGCAGAAAAAAAAACAATTTAAAGAATCATCAAAAATGTATTTCCGTAATAACACAATGCATTTCATTCAATTAGTCTAAAAAACATTCGATATTAATCCTTCCTCTTTCGATGGTGCTTTTTTTCTAACGAAATGGGCTTGCATTAGTTATGACGTAATATAGGTAACCTTTGATGACAACCAAGAGAGAAACTCCAAAAGCCTCTGTCACATTTTTTTTTTCGTTTTCATTTTTACCAAGTAACTTTTGCACTATTTTATTGAACTTAAACATAAAAATTCCGAAGACAATTAATTGCAATATGCTTTAATATTATACACAAGGCCGGTGCGTACTACCCTCGAGCTCCCCGACCAGAGTGGGGGGTTAAGCCTTATTGAGGGCTCCTTTGTGACCTTAGCTATCTTATCGTCATTTGCTTTTTTCTACCTAAATTTATATATGTCAAAAATTAAACTAAGCAGAACTGGCTATTAAAGGATGAAAAATGTTCACAATCAAATCATATATGCTGGTGTCTGGGCTGTCGGTTCCTAGGAACTGAGCTGCTTGACCCTCATACGTCGAATACGACGGGAGAGTCCACCACTATATATATATATATATATATATATATATATATTTATATATATATATATATATATATATATATATGTGTGTGTGTGTGTGTGTGTGTGTGTGTGTGTGTGTGTGTGTGTGTGTGTATATATATATATATATATATATATATATATATATATATGTATATATATACGTATATATGTATGTATATTACACGAAAAGTTATTGTATTGTTTGTCCAATTAATGAAATTAATCAATTCTCGCGTCAATTTAAAATTCTTAGTAAATATAATTCGTAATATAACCACACATTTAAACACCAAAGATATTTAATTAATCGCAATATACTTAAATATTTTGAAAGCTACGAAGATTATATATATATATATATATATATATATATATATATATATATATATATATATATATATATATTATAGAGATAATCATACATTGAATCAATATCAATTAGCAATATTAATGCAATTAATGGCGAATTCTCTTCGCTAACAGACTTACAAACATTAACTTACAAATTTAAAATTGTTAGATGATCTGGTGTACATTTTAAAGCAACAAGTACTTTCAAAAACTTCATGTTCTCATCATCAGGCTGTCATTTTTTTCCTTTAAAATGAAAACTCGAAGACGAAATAAATGTGTTTTAGACCGATGTTTTTTTTAGAAAGATGTTTTTTGTTAAGAATGTGTTATTTATTAACGATTATATAATATTGGAACGTGCAAGTCGCAACGCTAAAGTTCAAATATTTCAATATATAAATATTTCATATATATATATATATAATTATATATAAAAATATATATATATTATACTATAAAGATATGTATATATATATATATATATATATATATATATATATATATATATATATATATATATATATATATATATATATATAATTATTTATTTAAATATTATAACATAAATATGTTATAAAATCACTACTTAAAATAGCCATTTTGTTTCAACACCTCCGGTGTCTTATCAAATGATGATGTTGAATGTAGAATAAATGGTTTTAAAAGTTTTAAATTAATTAACGATCCTTTGCTAGGGGTAAACGCTGTTACATAAGCTAGAATGACCAATCAAAATACAAGCATATGAGAATTCAAAACATTTGACAACGAAGCAAGGTTATCATAGATATTAAAAGCTTTAAAGTTGGGGTTCTAGTAAAATAGAATATATCCTAACTAATAAGTATTAAATTATATGATAAAATTTGAAATTAAAATTAAAAGTAAAAAGTTACCCATTTAGAAATCTAAATCTAATCTCTATTAAGTTGAAAATTATAGAATTACTGAGGAGAAAATAAAAAATACATATGTTATTTAATTTATTTTTTCATTGAAATTACGTTAAAAAGGATGTTGATAGCTCTAGACAAAGATGTATACATTTTAACATTTTAATTCAACGAGTGTAACTATGCTGATCACCTCTCACGTAAAACAATCCAAACACACTCAGGTTATAATACATAAGCGCCCAGACATATTTAGATATATATACACACACAAAACAAATTGATATATATATATATATATATATATATATATATATATATATATATATATATATATATATATATATATATATATATATATAGAACGTTTTATTTGTTTGATCAATAAATAAAATTAATCGTGACAGCAATTTAGATAAAACATATAATATATATATATAATATATAATTTGTAATCTGACCTCACTATGTCACGTCATGTTGTTTTGACAAAGAAGACACCATATTAAACAATGCACATTCATTTGTGATATATACAAGCATCGCCATATTTGGTATTTTCTTCTTTTTCCGAAATAAAAAGCAGGTTAACATTTTTTCTTTACTTCTACTTATTGACATTCTCGCAAGTTTTCGGAGATGTGTTTTAGCTTGTGAGAAATGAATTTCCTTTCGTACTCACGATTAAATACCAGAAAATCAAATGCGTAATCGAAAATACTTCTTTTTTTATTATTTACAATCGATCCGATGTTCCACTCTAAGTCGTCGCTGTTATAAATAAAAGAGAAGACATTCCGTTTTTCGGAATCCGCCTTCACAATTGACTTTCTCGACAACAATCCGATTAGTTCCGGCTTATCGTAAAGGTTTCTGTTTATCATTCGAACTTTACCATTTGTCTTATGTAAAATATGAGATTGTATTTGCCTTTAAAATGTGTCCGCCATATTATTAAAAATAATAATTGCCATTTAGATTGCTAAATATCGCTGAGAAGTCTCTCTCTCTCTCTCTCTCTCTTCTTTCGCTTTCTCTCTCTTCTTTCGCTCTCTCGCTCTCTCTCTCTCTTTCTCTCTCCCTCTCTCTCTCTCTCTCTTCTTTCGTTCGGTCTTTCAGTTTTGTTACGCAATTTCTGACTAATGTCCCCGATCAAATAGAAACGTACAAATTTTACGCTTTAGATGCGTCAATATGACTCAAAAACCAATGTTGTTTCAGAGGTGCTGAAGAGTTTTCGTTGATGTGTTAGCGTTCAATACTCACGTGATTAATTCGTGAGACCAGATCAGAATTAAATCCAGCCAGATGACTGAACCAATAAAACCACATTTCTGCTATATCTATTTCTGTGCATCGTTGGTCCGATTTGATTACAAGAGGAGAGCATAACTCTATTTTCTGGGTTTTTTTTTAATCATTTCAAGCCAAGCAAGGCAATAAAGCCACTAAGACGTAAGGCGGGGCTTACAAAGTGTGAAAGAATATAAGAAAAAGAGAACGAACGAAAACAATAAAAGGACAAATTAAAAAAAAATAAAAATAAAAAAAACAGAGGATAAAAATTTACATTGCATTTAAATTTTTGAAGATCAAACTTGACTGGTAATCAAGAAACCGGAAGAGAGTTCCACAGGCGAGAAGTGCCATAAATGAAGCTGTTAGCATAGAATGTGTTGGGGCGCACCCACCTTCACAACCACAATAGACTGATCCTATTATTATAAATAGAACAGTAGTTCTAGAGACTGGGAGTAGTGTAGCAGTGTACGAGACGCAGTCTCTGACAGTGCGCTACTCCTGTCGAACTCTCTGCTTTGGCGGAGAGGAACCCGGACGAGGCTTTGCCGCAGGGCAAAGTGTCGTCCGGGGAGGTAGACAGACCCTGAACCCGTTTATACGGGTTCTAAATGGGCATATTTTTGGCCGAGCCTATGGGCTCGGGGAGCCCACATTAAACCGGCCTTGTGCCACATTCGACCCACGTGGGAGGGTTGTTAAATACCGTAGTGTAGCTGTGTAGTGCAGTGCAGAGTGAGACTTCTGTAGTGATCAGTTACACTTCCGTTCTCGACCGGAAGATACCGTTGGACTTTATTGCTATTACTTATTGTTACTACTAACCTACGTTCGTTCTACTACTAATCTCTCTGATGTAAATACCTCTCTGAATATATCAGTATTTTTCCCTACGACTGTGTTTGTTCGTTATTACCATATACTCACGCGGAAACACGCAACATCTCAACAGAATGTAAGGTTATATCTAGCAATTTCAACTGTAGAATGATGATACCTTGTTGTCAATCTAGTATTGTACCCAAATTCATAAAGTCTAGGTACCATAGAGAAAATGCCATCAGAACAATTACCAGAAAAAACAGGCACAGTGAAACGACATTACGACAGTCTGAAAGTGACTGAAGCCGTGATACCAGGACAGGATCAATAACATTGCAGATATTTCTATGAATCTTATCAAAGATCTCTAAATATATAGCAGGAACACCAACCATATATGGCAGCAATATTCAAGGTATAGACGAATGGTAGACTTATAAATATGTAAGTTACAGTCGGGCATGAAAAATTGTCTAACACAGTGAACCAACTTTCCTAGATGCAGACCTAGCAATTGACTCAATAAAATATGACTGCATGTCAGCAGAAAACGTTAGCCCGAGAAATAGCAATAAGTGAGTTAGCATCAGCCATGCTGATGGCAGGAAGAAAGGGTTCTCTTAGACAATTAATAGAAATCAGTTCGTTTTGGAGACGTTAAAATTAACAAGCCAATAGGCACTCAATGTACCGGGCCTTCCCGAGGAAACATTCGTTCCTCGTGATCGGTAAAAGTTCTTAGTCTGTTCGGTGATGATGGAATGTTGTTAGTTTGGTTTTCAAGGTACTGAATGTGACCAGCCAGGTTTTCCCCCACTGAGCTGTTAGAGCTCGTTCAGAGGAGAGATCAGCTACCAATTTCTGGTCAGCTGGAGTTTTGGAAGTGCACGCATATACCGTTGTATCATTAGCATAGATATTCACAAACCATCTGAGTATACTCTTAGGCAGATCATTTATGTCAAATAGAAAGAGTGTTGAACTGAAACTCAGGCGATGACCGCGTTGATCGCTTGGGCCTCGGATGACTGGTCGTTGACAACTACATTCAAGGACCTAACCGATCAGGAAGGATTTTATAACTGAGAAAATCCTTTCAGTGTTTTCATAGCTAAAGAGCTTGTTCCCTTTATGCCACACCTTGTCAAAGGTTCTTTGAAATATCTAATGCGATCGTCCTTGGGATGTATTTGTTGTCTAGCTTCTCACTGATTCTATGAGTAATAGCAGCTAGGATATCAGCAGTGGATCGAGCCGATCGAAACTCGTACTGTTTGTCGCTCAAGAGACTGGCCCTATTGAGGTGATCAACAACCTTCTTGATGATTTCCGCTTCAGAAAGCTTTCTAATTACAATGAGGACGCTGATGGGTTTATATTGTGACGGGATGTGCGCCCCCCCCCCCCACAGTCTTGAAAACAGAACATACACTTGACACTTTCCATAGACTTGGGAAGGATTTTTCCTTCAAGCAGCCGTTGAATAATTTCGTTAAGATCGGAGATAACTTCAGGTTAATATTCTTGAGGGCAACCACGGGGATTTTACCTGGACCAGTAACTTTTTATAAGTCTTGAGACTTCCCTGGTTTGTAATAAAAATATCACTGAGATTGTGCTCAGTGACACGGGAGAAGTAGAAAAGAGGATGGCTACGGTTAACATACGTTGGGAATTGGAAAGAAATTCAAATTAAGGAAAAAAGAAGTAAAATAAAATAACCACAACAAAAAACCCTTGAAGTAATATAAGAACGAAAATATTAAAATTTCAGGAAATGCATACTAAATTCTTCTAAGCGTATTAAAAATATAGCTATCGCAAATATGGAAATAAATATTATATATTTTATTTCTTATTTTTTCTGGGCCCAAAACGCTGTCGAAAAAAGAATTCATATTAAAGTAAAACAGTTTCTTTATTTTGAAACCCATCTCTCTCTCTCTCTCTCTCTATATATATATATATATATATATATATATATATATATATATATATATATATAAATGACAATAGGAAAACAGTAATTGCTGACGCGTTTCGTCCAATGTGGACTTTTTCAAAGCAAGAAACGAAATGAATTTAATTAAACAAAGAAAATTAATAAAAACAAAAAACAGAGTGTTCTTAGCAACTGGAATGTAGGAAACGCTATTTTCAATTACTGTTTTCCAATTGTCATTTATTTATAAATATTGTCTTCTCTAAAAGTTAACTTTGAGAAATTTTCACATATATATATATATATATATATATATATATATATATATATATATATAGATATAGATATAGATATATATATATATATATATATATATATATATATATATCTTCACATAGACACACACACAGAATATATATATATATATATTCACATAGACACACACAGAACATATATATATATATATATATATATATATATATATATATATATATATATATATATATATATATATATATATGAAAATTTCTCAGAGTTAACCTGTAGAAAAGACAGTATTTATAAATATAAATGACAATAGGAAAACTGTAATAGTTGCCAACGCGTTTCGTCCAATGTGGACTTTCTCAAGCCAAAAAACGAAATGAATTTATTTAAACAAGGTAACTAATAATAACAAAAACAAAATGTCCTTAGCAACTGGAAGAATTTAGAGAACAGTAAACAAAATATGAAAATAGCGTTCTCTAAATAAAAGTAAAAGAATTCTGGCAATCAAAAATAAACAAAAAAAGTGACTTTTGGTGTTAGACGAAATCAAACTTGTCGCTAGTAGTCTGGCGCCCTGAATTAACGGATATAAACAGACAGCCTATAGGCAGAAGGTGAAACGGAACCGCAGGTGAAACTAGCCAAGTGTGTCACGTAGAGAAGTTAAGCAGTCGTCTGCTTAAGACATTTTCCGCCCTTCTGAGGTCCGAGGAAACAGCAAACTGATGTTCACAAGTTTCCAAAGTAAACAGACTCTCGACTGCGACCAAAGTTCCACTTGTAAACTATCAATTACCGAGCCAACCGGTCTTTCGCCAACCCGACTTACAAACGACACACTCCAATCAAAATCAAATGAACATATATTATTTGTTTATACATGTGATCCTGTTTGTTTATGTCCGAAGTTTCCGATAAATCTTGCTTAAAACGTCTGGCATTTTACCACAACATCATTGTTTTTAAATATGCCAAAAGACTCCAGAAAATAAATAATCGCCATCAAATAGAAAATGCGCTATCATTTCCGGTTGAGGAGTTGATTATCGTTTTCTCGTCGATTGTTCGTCTTTCTAAATATTCAAATTTGTATTCTTTTGGGAATAATAATAATGGCCGTTCATTTTGTTTTACTGACAAAGTGTCTATGGTTATTTGATGGAATTGTTAAATTTAGAGAGAACCTTGACGTGAATGAAAGAGACTTAATTATTTCGTAGATGGCGATTGTAGGCCACTTTCTTCGTGTACGCTTTTTAAGCGATTACTTGTGTACAAGTAGATATATAGCCCGCTCTTTTTCCTTCTCTCACTCTGCGCACACTCACGTGCGCAGACATTGCCGACAGCAAAGTCTAAAATAGGTGTTTATTTATTCGTCCTAAATTACTTCTCGTCGCTCAAGAGACACGACAATCAAATTGTAAGAAAATTTCCATAAATTTCCAACATTTCTTTTACCAATGATTGGATGACCAAAGACACAGAGAAGCAAGTAATTTGAAGACGTTTCACGGTTCAAATACTACAAAGAGTGTACTACATGACTACTCCCTAACAGCGACCTTTTCTTTTAAAAAATCTGTCGAACAAGGAGGCGGCAAACAGAAATTGTTATCCTCCATAATTATTTATCAATTGTTGTCGCCAAAACAATGGGCAACAAACAGAGAGACTGTTTTTTTTTTTTTGTTTTTTTTTTAACTTTCACAAAAATACAGATGTAGGATTATACATTTTCTACAGATTTCGATTAAATACCGAAATCTACAAAAACAGTTCAAAATCACAAACTATTAAATAACTTAAAGTTTGTCTGTTATTTGTGCGTTAGCCATTGTAACAGACACGTATCATCCTTTGTTGAAATGTTGGCCTGTTTTTGCCAGCGGATTGTTCATATCTCTGGTCTATAGCCAATTTCTGACCGATAAAACAAAACAGGAGCCAATCGTCGGAATCTGGGCCAAACAAGTTGGTTGCAGAGGAAAACAACCGGAAGTTATGATTCAAACAAACACTTTCAGATTTCTGGAACCTTTCTCTTCGAAATGTCACGGTTAGTTTTTTCCAAATAACAAAGACGCTCACAAAGCCATCAACTTCCAGGATTTTTTTCATCACTGACCCCAGGAAAAAAGCGTATTTACCACCAAGTAGCTTTGTAGGTAGCGTGATATATTGACTACCATGAATGCAAAGTGGTTAATGTTTCATTAGAGTTTATGAGAAAAATTGAAAACGAAATTTGGTCCGTAACCGTTTGAATGGACAAAACTGTAAAGAAATGATTTATTTTTTTTCAATTCATGAACAGAAAGAATTATTTAACTAACATTATCATTCATACGTCAAACAATCACTTCAAAGGGATTCCATGATATTGATAATCGTTAAACATAGTTTAGAAGATCACAAATTGAAAACGGAAAGGGGGGGGACATCACGTTGCACCAAACTTCTAAATAGTGAGAATCTCTCTACCTAAAAAAAAAACAACATGCGGAATTTTATTTGCATGTAGACTATTGTTCTCATCTTTGTTGTATCATTATGTGTATCTCAATCCGGGTAACCTACAGCGAATTCCAACTTGAACCCTTTATTTAATCTACGGGGTGGGGGTAGACCTTGTTCCCCTCCTAATGCCCAGTTCTTCTTTTGAGTACTGCTCAATTGCTGCTCGCTCTGTCTCCACTAAGTCCAGGTACACGCTGCCCGACCCAAGCATCGAACTCACAAACCCTGTCACCAAATTCACGAACAAAAGATTTATAATCCACTAGTCTATTGTCCCGTGGGACAATTCTTTGTGGAGAACTTGGAGTCTTAAGACTCACCTGACTGCTACTGAGTACTGCTGCTGCTTGACATTCTTGACTGTACTCACTGAAGATTTTCGTTTTTATTACAGCTATTCCTACTGTTTATGACTTGCTGCCATTTTTTCTTTCTTTCTTAGCGGCTCCCATATCTTATTTATTTCTATGCTAGGCCTACTAAGGAGGTCCTCATAACCCAGTATATGTTTTAATTCTTCATCAGTCTCTCTCCAACTTTCTTCCTTGTTCAGTATTTCCATTTCATTCCACAGTGGCTGATGTCTACCTTTTTCCCTCTATACATGTTCAGCCATGCATGATTTCCTTGTCTCAACTCTTGATACGGCTTTTCGCTGTTTCTACAGTCTTACTTCTAGGAGGTGGCCTGTTTTACCTTTATAGACTTTGCGACAACTGCTAAAAGTGGAGTACACATAGTTCTTGGTCATGTTCTCCTCTGTGTTAAACTTAACCGGTAGAGATTTCTTCATAAAATGAAGCTACTTCTTAATATTGCCCCCCATGTTGCATTCTTCTGATCTTTTTCCGATAAGGCAGACAGACCGTGGCAATTTTCTGATCTTCTTTCCCCTTAACTCTTCTGTTCTCTCCTGCGGACGCTGGTGTCATGTTTACAAGTTAATCGTGACGGTACGTTTGATGCTGATCATTTCCTGTTGGTATGTGAACTCCATCGAATAATCAGTCTAATGAGCCACGTAAAAAACTCATCATCCGTATTCTGATGAATCGATCGCGCAGCAGAATCAGGCCAGAGATAGGACAAGAACAGTACGGGTTCGTTAATGATACCAGAACAAGGAACGAGCAATACAAATGTAGAAGGACGTGTGCCCATGTTTCATAGACTGCGCAAAGGCCTTCGACAAAGTACACCACAAGGATCTGTTGGAACCGCTCAGCAACCTTGATATATTCGGGAAAGATATTAGAATAATCAAGAACCTTTACTGACAACAGACGACATGCATACGCATAGAGTTCAATGAATATACAAAAATAGAAAGGGGCGTAAGGCAAGGATGTGTCTTCTCACCGGATCTATTCAACCAATGCAGCGAGGCAATTCTGAGAGAATTTGAAATCCTACCGGGATTCAGCATCAGCGGTCACCGTCTTAACAACATAAAACACGTAGATGACACATAACTGGTATCAGACACGGAAAAGAAGTTACAAAACCTCCTACGGAAGGTAGCGAAGGGGAGCAAGAGGGCACTAAGCATAAACTACAAGACCGAATGCATGGTGATCAGTAAAAGGATGAGCTAGAAATGCGATTTGCAGGTCGAGGACACTAAAATCAAGCAGGTGCAGAAGTTTAAATATCTGGGAAGTGTTATGACAGAGGTCGGCAAGTGCGACAGTTAGATCCGTAGACGTAGTGGGATGGCCAAAGACGCATTCCGAAAGATGGGTATTTCGTGACAGGCGGATCTCTTTGTGTTGTGGAGTTATTTCCACAATAGAACTTGTAGTCGGACTAAATGCGTCCTAAATGGGGTAAACGTACAGAAACGTTAGGAACTTGTAATAAAGGGTTACGCAGAGTAATCGAGTTGTGGTCGCTGAACGCTTACTCCTCCCTCGACTACCTACTGACTCCTACTTATAATAGGTGGGAGAGTCTATTATCTAGACAAGGTGTCTTCCACTATAACACTTTGATAACACAGAAAAGAGTACTGAGCTGTTATGTGACATCTGTCTTCCCTTACGGCAGCAAATGTTGGACGGTCTCCTCAAAGATGAAGAAGAGATTCGAAGCGACGGAGATGTGGTTCTACAGAAGGATATCATGGACCGAGCGTGTGAGCAACGATGAGGTCTTGGAGAGGATGCAAACAAGGAGGAGGCTTATACTTAACATCAAGAGGAGACAGCTGAAGTTTCTGGGACATGTAATGAGAGAGAGGAGAGCCTGGGGAAACTGATACTCACAGGTCGAATAGAGAGAAAAAGGGGATCGAAGGAAAGCAACGCATGACATACATGGCGGGCTTAAGAAAGTGAATGACAGAACGTGGTCAGGAGGAGGTAGAAGAGGAACAAAACTTATTGAGAGCTACAAGGGATGGAGGAAGTGGAGAGCCATGATCGCCTACGTCCTGTAAGGACACCGCACATAAAAAGAAAGAAAGATGTGTCTGAGTCACCACTTTTGATTTTTGTCCTGTGTTGTAGGCGCCGGACGATCCCTTTCTTCACGCTGTATAGGAAATGTAGTTGAAGTATTGTCCGGAATGGTTGGCTTGCGATATACGGATGTGTTGAACTCATTCTCTGTGCAAGTTATTAGTGCATACAAGAAGCCGATGTGATTATTATTTTCTTCTGTTGTGAACAGGATCGAAGGTCTTATTGAGTTCATATGGTTTAGCTGTATTTGTACAGCTTCCGGGTGAGGCGAAATTAAAAAGGTGTCGTCTATATATGTCAGCTATATTGTTGGCTTTGGTAGTACCGTTCCTGAAGTCATTTCCTCAAGTATTCCATGTTCTCCATTACTGGTGACAACGGTGAACCCATAGCCAAGTTTTCTTCCTTTTGCTGTATGTTAGACACTAGTTGGAAGAATGTTGTCTGTCCACAGAGCGTCAACATTTCCATCAGATTATTTATTGGAATATTAGTACTTTCTCTTGGAGTGGTGTCTGGTTCTAATCGGTTTCAAACTACTATCAAGACCGCATCTGTAGGAACTTTTGTAAATACACATGATTTCATGATATTGATGAAGGAATTGACCTAAAGGTTTTTCTATTGGATTCTATCTGAAATCAGTCAACATCGATATGTTAGAAAATCACCTTTAATATAATTACATTTTTTGGTTTGGTTTGTTTTGTTTTACAACATATCAACCTCAATGGGTTATTTAATGCCGACAAGATTTTTATTGCTGGTAATAATTTTTTTAATGTATTGCTGATAATAATTTGTTCTTCAAAAGTTTATTGCTGGTAATTTTTTTACAAAAACATATTGCTGTATTAAAACTTATTTTTATACTTTCAATGTGTTTTGACCCCAGTTTGGGGGTTAACTATTTACTCATAGCTGTGACCCCGACAGGTGTTACCACTCTGGGTCAGGGTGGATGTGGAAATATCTAGCAATTAAGAGGAGGTCCCATACTCCTCAAAGCCTCCTGACCAGAGGATGTAGTTTATCGTCTTACCCAGGACGCAGATGTAGTTTATCGTCTTACCCAGGACTCGGATGTAGTTTATCGTCTTACCCAGGACGCAGATCCATTTTATTATCTTACCCGGGACGCGGATATAGTTTATCGTCTTACCCAGAACGCGGATGTAGTTTATCGTCTTACCCAGAACGCGGATGTAGTTTATCGTCTTACCCAGGACGCTGATGCAGTTTATTGTCTTACCCAGGACGCAGATCCATTTTATTATCTTACCCGGGACGCGGATATAGTTTATCGTCTTATCAAGGACGCGGATGTAGTTTATCGTCATACCCGGGACGCGGATGTAGTTTATCGTCTTACCCAGGACGCGGATGCAGTTTATTGTCTTACCCAGGACGCAGATCCATTTTATTATCATACCCGGGACGCGGATATAGTTTATCGTCTTATCAAGGACGCGGATGTAGTTTATCGTCATACCCGGGACGCGGATGTAGTTTATCGTCTTACCCAGGACGCGGATGTATTTAATTGTCTTACCCAGGACGGAGTTCCCTTTAAAAAAACAAAAAGAAAAAAAGTATCGTCTCCCAATCGTTTACAATGATTTCTATTTTCACTGAGAATTCTACGACCGCGAAGGAATTCTGCGCAGGGTCGCCTTCATTAATAGTTTTATATCCTTCAGAACTGGATTATGGTCAAGTCCAGATTACTGGTATTAAGCCTGAATAGGGATAATTTACGTCCATGCCTTTCCCCAAGGCACGCGTACAAATCGACAATAGCAAACAACAACGAGTTTTTGAACTTCGTTGTCAACTGTTTTCTGCAGTTCTATCGATTGCACTGCATCGTCATCCATTGTAAATTTATGGAATCACTAAAAAACGCCAGAAATGATTTCATTGATCAGCACAGTAAGTTGGTTGTTTTGAAATGCGTATTATTTCAACTTATGAACGGTACGAACGATGATAAAATCATTTGGTCATGAGAATTCTTTTCTTTCCCATCAGATAATTTACTGTTTTTCTCGGATGGATCTGCTAGTTTTTTTCCCCACTAAATATCACCCTAGAATTATCGGTGGTTTTTATCAAACGGAAAGTGTATGAAGCGAAAGACAAACAACAGAAATGTTTACGTTGTCTTTGCCGCGTTTATTGCAGCGGGGGTGAGGGGTAAATTCAGATGTCTTGCAATATTTTTTTTCTCTTTTTTTGAAGAACTTAAGTCGATATTGTTAAATCTCCATAGACTAGGAAGAATTTCAAGTCTTTTATCATTCCCCATCAGTTCATTTGCATTTTCCTATCGATGCTTCATCGTGAAAAGCAACAAATATTTCGACATTGGCAGTCTCAAAACTTGGACACTGTGCGAGAAACAAAACAAAAAAAAATTAGATATTGATACGAAAACATGTCTGTGGGTAAAAAGCAAGCAACACTTAGCAGAGAAAAATGCGCAGGAATTGACGAGATTCGGGGATGACAAATAGAAAAACAGGAATTGGGAAATTTTCTTTCAAAACAAAACAAAAACTGTATTGAGCTGTTTTTGCCCATTAGTGAATTGTTCATTTCTAGCCGCAGGGAAAAACTGAGCTCTTCAGTTATCCCATTCGAAGTAACATGTAAAGTTAACTCAAAACTGCTATTTTAATTCGATGAATCACGGTCGGCACGTGACGTGTAGCGAGCTACAAATCCCGACCAGTCGGCGAGTTGACGGCTCGTCTCGCGCCCGAAATGCTCGTGCTTATGCATACGCGCGTGACAATGTGTCGTCCCCATATTCTGGGATGAAACGAATGGTGTTTCTGACGCTGCTGGCCACGGCCCGAATGGTGATCTGGACGACGCGAATGGAGGCGGTCTTGCGAGGCAACCGTCTTTCTCATCAGGATCTGATCCGATTCTTTGAGTATCAGCTCAAGATGAAGATTAAAACGGATAGAAAGCGAAAGGTGGGTGATTGAGGCGAGCTTGGTTCGTTTGAACGGGACTAGCCTTGATTTTCTCTTTTAGGTCAACCTATGTCACATCGGGGTAGTTTCCTGTGGAGCCCTCCCCTTGGTTAGGTTAGACAAGCTTCTGCGTACATAGTTAATGTGAGTAAGTGTTGTTCCTGGCCTGTTCTCGGTTGCATCTTTGGTTATGATACAAGTCGAGATTCCCAACCCTCCCCAGTTTCCCAACCTCCCCTCTTTTATCTCGACTGGGTCAGCTTTATATTTTCCCCATATTTTATCCTTTTCCCTACTCCCTGAGCGAGAGAGCTTCTTGATTTTGTCCAATGGGCAGAATACAGCGGCCTCTCCTTTTTGAGGGTTGAACGGACCCTACTAACATCAGTTATGTTTAGTTTACTTTGTGTTGATTTTTAGTTTATTATTGTGTTCATTTCCCTCCCCTCTCATTTTTCATTATTAGATTTTTATATATAATAATTTATTATCATTAAATTTTTAAGGCATGGGGCGCGTTTTGTAGGTCCCCCTTGAGAGGATGCGGTATTGTGGTGGATGGAGGATTGATTGGCGACGGACGAGTTCTTATGGTGAATGTGGAAACTGTAATGTGTGAATGGGTCGTGAATCAAATTAGCTAGGTATAAGATAGTCAGTGACGACCATCCTCAACCCCTCCCCATTTTGGCCTTGTGCCCTAATTGTATTTGAAATACAATAAATATACAGATGACAGCAACAAGGCCAAAGATTTAGACGCTCCTCTTTTCTATTATGTCAGATAAAACAAGAGTTACGTCCTGAAATTTCGTACACATTTATGCAAATTAATTGAAACAAAACGAATAATTCCGTTATTATTTTTTTTTTCGTATTTTTCCTATGAAACATAACCTAGTGCACATGTTAGTACTTCGTATGTCCATTCCACGAAATCGTTCCTTGCAGATTGACCACAGATTCTCGATTGGATTTAAACCAGGAGAGTTTCCGGGTCAGTCTAGTATTTTGACTTGCTCACTGGTAAGCCTTGTCAGTGTGTTCGTGCAACGTTACAAATTTTCGTAAGTTTGCTTGAAGTAGTGTCTATCGCAGAAAATGGCCGTAGGACAACTAATCGACAGTCGGGACAATAGTGTCTGAACGTGATAAAAATCTGATGCAATCACGGATGACGCAATATTTTTTAAGGCCAAACAAATTTCATCACACATCCTGAAAATAGATTCATATTACTGCACACCACTGCAAATGACCAATTCTTAAGAAAAAATAGAAATCGATTACACCCTTTCACTCCAGGGGGTCTAAATCTGACCGTATGGTGAAAGAAAGGAAACTAAAGCAGTTGTGTCAGTTAATTTGTAAGATCGTACAGAACGGGTCGCTATAGAAAGAACCAAGTGGAATCGGTCTGAAGATAAATACTGACAAAATAGTTTGGAAATCTCTTCTATCCTGAATACAATAGAATGAAATTTCTTCTTTCCAAGTCGTATCTCTCTTGTACCACATGGACAATGGGAATACAACTAGAAACGAAGCTAAGTGGCAAAATAACCAAGAATGCTGCATGTTACATTGAATCTATCCTGGAAACAGCACCCTACAAAAAAATCAGCTCTATGGCTATTTCGAATCTTACAAGGCATTCGGGACAGAAAAATAAGGGGCATTCCGAGAGAAATAAAGATGCGCTTGTCAGTACAATTTTATTGTAGACACACTATAATTGAATGACAGATTGGGATCTAAAAATATTGGTTACCGCGAGACAAAGGGAGCCCCACCCACAACATACATTTTCATAACGAATAAATAATATTTAAAAAATACGAGGGTCATTCAATAAATAAGGTGAATTTTTTGGTATAGGGACTTCTAATACAGATAGAAGCTTACTTTTTTTAAAATTTTCAACGTAGTCTCCCAGCACTGTCACACACTTTTGCCATCTGTGCACAAGCTTCCGTATTCCCTCAGCGTAAAAATCTTTGGGCTGATGTCTCAGCCAGTCGCTCACAACACTTTTGACTGCATCGTCACTTTTAAACTTCGTGCCTCTCGCGAACGCTTTCAAGGGACCAAACAGGTGAAAGTCTGAAGGGGCAAGGTCTCGGCTGTAAGGGGGATGAGGGAGCAGTTCCCAGCCCAGCTCGTTGATGGTCTGCACCGTTTGGGCTGCTGTGTGAGGCCTTGCGTTGTCATGATGCAAGATGACCCCTTCTGACTGATGACCCCTGCGTTTGTCCCAACAGATGAGCTCAAAGTCCTTGCAATGTCATCCACTGTCACCCTTCTGTCAGACTGAATAAGGTCATTGACTGATTCGATCACCTCAGGAGACCTCACTTCTGTAGGCTTCCCAGGCCTGTCTTCATCCTCAACACTGCTCCGTCCTTCTTTAAACAATTTAGCCCACTTGTAGACATTTTTTGGCTGAAACATGTGGCACCATACACAGTTGACATTCTCCTATGAATTTCAACTGGTTTGCACCCTTCAGCAACCAAAAACGTGATAACTGACCGCTGTTCAATCCTGGAGCATGCTTCTTGGTCGGCCATCTTTGTTAATCGCCAAAACTCTCAAAGTTTGTTTTTTTAATCTCCAAAAGAAATGAAATCCATGTGAAAAAGAAGTAAAACAAAAAAAAATAATAAAGAGTAAGCTTCTATCTGTATTAGAAGTCCTTATACCGAAAAATTCAACTTATTGAATGACCCTCGTACATATGGAAAAAAGGGTCTACATAAAAAAATTTTCTTAGCAATTAAAGTACACATGTACTGTACATATCGTAGATATCAAATGTAAATACAGAATTTTATAATTAATTTTTTTTTAATTTAAATAATTGTCTAATATTTTTAAATAGTTATGAGGATATGTAGGATAGATATCGGCAATGGCCGACTAGCCAAGCTGTCAATTTGCCTGATGGAGTGCCCCAGATTATATCAAATAAAATACAACTAGAAACGAAGCTAAGTGGCAAAGTAATCAAGAATGCTGCATGTTATATTGAAACAAAAAAAATCGGCTCTATGAGCGGTTGTTTCAATTAATTTACACAAGGATATAATATCCACAGATTTATAAAATAAATATTATATTGGTTTACTCATACAGTCAAAAGGTTTCACTATTTCATTTTGCAATTGCATTTCTAGTTAAAGAAAAGAAAAGAATATATGCTCTTATGTATTTTTTTATGCCAGTTAAAATAAATAAATAATTCAGTTTCTTCTACGTCACCAGAAGAATAATGTCGAGAATTTGTTAAAATGTAACACACATGATTGTATATACATATATAACCGTAAATTATATGCTAACACTTACTTCTCTCTCTCGCACTTCTTGCTTGTGGAACTCTTTTCTAGCTTCTTGCTTCCCAGTCATCTTTGATCTTCAAAAATGTAAATGCAATTTCAATTGTTATCTTCTATCTTCTAGTTCTTTTATTTTTCGCTCTCCTTAATAGTATTTCCTTATATTCTCTAATACTCGATAATCACTTGCGTCTTAGTGGCTCTATTGCCTTGCTTGTTTAAAGAATGATTAAAAAAAACATATGTATACAAAAGTTCTGATGAGCTTTCCTCTTTGATGTTTAGACTTTACGAATTTAACCGCAGTACTTGATTGGCAGCTAGGTCACATTATTTTACAGATGAAATGGCTAGATGCAAACGTAAATTCTGTGCTAACAGTTTCTCTCTCGCACTTCTCGCTTGTGGAACTCTCTGCCGGACTTTTGTTTTCCAGTCAATTTTGATCTTCAAAAATTTAAATACAATGCCAATCGCTATCTTCTGTTTTCTTAATTTTTGTTATTTTATTGTTCTCTCTTCTTAAAATAATTTTTTCTCATATTCTCTCACACTTGGTAACTCCTTGTGTCTTAGTGGCTTTATTGCCTTGTAAAATGATTAAAAATATATTTAATATTACTTATAATATTATAACATTATATACATTGATTATTTAATAAATATAATGATAATGACTAGTTAATCGTTTCTGAGTATGTCTGTCTGCTAGGGTGGGTAGCTAATCCTTGTTGCGGGTGCCTGTTCAGGCACATCTGTGTTGCTTCAACACTAACAGAACCAACTTGTGTTTTATAATGTAAATATGCTGAACTGACCTTAGTGACAGTTTCATGGAGAGAGCGTATAATTTGGGGTGATCACTTGTTGAATAAAGCTAATGCGCTCATATCCTCGGTCACGATGACTTGTAACTTTATGCTAGCACAACCATCAACGGCTCAGTTTCCTCTACCCAATTTTACTTACAAGGCTTTAGAAAAACTGTCGTACGGTTTTCAAGCACTTCCCATCGATACTTCACCCTGAGATCTTTTCTCCTGGTAGATATCATCAGGAAGTTATTTACTTGGCAAATTAACCATGGTATGATTTGAACCCGGATCTTCTTGTCGGTCTTATTATTAACTACTGAGATCAGGCTGCACGACCGATAAATTTAAAAGAAAATGTAGTGTTTTATAAAAATATTAAAATTTATGTCTCTTCTATATAAATACTCCGAGTGCGCGTGCAAACAGGCCTTTAGTGAGCCATCAATGGGTAGAGACAATATGTTACGCGGCATGCGCTAAGTTTTAAAAGTGTAAAATCTCTTTCAATGATAAAGGAAATAAAAAAGCAAACCATACCAGTGGCGCAAGCTGCTAACAACAGTGACTTCTTCAACATTATTTACATTATTCGGACTATTGTCCTCATCTTTGTCGCCATATTTATTACAACGTTTCGCCCCTTCAGTATCTGACTATATTTCTGAGATGAGGTATCATGTACACTACTTACATTATTCGGACTATTGTCCTCATCTTTGTCACTATATTTATTACAACCTTTCGGCCCTTCACTATCTGTCTATATTTCTGAGATGAGGTATTATGTACACTATTTATATTATTCGGACTATTGTCCTCATCTTTGTCGCCATATTTATTGCAACGTTTCAGCCTTTCAGTATCTGTCTATATTTCTGAGATGAGGTATTATGTACACTATTTACATTATTCGGACTATTGTCCTCATCTTTGTCGCCATATTTATTACAACGTTTCGGTCGTGGTACGCTCCGGTCTTCTTCAGTTGGTTGGAATGTCGAACTGACCCCTTTATTTCGCTCAGTGGGGTAGACTGTTATAGTTCCACGTGCCATGTTTAATGGATGTCAGTTATCAGTTATCTCCTGTTAATTTCTGAAAGTTCTCCACTGCCTTAACCGGGTATTGAACTCACACTGTTTGGGTCCTGTCACTGGATCTAACTAACGCCTTTATCCACTGTGTCATGTGTCCTTGAGAACAGCTTCATTTAAGGCTGGAGCGTACAACGGCCGAAACGTTGTAATAAATATGGTGACAAAGATGAGTACAATAGTCCGAATAATGTAAATAATGTACATAATACCTCATCTCAGAAATATAGACAGATACTGACTTCTTCAAATTAACCAGATAAACAGGAGCAGCAATAGGTGGCTCTGCATCCGAATGTATCCCCACGGCCATGAAAACCAAGATCACGCCGTCTGTGAAACGTCCTGGGGTGGTGAACAATGTGGCTCATGTCATGACATTCAATTTCTTCCCACAGAACCCCAATGGTACAACCCCACCGGCTACATCCTAGTGCTGGCCAGTTTCAAACCCTTAATCGAGGGTGTAGTTATACGTGTTCCAGCATGACCTTGTTCACTCTGATATGGCTCATGTGACCAAAGCGTAGCTGACCGAGAAATTTCAAGATGATCTTACCCCAAATATGTAACCCCCTAGATCTTCTGACAAATACAAGTGCAACAAAAGCCGTTGTCCGTCACATCACACCAAGTACCAACAAGCACCTTCACAATACCAAACACTCATTGATGGCCACTGTTGTGAACAACGTGGATGGGAAACACCTGTTCCGGGCAAACATCGCGCCCAAAACCGCAAAAAATTCATATTATTTATTATAAATGGGTCTTGACCCGTAGAATACCTCTCCACAACATTTTATTTCTTATGGAAACTACATTGTCTAGTTTGTATCATTTATGTAACCATTTGCATCCGCTTTAGTTTATGCCTGGCTGCCGTTAGCTGCCAATCTATATATATTATGAAATGGACAAAGTCCGACAATTATTTGAAGACATTTTTATGTTTAACGTTCTTTTTATAGATACAAGTATTTAAGTAAATGTTCTGTTTATAATAAATACTTGTATCTATAAAAAGAATGTTAAACATAAAAATGTCTTTAAATAATTGTCGGATTTTGCCCATTTCATAATGTATGACGTCATTTGTTTACATTTGATACTCCATGAGTAGATATGAATGTACGTGAGAGATTCATGGAAAATTAAAGTTTAAAGACAGTAAAATCGACCTTCGTCACCGAACGCTCCTCTGTGGCCGAAACGGTTAAGGCACGTCAGGCTATGACGGTTCCGTATAGGATACAGGTTCGATTTCTGTCGGAGGACGAAAATTTTCTATTAAAATTTCTCGGACATTCTGGCCGGTAAATGTTATTTAATACTGTTTATTATAAACAGAGCATTTACTTAAATACTTGTATCTATAAAAAGAATGTTAAACATAAAAATGCATATATATATATATATATATATAATTATTTATTCGAAAATTATAACATAAATATGTTATAAAATCACTACAAAAATAGCCATTTTGTCTCAATACTTCTGGTGTCTTATCAAGTGATAGTGTTAAATATTATAATTTTCGAATAAATAATTATATTTGCTCTACTCTGTATTGAGCACTCTTTTAAGAATAGTATTTGTTGGTTATTGGAATTTATTCCGTATACATCAATTCTATACATGGCGATATATATATATATATATATATATATATATATATAGTCTATCTAATAAAATTAAATAGGACATTTTCTTTACTTTATTATATTTTCAGTTTCAAAATACTGCGTTTTTCAGAAATATATTACACAGTATTTTTCTCTGCAAGTAGAGGCCAAAGAATAACTTCAAAAGCAATTTCTTGACGAAAGATATTTTAAGGCACCTCGTATTATAAAAAATGCCGATTTTAACATTGTCTGCGATGTATATAAATATCAAATTGCAAATGATACTTCAATTAAAGACATTTTTTCCCTCTTCCTGAAATGTTTTTGATTTCACTCTCCTTTCTTTCGATACCAATTTGGCTCAGCAAGAAAGCATTAAAATATTAAAGAACACACAAATTATGTAGGATTATGAAACATTTTGGGTATGATAGATAGATAGATAGATAGATAGATAGATAGATAGATAGATAGATAGATAGATCTAAATAAAACGAGATAGATAGATAGATCTAAATAGAGACTGAGATAGATAGATAGATAGATAGATAGATAGATAGATAGATAGATCTAAATAAAACATGATATAGATAGATAGATCTAAATAGAGACTGCGATAGATAGATAGATAGATCTAAATAAAGACTGAGATAGATAGATAGATAGATAGATCTAAATAGAGACTGAGATAGATAGATAGATAGATAGTTTGATAGATAGATAGATAGATAGATAGATAGATAGATAGATAGATAGATAGATAGATCTAAATAAAACGAGATAGATAGATAGATCTAAATAGAGACTGAGATAGATAGATAGATAGATAGATAGATAGATCTAAATAAAACATGATATAGATAGATAGATCTAAATAGAGACTGCGATAGATAGATAGATAGATCTAAATAAAGACTGAGATAGATAGATAGATAGATAGATAGATAGATAGATAGATAGATCTAAATAGAGACTGAGATAGATAGATAGATAGATAGATAGATAGATAGATAGTTTGATAGATAGATAGATAGATAGATAGATAGATAGATAGATAGATCTAAATAAAACGAGATAGATAGATAGATCTAAATAGAGACTGAGATAGATAGATAGATAGATAGATAGATAGATCTAAATAAAACATGATATAGATAGATAGATAGATCTAAATAGAGACTGAGATAGATAGATAGATCTAAATAAAGACTGAGATAGATAGATAGATAGATAGATAGATAGATAGATAGATCTAAATAGAGACTGAGATAGATAGATAGATAGATAGTTTGATAGATAGATAGATAGATAGATAGATAGATAGATAGATAGATCTAAATAAAACGAGATAGATAGATAGATCTAAATAGAGACTGAGAGAGATAGATAGATAGATAGATAGATAGATCTAAATAAAACATGATATAGATAGATAGATCTAAATAGAGACTGAGATAGATAGATAGATCTAAATAAAGACTGAGATAGATAGATAGATAGATAGATAGATAGATCTAAATAAAGACTGAGATAGATAGATAGATAGATAGATAGATAGATAGATAGATAGATAGATAGATATAGAGCATGAGATAGATAGATAGATAGATCTAAATAGAGACTGAGATAGATAGATAGATAGATAGATCTAAATAGAGACTGAAATAGATAGATAGATAGATAGATAGATAGATAGATAGATAGATAGATAGATCTATATAGAGCATGAGATAGATAGATAGATAGATAGATAGATAGATAGATCTAAATAGAGACTGAGATAGATAGATAGATAGATAGATAGTTTGATAGATAGATAGATAGATAGATAGATAGATAGAT